>JARBWK010000010.1:78714798-78737689 GCA_030556195.1 Anolis apletophallus
AGGCATTGCTGAAAGAAAATCAACATGGTTTCTGCAAAGGCAAATCATGTCTTACTAACTTGTTAGAATTCTTTGAGGGTGTAAATAAACACATAGATAAAGGGGACCCAGTCGATATTGTTTACCTTGACTTTCAAAAGGCTTTTGACAAAGTCCCTCACCAAAGGCTCCTAAATAAGCTCTTCAGCCATGGAATCAGGGACAGGTCTTGTCCTGGATTGGAACCTGGCTAAACTGTAGGAAACAAAGGGTGGTAATAAATGGACACTTCTCTGGGTGGAAAGAGGTGAGAAGTGGCGTACCCCAAGGTTCAGTTTTGGGTCCGTTACTTTTTAATTTATTCATTAATGATCTGGATGTAGGAGTGAATTCTGAGGTAGCAAAGTTTGCAGACGACACTAAATTGTTCAGGGTAGTTAAAAATGAAACTGATTGTAAAGAGCTCCAGAAAGATCTCTCGAAATTGAGTGAATGGGCAACAAAGTGGCAAATGCATTTTAACCTAAACAAGTGTAAAGTCATGCACATCGGGGCAAAGAACCCCAACTACACTTATCAACTGATGGGGTCAAAGCTTTCCGAGACAAACCAGGAAAGGGATCTTGGGGTCTTGGTGGACAGCTCAATGAAGATGTCAACCCAGTGCGCTGCAGCAGTGAAAAAGCAAATTCTATGCTAGGCATGATCAGAAAGGGAATCGAAAATAGGTCAGCAAATGTTGTATTACCTCTCTACAAATCTATGGTAAGGCCACATCTGAGTACTGTGTACAATTCTGGTCTCCGCACCTTAAGAAGGATATAACGGAACTGGAAAAGGTACAGAAAAGGGCAACAAGAATGATCCAAGGGATGGAGCGGCTCCCTTATGAATCCAGGTTGCAACGCCTTGGTCTTTTCAGCCTTGAAAGACGGCGTTTAAGAGGTGACTTGATCGAAGTGTATAAAATCATGCATGGGATAGAAAAGGTGAATAAAGAAAAATTATTTTCTTTGTCACAAAACACTAGGACTAGAGGGCACTCCCTGAAGCTCCAAGGTAGGGAAAATTAGGACTAATAAAGGGAAATATTTCTTCACCCAGAGGGTCATTGGGTTATGGAACTCACTTCCAGAAGAGGTTGTGACAGCTGTCAGCCTGAACAACTTCAAGGCAGGATTAGACAGATTCATGGATACCAAGTGTATCGTTAGTTACTGAAAAGGACATTCAAGTGCCACCTCGGAGTTGGTTGAGGTAGGCAGGATTTCCCTGGGTACTGGTTGTGGGGGGTCGGGAGCAGGTCAGGGTTTTGCCCTCCCTTCTGCTCGAGATCCCCGTGTACAACTGGTGGGCCACTATGTGATACAGAATGCTGGACTAGATGGGCTGAGGTCCGATTCAGCATGGCTCTTCTTATGTTCTTATGTTCTTATGTTCTTATCGTGGCAAAGCTTGAGAATGTCCTCCCGCTCGGGCCCAGGGGAAACATAGACCGAGTCCCGGTGGTAGAGCACCCCGTTCTTTACCTGGAAAGGGGCTTGGGGCCCCTTGGTCAGCTGCTCTTGCACCCACGGGTCGGTCCACTGGCGAGCGGAGACACGAACACTCAAAGGTCTCTTATCTCCAGGGGTCGGCGGAGCCGCTGGAGGGTTGACAGGGAGCGCCCGAGCAGCCGCAAAGTTCTCCGCTTTGAGCAACCTGGCCTCCGACGGCCCGGCCCCATCACGAACATACTCCGGCTTTCGGGACAACGCATCAGCTTGCTTGGTCTGCTTGGGGGTCACATAGTGAATGCGGAAATTGAATCGCTCAAAGAACAGGGACCATCTCTGTTGCCTCTGGTTCAATTTGCGCTGGGTTTTCAAGTGCTCCAAATTCCGGTGGTCGGTGTGAACCTCCACCGGGAACTTGGCCCCTTCAAGCAGGTGTCTCCAGACTTCAAACGCCACCTTGATGGCCAAAAGTTCCTTCTCCCAAATGGTATAGTTCTGTTCCGGAGCCGTCAGCTGCCGGGAATAGTAGGCACAGGGCAACAAGTCCGTCCCCTGAGGCTGTAGCATGATCGCTCCCACCGCCACATCCGACGCATCGGCCTGGACGATGAAAGGGGTGCGGGGGGTTGGGGTGCTGTAGAAGCGGCTGAGTGGTGAACAGCTGCTTTAACTTGCGGAACCCTACATCTGCCTCCGGAGTCCACCGAAAGGCACCTTTCCCCGCAAACACTGGGTGATAGGATCAGCCCACTTGGCAAAGTCAGGAATGAACTTTCTGTAGTAGTTGGCAAAGCCCAGGAATCGTTGAATGTCCTTTTTGCTAGCCGGGGCCGCCCAATCGACCACGGCTTGGACCTTGGTGTCATCCATGGCGATGCCCGTAGGAGAGATACGGTAGCCCAGAAAGTCCACCTCCCGCAGATCAAAAGCACATTTCTCCAGCTTAGCATAGAGCCCGTGAGCTCTGAGTCTCTGGAGCACCTCCTTGACATGGCGGTCGTGGGTCGCCTGATCTGGAGAAAAAATGAGCAGGTCGTCTAGGTAGACCGCCAAATAGCGGTCCAGCAGGTCTCGGAAAATGTCATTCATGAAGTGTTGGAAACAGGCTGGGGCATTGCACAAACCGAATCCCATCACCAGGTATTCGAAGCTTCCCCACTTGGTCTGGAAGGCCGTCTTCCATTCATCACCCTGGCGAATCCGGACAAGGTTGTAAGCCCCCCGCAGGTCCAGTTTAGTGAACACCTTGGCTCCCCGCATCCGCTCCAAGAGCTCGGGGATCAAGGGAAGGGGGTAGCGGTTCTGGATCGTGATCTTGTTGAGTTCCCTGTAGTCATTGCAAAGCCGCAACTCCCCCGATTTCTTCTTGACGAACAGAATCGGAGCCCCGGCCGGGGATTGGGAGGGCCGAATGAACCCCTTCCGCAGATTCTCATCCAGGAAATCTCGGAGAGCCTGTTGCTCTGGTTCCGAGAGAGGGTAGAGTCTCCCCCGCGGGATTGGGGCTCCCGGCTGCAATTCAATGGCACAGTCATAGGGCCGGTGCGGAGGCAAGCGTTCCGCCTCCTTCTCACTGAAGACATCCCAAAATCCGGCATACTTCTTGGGCAGGGTGGCCACATTCTCCACTTCTTGAGCCTGGCACGCCCGGGCCATCATGCAGTGGCCCTGGCAATGGTCAGAAGAAAAAATTAGCTGTCTCTTGGCCCAGGAGATCTGGGGTCATGGAGCGCGAGCCACACAATGCCCAGGACAATGGGGAAATCTGGGAGCTTGGTTACAAGGAAAGAAATGTCCTCTTTATGGGAGCTAGTCCACATCCTGGTAGGGGCTGTATATTGAGTCACAGCCCCCGTTTTCAAAACTCTCCCATCGATAGTCTGGACACCCTTGGGCTCTTGGAGATCAAGAAATTTTAATCCAGCAGACTTGGCATAGTCTGCATCGATGAAGTTGTTGGTGGCCCCCGAGTCTATCATGGCATGGACCATCATCGGCCCCTTCTCGGGTGACCACAGGCTGACCATTACAAGGAACAATTGTCCAGTCTTGGGTTCAGGGGGGAGGTTAGCGACGTCGGCCGAGTGAGCGAACCCTCTTACACCCGGCCGGCCCCGTCGCCTGAAGGGCCTCTTCGGCCTCTGGGGCCCCTCCGAGGGCGGCAGAGGCCCGAGGAGTCTTTCCACGCGGTTTCTGGGGGCACTCCTTTGAAAAGTGTCCAGCCCCCCCGCAATACCAGCATAAGTTAAGACGCTGATGCCGTGCCTTCTCGACCTGGTCCACTTTGGGCCGTACTGTCCCCAACTGCATGGGCTCCGGGTCATCAGGGCCGGCTGGCGTCGGCAATTGCCGGGGTTGGAACTGCCCGGCCCCCCCTTCCTTCCTCGCCACCGGTTTCTCCAGCACGCCCTTGTCCCACCGCCTCCTGGTCTGCAGTCCAGCTTCCACACGAAGGCTCAGGGCAATGGCGGCCTCAAGATCATCGGGCCGAGGATGTTTTAACATCTCCTGTTGCATTTCCGAAGTCAGCCCTGCAGTATAGTGATAACGCAACGCCCGTCGTTCCACTGTACCTGAGCAGCCAGGACTCGAAAGCGGGAAATATACTGGGACAGGGATAGATCCTTGATCGTCAGCCGGGCCAAATCTCTCTCAGCCAGCTCTTCATTCACGGGAGCCCCCCATGTCGCCCGGATCGCGGCTAGGAAAGTCTGCAGCGTGTTGGTATGGGGGGACTGGGCCCGGATCAACGCGGTGGCCCACGTTGCTGCGGTCCCTTCCATCAGGTTGTAAATAAACACCACCTTGGCTCGATCAGTGGCGAACTCGTTGGGGCGCTGCTCCAGGTATAGTTCCACTTGGCAAACAAAGACCTCCACCTGAGCCGGGTTGCCATTGAAACGGGCCGGTGGGCTCACCCCCAGGTGCCGTCCGGCCCGGGTACGTAGCTCTCCCAATTCCTGCTGCATCGCTTGCACTTGTGCATCCGACAAGTTAGCCATGGCGACCACTGTCGTGGAGCGCTTCTTGCGGCGTCCCGAGCGGCGTCCCGTGGTGTGATAAGGGGTTCTTGGAGTTCTCCGGCCAGCTGTCACGATCACGGACTTAGCGGGCCCCTTAATCACACACACAGAGACGTACTGAAGGCTAACTACTTTATTGAGTATAAAAACAGTTCCAAAGAATATATAGTCCAATAATAAGCAATTGTCCAAAAGGTAGAAAGCAAGATTGTCCAAAGTAACGTAGCAAATAGACTAGAAGCTTGGCAAGGCTCCGCAAACCAATGCGGTTCAAAAACAAGGCAAGGCTCCGCAATCCACTGCGGATCAAGAAACAAGGCAAGGCAAATGCAAGGCAAGGCTTGATGACCACGGCTTGGCTTGTGGTCCCACTCCGCTTCACGCCTATTCAGGAAAGACGTGGCCGGAGAACTGAGGATGCGTTCCCACGGATCCTATACTTAATCCTTCGGGCGAGGCCCCCGACGCTCTAGGCTTATCGTCTCCAATCTCCGCTCACGGACCTCGGTCGGTCTAGGACTCTAGACCAAGCCCTCCTAGTAGACTCAATGTCCCGTCTCCTATCGAAAGTTCGACCTTGCCTCTCAGCAGCTGTGTCGCTATCTTCCTGAGAACTTTCCTCCCTAGCACTTTCCCACTCGGCTTCGTCCATGTTTTCACTTTCAAGCTCTTGGGAATTCCTCCCCCCGGGGTATTCATAACTCCCTTCGCTGCTTCCCATCTCCACCTGGTGATCGGAATCTATGCTAGGCCCAAACATCATCTCATCCCATGCCAAGCTCTCTGCAGGCGAGCGAGGCCCATCCGAAGGGCCCTGTGCTTCACCCCAGTCATCTAGCTCATCCTCTGAATCCACCTCTGCTGCTGCAGGCCCTAATGCTAATGGAACCCCAGGACCTATTCCCTGCCCTCCAGGCACAAACGAGAACTGCTGTGCTACAATGTCCTTCATATGCCCTCCAAGATTTCACAAATAAAACCTGGGGCATGTGAGGCAAAGCAACATCGGAAGGTGGTCAAGATGGCAAAAGGTATTAACAAGGAAGAACACACAAGCAAGGACAAGCAGCAGTAGTTTGCTTTTGGCTGAGCCTACTAGGATGTGCAAGGCTCTGTCCCTTCCCCTCTACTCTTTGCTGAGTTATTGACCTTTGTATTTTGAACTCATTTTGCAGCAACTGAAGGAAGCCAAGTGGGAGGAAGAGAAAGAAACCTGGATGTTTTAATACCAACTGAAAAAGTTGACCAATAGAGAATGAATTAAGGTTCTCCCTGCTAAATAGGAGAGTTCAAGGGCACACCTTCAAATAACCTAGGAAAGAGCCATATAGGGTTTTCTAGAACATAACTGATAAGGAAATTCAGATCATATTCCAGATAATTATCTTTCACAAAAAGGAGAAACGTCAGGAGAAAACGTCAGGAGAAAAAGCTACTAGTTGTCTTTTATAATGCAAACACATAGACTCACAGCAGCGATCTTTCTAAAAAGCAACATAATGTAAAAAAAAAAAAAAACAGTCGGATGGTGGCTGCTCTTTCTGTCTCGTGCTGTGCAAATGCCCTGAAAACTCCATCACTCTGATTTTCTTCTTTTTTAAAAGAAAAAAATCAACAGGATGAGACCCCCCTGAAAGGTCAAGTACACTCTCTGTCACCTCAGGACACCTTTATGATTCCATTTGAGAGGGTTTTTAACTTTGAAGCTCCCCCATAAGCGAGCAGCATGACAGCCATTAAGACCCAAACGGAAAGGGGAAAAGAGCTTCTGTGAAAATGTCTGAAACAGGAACACAAAATTAGCCAAAGCAAATTTCTCAGTGGCCCAAAAGCCATCTTGAATATTCCGTTGTTCATCGATGTTATGCTGTTTTTCCTACATCAGACACACACACACACACACATTTTCTTCAGGGTCTATTTCTCCCATTTTTAAAAAGCCTCTTAAATGTGACAACCAACCATCTGATTCTGCCAAATCCTAAAGGAACTTTAAGTGAAAACGCCTCTGAAGATGCCAGCCACAGATACTGGCAAAACGTCAGGAGAAAAAGCTACTAGAACATGGCCATACAGTCCAGAAACTAGGCTTGTGCACAGATTTGGAGTGGTCAGTTTCCTTTGGCCAATCCAGCTTGTTTGGTTTGGTCAGATGACCATAACAGCAAAGGCTCAGCAGTCATGTTTTTTGTCCATTACGGGACCACATGGCAACCGATCACGGCTTCTCCTCCCCTATTTGGCATCACGGTCGCCCAAAGAAGGTGCTGTGTGCTACTCACATGGAGTTTTCCTGTGAGCTCTCCCTGTTGGGCCGATCAGAATAGAAGAACGCCGTGACATATCTTACACAAGCTGTGTCTGCTTCTTGAACCCCGCTGCTGAAACCCAGGCTCCCTTGAAGGGAAGAAAGTGAAGGATCCCAGGAAGAGTGCTTCCTTAACCCCGTTCTTCAAATCCAGATTGCCTCGAAAGAAAGGAAGGAAGGAAGGAAGGAAGGAAGGAAGGAAGGAAGGAAGGAAGGAAGGAAGGAAAGGGTCCTAGGAGAGGTGCTTCCTTAACCCTGTTCTTCAAACCCAGGCTCCCCTGAAAGGAAGAAAGGAAAGTGTTCTAGGAAGGGTGCCTTCCTTAACCCCGTTCCTCAAACCTAGGCCCCTTGAAAGGAAGAAAGGAAAGGATCCTAGGAACGGAAAGGGGAGCCTTGTAAGGTCCCCATTGCCGCCAATGCTTTGGATCTAGCCACTCTCTGGCTATTCACCCATTTTTGGGCAGCATGCACAAATGGATACAGGGATCTACTGGAATCTGGCCATCAGAAACGGTATCAAGGTTCAGCCGAAATGCACAAGCCTACTGGAAACCACACAACAGTCCACTCTCAGTGAAAGTTCAGAAATGAATTTGGTGAATCCTACTTGTAGGTTAAATATGCCATCCTGCCATCTTGAATTTCGTTTTGGTGATTAAAAAAAAATTGGGTATACCTCAATCAACGAAGTTGATGTGTTCCTGGGCATTACTTCATCTACAGAAAATTTGGCTCCAGGGACAGAAATAACTTGGAAAATAATGATAGAGTCCCACACCACAAACAAGCAAATTACTATAGTTCTACATGTTCACCTACCCCAAACCAACAAGAGGAGTATGTGATTTAAAAATAATAATAAAACAAGTTAGGTATATGGAAGCAAAAACTCTCTCTCTCTCTCTCTCTCTCTCTCTCTCTCTCTCTCTCTCTCTATATATATATATATATATATATATATCCAGCATTTTTCTTTCTTTCACCAGTCTCCAGTTTTCTTATTATTTCAGTTTAGACTGCTATCATCAGGACAAGGAGAGGGAGTTTAGAAGGATATGACAAGACTGCCTTTTTTGGGCTTTGTTAACTGAATTATGCAAATATTCTGCAATTAGAATAAAGCAGGTTTCTTCCTCTTCCACCACCATCTTTTTGACTCAATAGGACTCCAGTCCCAATTTTTCCCAAATCTACCAAAACCCCTTTCCTGCCAGTTTCCCTTCTCATAGAGTTTTTGTTCAGAAACTTTGCATCTTGCTTTTCATCTGCAAGAGCCCCAAGGCAGCTAGTATGGGTTACCACATGATCCCACTTCCTTTCTAACTATGTTGCCACATGATCACTTCATCCTCTTGCCATACAAAGACCAGCATGTAGACCTAGGACAGTGACAAATTTCAAAGGCTCAGCTCATTATTTGGTGAAACAAGTTATGAGTCCACTTTCTATTCTTATTCTTACCACTGGCCCTTATGATGCTTCAAAGGCCATGTAGCTTTAACAAACAAGTCTTTAAAAGCCTACAGTGTTATACACTTTTGTAGCTATGTTATTTTTTTCTTACACAGGACGTAGCAGGATTTTGGGTATGCTTTGTGATTTCTTATACATGGAGTTGAATTGCGCTGTTTTTCCCCAATGTAATACAGCTCTCTCAAATACCAAACCTTCACCGCAGATTCCTTTCTAAAACTTCAAAAACAACCATTTGTGTTTGTGAATGGCTTTTATGGAGCGCGTATTGCACAATGGCATTTATTTCTTCTGCTATCAGAAGAGGACAAATAGTAGAACATTTTCCCATATGTGTTTCACTACTGTTTTGGGAGGAAGTTTTATTTAATTGTGTGTGTGTGTGTGTATTCATTCTTCTATTCTAATCATTTCCTTCCGAAAAACATTGAAGGGAAAAAGAAAAATAATTGAATAACAAGTGCATTGCTGCCAAAATTCATAGAAACGTTCTTTTCAATTCTCAATAGTTGTTGCCGATGGGAGGAAGGAGAAAACTGGCTTCAGAGATATGGAAGCCTTTCCCAGCATTCTCCAATGTCTTGCGTGACAACTCCCATGACATTATGTAAAACGTTTTTTGTTCCTGGGTTATAAATGGCATTTCCCATTTGGCTGTATCATTAAACCATGGAAAAAGTTTATTAAACTGCAGCACATTTTTCTAGTTTTTCAATGAATATCTCATAAAGTCTCAACCAATTCAACATTGTTTGTGGCAGCCACAAAAACAAAGTTTCTGGAGTATAAGAACTACTTTCAAAGTAAGCACCACACAATTAAACAGGAAATAACACTTTAAAACCAGGAACAGAATTTTGCAAATTTTGTAATCCTTGATCTATGGGTGTACTGTAATTCCAAGCATCTGGATCAGTGGTTCCCAACCTTTGGTCCTCCAAGTGTTTTGGATTTCAGCTCCCACAATTCCTAACAACTGATAAGCTGGCTGGGATCTCTGGGACTTGAAATCAAAAACAACTGGAGGACCAAAAGTTGGGAATCACTGGTCCTAGATGATGTTTCACTAGGCAGAGTTCAATTGTGACCTCGCACTTTACTATTGCTCTTATCCTTACTTCTGCCATATGACCTTTGCCCCCCTCAATGGACTGATGAACCTGAGGGCACAACGACTGGAGTCGTGCACTCCTAGGAGTGGCCGCAGGGGAGGTTCCAGACTAAACACAGTCCGAAGACCCAAAGACCCCAACGGTGGAGCAGGCGGAGGATAACATGTTACAACGGCTGTGAAGGCGGAAGAAGGCTGCAACAGATTGAGAAGCCACAGCCGTTGTGTTAACCATGCCACTGCGGGACCTCACTCTGTGAAGACTGTGTGTTGGTCAGTTGTGCACTGACCTCCACACATTAAAAAAAACTCACAGGCGTCTTCCAAAGAAAATAAAAACAAACCAACAAAAGTCCCATGGCGATCAGTGAGTGGCAACGGGAGCAGGACTGTGAAAACTAGAAGCCCCTTCTGCAGACCGTTAGGGCCTCTAGATTGAAATTTGAGGGGGACGTGTAGCCCTTAGGCCCTAGGTTCACAGATTTGCCTTCCTATGAAACAAAGGAGACTTGGGAAAGCTTTAAAGATGGCTCTAGACCAGGGGTCAGGAACCTTTTTGACTCAGAGAGCCATGAAAGCAAAATATTTGGAAATTTATTTCAGTGAGAGCCATATAATATATATAATATATTTTATGACTGAATTCAACTAAATGTGAGTCTATACGTACATACTATGAGAAAAAGATTCCCCCGGCAGAATGACGGGACGCTTCAGACTTGGCTCTGCAAAAGACATGCTCAAGACTCTGGGAAGGAAGAGAAGATGGAAGAAAGGGGGAAAGAAAGAAAGACAGACAGGGGAAATAAAGGAGGGAGGGGAGAGGAGGAAAGAAAAGAACAAACTATGGAAAAGGAAGAAAAAAGCAGGAGAGAGACAAGGAGGGGAAAAGAAAGAAGGAAATGGGAAGGGAGGAAAGGGTGGGGAAAAGAAAGGAACGGGAGTGAGGAAAAAGTAAAATAATGAAGCGAAAAGAAGAAAAGAAAGAAGAGAGAGGGGGGAAGTGAAAAGAAAGGAAGGAAAAGGAAAGGAAGACTTGGGGGAAAGAATAGAAGAGGAGGGAGGGAAGGAAGATGGGAAGGAGAATGGAGGAAAGAAGGAAGGGGAGAGAGAGGGAAAAGGAAGGAGAGAAGGAGAAGAAAAGGGGGAAGGGGAAGGAAGGAAGGAAGAGGGAGAATGGAGGAAAGAAGGAAGGGTAGAGGGAGGGAAAAGGAAGGAGAGAAAGAAAGGGTGAAGAGGAGAAAGAAAGGACCTCCATCATCACATTATTTTGTACAGTTGTTTGTATTTTAATGTGTTACATTTTTAACTGTGTTGATCAGGCTTGGCCCCATGTAAGCTGCCCCGAAGTCCCTTCAGGGAGATGGAGGTGGGGTACAAAAATAAAGTTGTTGTTGTTGTTGTTGTTGTTAGAAACACAAAAAGATTTGTCCACAGTAAACAAGGTCACTCTGCTGGCTGTTGTATTGGATCACACTTCAGACACTTCCCAAGTGTCTAGGACTGTGTGATGTATCGGTGAATAATGCGTGCTGATCCCAGTAGGGTGGCCTTTTGCAGCTGACAGATGCTAATTTTGTCAGTACTGACTGTATTTAAGTGCAGGCCAAGGTCTTTAGGCACTGCACCCAGTGTGCCGATCACCACTAGGACCACCTTTACTAGCTTGTGCCAGAGTCTTCTTGTAAGTCAAAGCACGGTCCAGGGTAATTCCGAGGATCCGGTGCCACCAATTCTTTGGATGAGAGATAGGGCACAAAATGCAGGTGTAAAATCCGACTTGGATAAATGTTATCTCTAGCTGTGAGGTGAAAGTCTATCAAAGCTGGATGTTAAGAGCAGTCAAATAAATAAAATTATTCTGTGAGCATTCACAGAAAAAGCTTCAGGATTTTTTTTTAAAGCAAAGCTTATTTTAGCCACACAATGGCAACAAAGAGAATAACCCTGGGAATCTGGTTCTGCTGTGCTCCTCCATTGTGCCTTCCTGCATGTCACTGCTTCTCATCTGCTAACTGGAGAGGAACACCAAACAAACGTTCCTTTGTCATGAAAATCAGCCATGAAGTTCTGCCAACTGTCAGTCAGTGAAACAATTGGATTTCCAACCAGATGTGCCACTTGCCAAACCAAAAAAAGGATGGGAGGGGGAGGAGAGAAAGGAAAGGGGAAGAATACTGTTGCCCACGAATTCCTTTCTTTGCTGAAAGAGCAACCTGTTTCAGGCTGTAATCCTGGACCAAAGGACTCAAGGAGTAAGTCCTATTGAATATGGTGAAATTGCCCCTTGGGCAGCCATTGCACTGTCAGACATATGAGAAGATTTTATATAGAGAGGGGGGACTGCACTATTAGGCTTCAGTTTTCACATGTTTACAGGCTGAGCATTCCTTGTGCAACAGTCCAAACTTTAAAATTCTCCAAAATTCAAAATTGTTCCCATGTATGGCTGAGACAGGGACACATTTGCTTTGTGATAGTCCAATGTACACAGCCTTTGTTTCATGTACACACTTATAAAAAATATTATATCCAATTACCACCAGGTCATGTTTACAAGGGTTTTTTAATTGTGTCAGAAGCAACCTTAGAATAGGCTGCAAGTTGCTTCTGGTGTGAGAGAACCAGCCCTCTGCAAGAATGTTGCCCGGGGATGCCCAGATGTGTTACCATTCTGTGGGAGGCTTCTCTCATGTCCTTGCATGGGAAGCTGGGGTTGACAGATGGGAGCTCACCCTGTCTCACAGATTCAAACCACCGACCTTCAGGTCTTCAGGCCAGCAGTTCAAGTCGGCACAAGGATTTAACCCATTGTGCCACCGCGGCTCCCTATTTTTTCAAGGTATATATGAAACATATATAAACTTTGGGTTTAGACTTGGGTACAATTTCAAGATATCTCAAAATGCATTTAATTTGGTCCAAAAAATTTAAAAATATGAAATCCACTACACTTCTGGTTCTAAACAGTTTGAATAAGGGTTAGTTTTGAAAAAGGGATAACTCTCTTGCTATAGTTGTAAATGGTCCCTAACCCCACCCTAAAAGCCAGTCAGCCATCCTGAGTAACAAAGTTCTTCTGCATCTGCATCGGTGAGCAGGGTGCTACAGGATGACATGATCAGCCTATTTCCACTAGTGCCTTCCTGGTGGGAGGGGACTGATCGCATCATCCTGCAGCGCTCTCCTGGCCAGCATAGCCGACCTCTTTCATCTGGGATGCTTGACTGACTCTTAGGTGGTTCCAGGGGCTGGATTAGGAGATGGAGTGTAGCTACAATATCATGGCTATGTCACTGATGTAAGATCTTAGCCAGTAACTTGTCTGTTTACCTGAACACTGGAGCCACCAGTGGCACAGTGGGTTAAACCCTTGTGTTGGCAGGACTGAAGACCGACAGGTAGCAGGTATGAATCCAGGCAGAGTGCAGATGAGCTACTTCTGTCAGCTCCAGCTCCCCATCCGGGGACATGAGAGAAGTCTCTCACAAGGATGGTAAAACATCAAAACATCCGGGCATCCCCTGGGCAACGTCCTTGCAGACGGCCAATTATCTCACACCAGAAGCGACTTGCAGTCTCTCAAGTTGTTCCACACACACACACACACACCAAAAATATGAGCACTATTTCATAGGTGATGATGATGATTTCATTTGCTTTATTTATACCCGTCTTCTTCCCTGAGGGTGCTCAAGGTGGCCAGCAGGCACACACTTTGATCAATTTAAAACAAAGCAAATACAAAAATTAAAATACAATTACCATAAGCTGTATTTTGTGTGTTAGGTTACAAATAGTTATAATACAGCAAATACAATTAAAATGCATTTTAATACACCTCCCCCAAATCCCACCCACAACCTCTCCAGCAATGTGCCCCTTATCCTTCGCCAAACGCCTGGCTGTAGAAAAAGTCTTGATTTGTTTGTGGAAGACCAGCAGGGATGGGGTCCTCCTGGTCTCTTTTGGGAGGGAGTCTGGGAGCAGCCACCGAAAAGGCCCCCTACCGTGCTCCCAGCAAACGCGCTTGAGTGGGTGGTGGGACAGAGAAAAAGGCCCGCCCCAGTAGATTGTAGATGTCTACCAAGTTCATAGAAAGAGATAGATCCACTTTATAATGTAGTTCACATCCTGTGAAAAGGATGCTACGAAGGGATGTTTTTCTGGATCTTTGGGCGGAAAAGACATATAATCAGAAGGTTTCTAGTGTAATGTTTTGTTTTGTTTTTTAATGTGTCAGAAGTGACTTGAGAAACTGCAAGTTGCTTTTGGTATGAGACAATTAGCCGTCTGCAAGGGCGTTGCCCAGGGGACACCCGGATGTTTTACCATCCTCTGTGGGAGGCTTCTCTCGTGTCCCTGCATGGGGAGTTGGAGCTCACAGAGGGAGCTCATCCACGATCTCCCTGGATTCGAACCTGTGACTTGTCGGTCTTCAGTCCTGCCAGCACAAGGGTTTAACCCACTGTACTACCGGGGGCTCCTGGTGTAATGTAAAAAGCTCTGCAATTTAGACCTTGCACCATTTTACGATAGGTTGGAAACTATCCCGGTTTCAAGATCTAATGCAGTGATTTTCAACCAGTGTGCCGCGGAACACTAGTGTGCTGTGAGAGATCATCAGGTGTGCTGTGGGAAATTATTTTAGAACTTCATTCATATATAAACTATAAGGCACATCTGTCCCTTTAAGAAATGGAACCATAGCACTCTCGCATCACCTAAGAAGTGATGTGAGAGTGCTATGGTCACGCCATCTTGGATTCGCTCAGACGCGGCTAAGTAAACGAAGTTAGAGTTAGTGCTGCAGCTGCGTGTCAAGTGACAGTGGCAATTTGGGATCACAGCAAGACAAGTGAGTGACAGTGATGGAGAAGTTTTTGAGAAGGGAAAATGCAAATGCCGAACAGGGCCCTGGACAAAATTATGACACAGATGAAGGCCCTAATATGAATGGTGGACAAAAGAAAAAAGAAAAGACAGTGAGCTCGAGGCAATACAGCAAAAGCTATCTTTCATTTGGATTCACTTTCACCAGGGATGTGACGGCACTGACTCCGCTGTGCTTGGTTTGTGGTGAGAAGCTGTCCAATAGCGCCATGGTGCCAAGCAAGCTTAAATGCCATCTCCAAACGAAACACCCTTCCGTTCATCGAAACAGGCCCAGGTTTCACACTAAGTAAGTGTATAAATACATTTTAAAACATATTAACTATATGTATTACTGTGTTAGAGTGTCATTTCGTGTCATTTTGGTTGGTGGTGTGCCCCAGGATTTTGTAAGTGTAAAAAATGTGCCACGGCTCAAAAAAGGTTGAAAATCACTGATCTAAGAGACAAAGGGGGGCCTCCAAGTGTTACTCGTAGGTGTATCTATAAACCAAAGCCATATATTATTAGACAGATTCTGATAAACATGCTTTCCCCTTTAAAGTTGCACTGTTAGCAGGTACTAATGGTCCTTTGTGCTTCCTAAGAGAGGCATTGATTTTTTCCCTCAGGTGGAAAATGTAATGCTGCCTCGTGTCTCTTGTTGTTTTCTCTATGAAATAGAGAGTACAGCAGGGATGGTGCACAGGCTGGAGATGCATCCCCTTGTCTCTCCAAAGGGACCTGTGACTCTAATTAACAACAGCCAGTCTTTTCCAAATGCATCTCAATTAAAATTGTTCAAAGAAGCACGGGCACTAGGAAGTGGTCCCTCACACATGGAACAAGCTGTTGTCATTTGCAAAACAAAGTGATGCTGAGGAGGCTTGTTTTTGTTGTTGCATTTCAGAAAACAATCTCACGTGCTTCGAAAATATCTGTAGAAAACTCGGCATGATTGCCTTGCTTTTTATTCTCAAAGAAGGTGATATATACCAGAGAAAACATTTTTTTAAAGGCCTTCAGTGAACGAAAAAAGGACTATCAAAAGAGAAACCCATGACAATTGCACAGAGATAATATATAGTATCCATCAATCACATTGCTGGTGAATTAATCTCCAATATAGACAGCATGTATAACATGTAATTTCCTTCAAATGAGAAATATTCACCATTAGACCTTATTATACTATGTAAGGGGTTATTATGAAGATCCAATATTAACTGATTTTTACTGGCTATCCGCTGTCACTACATTTGTTATGTAAATGCTTTACATAGAATCATAGAATCATAGAGTTGGAAGAGACCTTGTGAGCCATCCAGTCCAACCCCTTGCCAAGAAGCAGGAAAATCGCATTCGGAGCACCCCCGACAGATGGCCATCCAGCCTCTGTTTAAAAGCCTCCAACGAAGAAGCCTCCACCACTCTCCGGGGCAGAGAGTTCCACTGCTGAACAGCTCTCACAGCTTTTCCTAATGTTTAGGTGGAATCTCCTTTCCTGTCGTTCGAAGCCATTGTTCTGTGTCCTAGTCTCCAGGGCAGCAGAAAACAAGCTTGCTCCCTCCTCTCTATGACTTCTCACATATTTATCCATAGATATCATGTCTCCTCTCAGCCTTCTCTTCTTCAGGCTAAACAAGCCCAGCTCTTTAAGCCGCTCCTCATAGGGCTTAAAGAGCTGTCTTGACAATTCTTGACAATTCCAGATATCCTCAAATCTTTCATAGCTATGAGTCCAGAAAAAAGACCTAATTAGAAATCCCATGGCAGTTGTAGGGTTGGTACATGTGAATTATTAATAGTGATATTATATAAGTGAGGAAATAACTGTTTACAAGAGTAGCTTTACTTTGAGTCTTCATGGCTAGAAGACAGGAAAAAATGTCTTAACAAAAGAGACTTGAATTCCCAGTTAGAAAATAAAACCTACAAATAGAAATATTATCTGTTTTGCAGTTTAGACATTTCAGCTGCAACATATATTCTGCCCTTAATCATTTACTTATGGATCTGGATGCCTTACATTGGAATAATCGCTGCTTTAAAAGCCATTCTTTGCTCATTGTGAAGAATGTGGCATGATGATTATGATTGGGATTGCATAAACGTCTTATTGATAATGAAGGCAAGCCCCAGAAAGAGATCAGCATCCTAATTGGTTTGACCTGCAGCAGGGAGTTCCAATGTTCCTGCACATGTGGTCTGGCATCTCTAGCACCAAAGGCTGGGATTAGGTATCAAAAGACCTCCAGCCATTTCTACCTCTCTGTTTTCTTGCCTCACTTAACCTGAAGCTATGGACTATTTGTGCACGGAGTTGCATGCGGACAGGCCAACAGGGGCAAGCCCTGAGCGGTTTGGGAAACATAGTTTTCCAGGGACTTCCATGTGCTTGGACTCTCTTCTGGCTATTGGCAAAAATGACTTTTCTCTTATAGTTTTCCCAAGGACACAGATGGACTTTCCCCTAAGCATATGGATTTCATGCTTTTCAAGATCATATGAACTTTCTTTCTAATCCTTGCATATGAAATAATTATGAGATATTGGTAGTGGTATTTCCCTGAAACCCTCCCCTTCTATGTAACCATTTTCCTGCATGTTTTTTCCTTTCCCATATGTTTTTTAAAAAAATATGAAGGAATGCTACGTGACCCAGCTGTTTGTTTTGACATCAGGGTGACCACATTCCTGGCTGCACTCTTTAATCCAATCATTGAAACAATTTGCATGACAGAGGACTCTTTCTGGTTAGGAGAAGGTTTCTTTCCCTTCTCCCCATTTTGAAAGACTCATTTTGTTTCATAAACGTTGGGCCCTCTGAGATTAGCCTCGTCCCGCGTTTATAGAACATATGGCATAACTATATTTCATAACCGACCGTCACTGTTGGCCTCGGAAACCAGCACATGGCTACAGTTATTTCATTTATTTACCATCCAGAAGGCTGACACTTCTCATGGATAGAATCTGCATATGACCCTTTGTCAACGAGGAAGGGTAGTTAAGGACAATTCCTGTAAAAAATGTGCCGTGGCTCAAAAAAGGTTGAAAAACACTGATATAGTGTAATTGGGACTAATCTATTTTATTATGGACTCTGTTACTATAATTTTTATATGATGTTGCAAAGACTGAACAAGAATGAAATTTACTAGAATTAAAAAAAATCTTTTTGTTGTAATGTGGAGTGTCAGTCCCTCAAATTATCCATTGCTTGTTGTTGTCCAATAATTGCCAAGTTTCACTGTAGAGAAGTTCAGATATTTGTAGAGGGAGTTGCTCTTCTTTTTTTCTTTTTTTTAAAAAAAGTCCCTATTGACTAAAAACAGCACCCAGATCATTGTGTTCTGGAAAATGTGAGCCGGAAAATAATCTCTTCTCAGCATGACTAAAAATCAATAGGGCTGACAGTTTTATATCCTTTTCTTATTCACATGTGAAGGTGGCTATCCCTTTCTCCCCGGCATAATTTGCAGAACCGGAAAAACAAGCTGCTCTTCTCCCCACAGACCTTTTTAAAAAAAAGTCTCTGGGACTTCCTCCATTCAATTGCACACTAAATAAGCATGACCCAGATACTTTTTCTCACCTCTCCTTCTGTAGGGAAACTACGTGAGAGAGAACAGCATATACAACCCACTCGTTTACCGGAGGAAATTGATGCCCTGTCATTCCTCCTCAGTTTATCTGATGGAGGCACCAAAATAAAATGAGGAAGTCAGAAATTTCTAATTGGCCTCACTCTGTGGTTTTAAACAGAGAAGTGCAAACAGTGATACACCGACACAGAACCATGAATTATTATTGTAAACTCAAGTTTTTAGAAAGCAGTGCATTAGATGGTTCAAATCAATACTTTAAAAAATGAGGGTGTTTTTCCGAAAAATATCTACTAATTAAGCAGAGATAGTAAACGTTGTGTAGTGGTTTGAGAACTGGATTATGACTGGAGGCCAAAGCTGGAGATCAGGGTCTGAATCCCAGCTCAGCCATGGAAATCTAGTGACAAATCTTGGGCTAGAAACATTCTCTCAGTCTCAGATGAAAGCAGTAAAAACCATTCTGAGCAAACCTTGTCAAGAAAAACCTATGTTAGGTACATCTGTGTTGCACCTCAGAACGCAGCCAGCCCCCCAGATCACACACCCCACGCGGATGCAATAAATGTTCTTTATTTAGAATAAAGCATAAAGAATAGTCCAAAAATAGAATGAAGCAATCAAAGCAAAATCCAAAAATAATCCAACTGATATTGTGTAGAATTGTACAATACAATACAATACAATACAAAACTTTATTACGGTCACTGAGTAGCACAAAGTGGGGCACAAGTGCCCTGGGAAGGGGAAACACAGCTCCCCAGTGAGGCAGTTATTAAAAAACAGATTATAAAACAGTTCCATACCTGTTATATTAACCTGTGTTTTTAAACTGTGGTTTTAAACTGTCTAGAGTTGTATAAAACACCTGCATGCATGCTGCCAAAATCTAAGAAGGGAAATAATAATAATTATTATTTATTTGTATTCTGCCCTATCTCCTCGAGGGGATAGGGCAGATTCCATCATACACAAACACAAAGGCAAACATTCAATGCCTAGAAACAACGAAATACAAACAAAGGTAAAGGCTTCCCCTTCTGGCTCTGGGGGGTGGTGCCCATCTCCATTTCTAAGCTAAAGAGCCTGCATTGTCCATAGACACCTCCTTGGTCATGTGGCCAGCATGACTGCATGGAGCATGGATTACCTTCCCGTCAAGGTGGTACTTATTCATCTACTCACATTTGCACGTTTTTGAACTGCAAGGTTGGCAGAAGCTGAGGCTAACAGCAGGAGCTCACCCCCGTCCTGTGGAAGTTCAGCAGCTCAGTGGTTTTTAATCTGTTGTGCCATCGTGACTGTGTTGGTGCAGTGGAATAATTCATCACTTTGCTCAAAATTAAGGGGTTTGTCCTACACCAGCCGCGGCACATTTTTTACATTTACAAAATCCTGGGGCACACCACCAATCAAAATGACACAAAATGACACTCTAACACAGTAATACATATAGTTAATATGTTTTTAATGCATTTATGCACTCAGTGTGAAACCTGGGCCTGTTTCAATGAACACAACATAGATATCCTGGCAGGAATGGCAGGAAGGTCTTGCTCAACAGCTGGGAGTTATAGTTCAGCTGCAATCAAAGAGCATTCTGAACTCCATCAATGATGGGATGGAATCAAACTTCCTATACAGAACTACCATAGCCAAGAGAAAATACTATAAGAGTTTGGTGGGCATTGACCTTGAGTTTTGGAGTTGTAGTTCACCTATATCCAGAGAGCACTGTGGAGGAGAGGGAGGAAGACATGGGGCGAGTCTGCGCAGTAGCGCCTGCACGGGTCACGTCTTCTTCCCTCCCCCCTCCCGCAGAAGCGGCAGCGTGAGCAAAGCGAGGCAAAGTGAGCAAAGTGAGGCTGGGAAGAAGGGAGCCTGAGTGGAGAAGAAAAAGTGTTCGGCAGGAGGGGGGGAAAGGGTATTGGAGGTTCCAATTTCCCACGGCACACATGATGATCGCTCACGGCACACTGTTTGGGAAACACTGGTCTACACATATGAAAAAGATCTGTTTCCACCACATTTTCATACAGTCTGCACTGCCTCATTAACAGCACACACATAACATAGATTGTGATAAGATCATCATAAATGGTCACACACTTCCCTCTGGCCAACTCTCCTTGTTATAATGGGGTGGTCAACAATATCCAATCCTTCCCCTTACCTTCATAAAAAAATAAGACTGTGACAACTTGAAAAAACACCGTGAAGACATCTTGTAAACCCAGCAGGACATGAGGACCCCCCCCCGGATAAAATAATGCACTTTCTAGGACATGTGCGAACTTCAACCCAATTGCTCCCAGATTAAAGCACTGTCTGGAACTGCCCTTCAACCCAAACACTGATTCAACAAGAAGAGCAAGTCTGCACACATACTCTCAATAGGAAAAAGAGAATTAATAGAAGCTATGGTACAATTTCTATGAAGAGTCTTTCAGAAAATAAAAAGGGGGTCAGAATACCTTTTGCTAGGTTTCATTAAAGATTGTCATCAAGATGGTTCTGAGAATCAATCTTAAAATAAAGCATATGGTAAAACAACAACCCAATACATATTTATTCAGAAATGAATCACACTGCTTTTGACTGGACAGTCAGGCAATAATTTGGAGGATCTGATGAACGGATATATCTTCATCAGCATCATCAACATTATTTTCTTATTTCAGAATGACACATTTGTGAATAAAAACATCATAAATATATATGTTACACCTAAGATTTATTTAACTAAAGATCAAGGTTTCTTTTCTTTTTCTCTTTAAGATTGTTTTATTGAGGAACAGGCATATCTGTAATAACTTCCCTTCCTTCCTTCCTTCTTCCCTTCCTCTGTCATTCTTGATGCTTTTCTTGATAAATTTCATCCGGCATCAAGTCTCTAGTTACTTTTGCTTACGATCCTCTTGCTGTTCAGCCCTATAAATTGTTTAAACATTTTCTATTTAAAACACAGGAATGTTTAAACACATACATTTTTAAACTCCTTTCGTTGCAGCTTGCTTCTCTCCTCCAAACTGTTTTAGACCTTCAGCCACAGCCATATCTGCAATACTCTGAAGATGCTTAGCTTTAGTTCTTGAGAAACCCTGAATTTGACACGGTTTTTATATCTAACTGCATCCACCATTCTACCTGTACTTTTACCTATTTGGTTACTTCTTTAAATCAATCCAAAGTTATGTGGATTTTCTTTCTTTCATAGGAATATTCTGGTGCATAAACGGATCCACAGGATCAGGGAACAGCCAAGATGTACCCAGTGATACTGTTGCAACATTCAATGTGGCAAAGGGCAACACAAGTACAAGCAGTCCCCGAGTTACAAACATCCGAATTACAATCAACTCATTGTTAAGATCAGTTTTTTTGGTTTTGAGGGGGTGGGGGTTGTCATATCAGGAGTGACTTGAGAAACTGCAAGTCGCTTCTGGTGTGAGAGAATTGGCCGTCTGCAAGGACATTGCCCAGGGAATGCCCAGTTGTTTTTGATGTTTTATCATATTGGAGGGAGGCTTCTCTCATGTTCCTGCATGAAGAGCTGAAGCTGATAGAGGGAGCTCATCCGTGCTCTCCTCGGATTCGAACCTGTGACCTGTCGGTCTTCAGAACAGGGGTGAGACAACAGGAAGTGAGAGTGTAGTCGAGCCAGGAAGCCCCAAACCCAAAAAGAACCAACTGCAGAGAGTCCCCAGTATTCCTTTTGGCCCATGGCCTAAGTTGCACCAGTACCAGACTCCTTTTTCCCCCTTCCCTTCTGCCTCACTCAGTTCCATACATCACACTGCACCAACTTCGTCCCTCCCAGTACACCCAGCCACCATTGCCTCCCATTGCCCCATCCACACAACATTTGCACAGCCAATAGAACCCATGCATTCAGTATCCACAAGTTGGAAGTCCCCCAATCTGCCCGTTGTTGCCCCAAGGCACTCTGCCTCTTCCCCATCTTGTCTCTGCTCTTTTTTCTTCTCTCCGTTCTCCCTCCCATGCCTGGGGAAAGCCCGGAAAAGCGGCCGCTCGCAATCAGTGGCCTGGCCCCCAGCTGGGACCTGAAGTTCACCCAAGGACACTGGTTATGGACTCCTCTTGCTGCTATTCTCACTGCTTTGCACCCCAAGCCCCAAAGGCTCTGCAGTTCACCCAAGGACAGTAATTACATCAAGGAGAACTACAACTCCCAAAGGAAGGCAGCACTGCGTTGCCTGTTTTAAAGATCATAACTCTGGGAGCAAGAACTGTATGGGAAAATCTGGGAAATTGCTGGGGATCTCCCTGTATGTACAGTGTGGCTTCATAAGTTTTCCCTTTGACCCCTTGTAACCCCTTCCCTTCCCCCTCTTTCCCATGTAAAGAAAGATTGCCTGTATTTTCGCTATTGTGTCAGCTGAGAGGAAGTAACTGGATTCCCATCCTAACCCTTTTATGGATCATCATTGTTCTCATTGCATGAGTATTTCTGATGGAAATCTTGTTTTGGATTACCCAGGCCCTTGTCTTGGGCCCACATTCCATCAGCCTGAAGGAAGTATTAATCATCGGAGTTTAGTCCAATTAATTCATCCTCTGGGACCTGGACATGAAATATTTGCTCACACAGCGGGAGCCACGGCTGGCCTCGGAACCCAGATTGTGTCCCAAAATAGACCCTCGGTCACACAAAGGCTTGAGTGAGTTTCTGTCGTCAAGTCTCTTCCTCCTTTCCCATTCATCCTCAAATCCACTAATCCTATCACTCCCAGGTGTCATTTAAGGTCGTTTACCTAGCTAGGACTCTTTTGTTTTACTTATATGCCAATATTGACAGCCATTTCCGTCTGAGCTTCCCTTCCTGAAATCCATATATGGCCACAGACTCCTGATTGGCTGGGGTGGCGAATGGGAGTAAGCGCCCGATAGGCTCCCAGAGCCGGTCAACATCCCGCCCATCAGCGTTCCGACCAATCACCGACGGAGCCGGCTCAGAAGGGGGCAGGCGGGAATTTCAATTGTTTTGACAGTTCTGTAAC
>JARBWK010000010.1:80195510-80763485 GCA_030556195.1 Anolis apletophallus
CCCAGACTCCCATCCCTGCACTTGACGGCATGGAGAATCTCTGCGCCGGACGTTTCACCGGTCGAAGGGTAATCTTACGCGCGCACAGACCAGCAATGTCGGGCCTACCGGCGTGCCTCGCCCGCGGCTGTTCCAGACCGCCTGTCTCCAGCGCTGCCTTCCCGCTCTCAGTCCTGGCGGTCCTTGACTTCTTGGCCGGGCTGGTCGACAGGGGGCTGTCCATGTCCTCAGTGAAGACCCACCTGGTGGCGCTCACCTGGCAGAATCAGCAGAAGGGTGGCCCTTCGCTGTTCCAGTTCCCGATGGTCAAGAGATTCCTGAGAGGGGTGAACAACACCCGCCCCCCATGCATCCACCGACGCCCGGCTGGAGCCTTGACCTGGTGTTGTCCTGCCTTGCGGCCCCACCGTTCGAGCCGTTGGCGTCCATCGACCGTCGCCTCCTTTCTTGGAAGGTGGCGTTTCTGGTCGCCATTGCTTCAGCGCATCGGCCTTCCGAGCTGGCGGTGCTGCGTGTGGACGAGCCCTACCTACTATTCCTAGCGGACAGGGCCATCTTGCGGATGGACATTACCTTCCTCCCTAAGGTGGTGTCCCCGTTCCATGTAAATACAGACATTATACTTCCAGACCTGGTTTCCTCCCCGTCTGCGGGGAACGAGTCACCCCTCAGCGCCCGCGATGTGAGAAGAGCCTCTGGGTCTACAAGGGCAGGTCTGCAGACTATCGACGGTCGACCAGACTCTCGTCTCTCTACGCCACCGACAAGCTGGGCTTGCCAGTGTCGTCTCAGAGGCTGTCGGGTGGGTGGCTTCCTGGTTGAGTTGTGCTATCAGATAGCCCCGCCAACCGTGTCCCCCTAGAGTTAAGGGTCGCTCCAACCAGAGCAGTGGCCACGTCGACGGCCTTCCTCCAGGGATTCCTCTGATTCTATATGTAGGGCGGCCATCAGGGCCAACCCCTCCACCTTTACTTCCCATTACCGGGTAGACACCCTCTCTGGAAGGGAAGCGGCTTTTGGTCGGGCGATCCTCGCTCCCAAGGTCCTTCAGGGATAGTTTTTGCCAGGCTAGACCCTGGTGTTTTTCCCTCTACGTTACCATCTAGATCGACAGTTCCGAAGTCGATCAGACCACTCTGCTTCTTATAGAGGCTAAGTGTTTGCCGTGCCCCAGTCCCCGGGGTCACAGTCTACCTGTTAAAGCGCGCTTTACCTAAGAGTTCTTATGGTTATATGTTGCACCTTTTTGTGCACTAATACGGTGAGGCTTGCGTGCCTGACATGAATGGTGCTTGTTGCATTTACTGCTGTGAGGCCTGTGTGACTGACATGAATGGTGCTTGTTGCACTTTATGCTGTGAGGCCTGTGTGCCTGACATGAATGGTGCTTGTTGCACTATGTTTACAAGTGGGGGCATGTCTTCCACTCCTATTTATTACACTGTTGATAATGTTATTTATACATATTGCTGGTTGCAATAAACCTGCTCGGTTTTCAAAAAATTGGCTGGTTTGTTCCCAACTCCTTTACCTTAGCTTGGTAAGTCTTCATAAGTGTGCATTCACAGAGCCCTCGAAGAAGAATGGTAGGTTACATACCTGTGACCATCTTTCTTCGAGTGGAGCTCTGTGAATCCACACGAACCCGCCGGCCGTCCCCTCTATCTCAAACCACCCTTTCCTAGTTGCAATTTTGGCGTAGGAATGGGGTGGGCGCGCATGGAGCGCGCCTTTATGCCCTCCGGGCCGGCTGGGCGCAACTACCGCCAAAACTTTTCAAACTGGGAAAGTTTCCGTTGGAAGCCCGCGCTGGCACGCAAACTTCATAAGTGTGGATTCACAGAGCTCCACTCGAAGAAAGATGGTCACAGGTATGTAACCTACCAATATTACCTATCACCCGACTCATAATTCATAGGAGTCTCCCATAAGTCCAAAATTAGGATCCCAATGTAAATGTAAATAGAAAAACAGCCAAAATGTTCAAATGAGGTCGAATACAGGCAGCGCGGCCTGGGCAAACTTGGGCCCGCCCTCCCTCCTTCTAAGTGTTTTGGCCTCCAACTCCCACAACTCCTCATAGCCTCAGGCCCCTCAGGTCTAGACAGAAATAGAGCCGAAGAAAGGAAGGAGGGAGAGAAGAGGTCACAGAGGAGGAGGAGGAAAGCCCTTCATTCATTCCTTCACTTACACTTCCTTCACTGATTCTTTTCTCCTTCCCTGCAAGCGCGCGCGCATGGCAGAGACAAAGGGAGAAGGAAAGCACCCCCTGCCTGCCCGATAGGGAGTGCTTTGCTTACAGGCTTCTGCGCAAGGGAGCTACTGGGCATGCGCGGAGGTTTTCGCGCATGTGCAGTTGCTCCTGCGCTCAACTTCAGCTCCAGAGCAACTGCGCCTGCGTGAAAACCTCCACGCGTGCCCAGAAGCGGCATCGGAGTGCACAAGGCCGGGGTCAAAAAGCAGGCAGCTGCAGCACTGTCTGAGGAACATCGGCAGGGCCAGGATGGCGCCCCATGCGGCCAGGATGGTGCCCCATGCGGCCAGGATGGCGCCCCCTTCCCAGATGGCGCCCTAGGCGGCCGCCTACTTGGCCTATCTTGTAGGACCGCCCCTGATGAGAAGGATGAACCTGGTATGCTGCTACCAATCTAGTAATCTTCGGCTCTATTTTCGGCAGCAGTCATCTTAAATCATCGCGATTGACTATTTTGCAATCGGTTTCTTTTTTGTTAATAAATTGGTTACCACACTGAATCCATGTTCCATTAAATATGTTGAAGGTCATTATTATTATTGTTATAAGACTCAACCAGTTGGAAGGGAACCCCAAAGGTATTATTATTATCCCTTGCTTGGCGAGAGGAGGAGGAGGGAGCAGGAGGAGGGAAGAAGAGAGAGAGAAAGAGACAGAGATGGGTGGTAGTATGTCACCTGGCTCACACCACCGGCCCCACTGCCCCCTTACAGGGGTTCAGCGCCCCCCAAATTCTCCGGAGCCTTCCAGCGCCCCCCTAGATCGCTCCACCACCCACCAGGGGTTGGTACCACCCACTTTGGGAACCACTGAGGTACACTATGGACCTTATCAGGTGATCTTTGGGCTCCTTTTCTGTGTGCTTGGAAAATAGAGCCCCATTGGAGTCCCATGGAGGTCATCAGATGATGTAAGGGCACTTCTGGTAGACTCCATGGAGCTCTGTTTCTTCAGTGCATGGAAACAGGAGCTAGCAGCAACCATCAGGAGTAGGGCTACCTCACTTCAAGCATCAGAAAGCAGAGAAAAGGTGCGGAAAGACATTGGGATAGCTGATCATCCCAGACGACAGGGAAAGACAGGAGGGAACTGTCAGGAAATAGTTGCAGCTTCAAACTCCAGAGTTAGTTAAAATAGATTTATTGTACAGACAGAGCAATCATGCTTCTTACACCAAAACAGCACACAGCACACAGAGAACAGAAGAGAGCAAAAACGCTGACTTATCAGTCCCTCCTCCTCCAAGGCATCATGAGTCCTGGCAGATGTTGTACACTTAACTCCTTCATCACCAGGATTACAGGACTATACATACAATACAATACAGTACACACGAGCAGTGATATATGAGTTTACATTTCACTCAGAATACTAATTCTTCACAGGAACAGGTTAAGACGATTACCTCCACTTTCCCCCACTTTCCACACATTCCTCCCTTCTCCATCTGATGAGGTCCTAAAAACATCAGAATCTAAAATTGCACCTTTTGGGCTACGCAAATTAGTAGGATCCAAAAAGTATTTTCCCTTCCCAATGCTTGGCATATTCTATTCCAGTGATTCTCAACCTGTGGGTCCCCACGTGTTTTGGCCTACAACTCCCAGGAGGCCCAGCCAGTTTACCAGCTATTCAGATTTCTGGGAGTTTCAGACCAAACCATCTGGGGACCCACAAGATGAGAACCGTTGTTCTATTCAGAGATCCAAAGTTTCTTGAATTATGTTCTGAAAAGAAGACACCTGAGTGTAGAATCCTTATCCTTGTATATCATCACCACAATCTCAAATCCAGCACATTCTATCTTCCATATCAGAAGTTTACAGATAATGAGATGGAGGGATCAGGCCATCTAAACTTGATAGAGGTTAAGGAAAGTAATATCGGCAATAGAGGATACATAAGGGTCCAGTAGATAAGTATCTGCAGACACAGCAATTGGCCAAGGCAGCTGTGGCTTCATGGAGATGAAAACAAGGACTAAAGTTTGGGAATCACTGCAAGAATTTCCCAAACCTGTATCACCTTACACAGCCCTTTGAAATTTCATGGCCAGTGCTACAATTCACACCTTTCTTTATCCAATTATACCCTGAATCCTACATTCATAACAATGTAATGTGTTGGTTTTAAAATGTGTGTGTGTGTGTGTGTGTGTGTTTGAAACAGATTGATATCCATAAAAGTTCATGCAAAAATAACCACTTAATGTTAAAATATCATTAAATTACTACCCCCTCTTGCCTTTTCTCATTGCTAAAATGAAATATCCATACACAAAAACTTTTCTATAGATTAAGGGAAACAATGATATCATATGACTTGTACTGAAATACACATTTCTCTTTTATTCAAAAGTGACAAAATCAATAATGTATTGGACATATGTAAAATGATGTCAGCAATTGCAAACTGTTGTAACAATGAAGCAACATTGGATGAATACAAATCATGCATCTGAAGCTATTTTAAAAATAAATAAAAATAACATAGAAGATTGAATATTTGTGACAGAAATGATCTTGAATAGATTTTGACAATCCTTTTGAGAAGGAAGCATGGAAACAATATGCTTTATGGAGAAAAATATGGTTAGCTGGATGAAATTCCAGGCATGTAATGTTAGGCTTCTATCATCAAACACTCTAACTTTTGTATATGTTTAAACAGTACATAAAGATCTAACTTGCTGAATGAGGGAGGGTTGGATAAAATTACATTGACAATAACTATATGGAGGTTGATTGGTTGGTTTGTCCTTGAGTTTGCTATTGGAGTTCTGCACAATTTGGTGGGATTAGTGGACTTCTGAATGTATTTTAATGTAGCATCATTTAGAGCTCACATAAAAGTGCAAGGATTCTCAAGTGACACATCTTCCTACCTTAATCATGCGTGCACCTATCATAATAATTACACTAGCTTCATACAAGCTCCTATAGTAATAAACAGTATTTATTACAGAAGATCTAGCTTTATGGCAACCTATATAAATGCAAGATTTGGCATTCTATAGCTGAAATCTCAATTTCTGAATAATGGCTATTCTGAATAATGGCTATTGTACTCCTCCTTCCAGATAATACAGGACTTACAACTGCAATTTGGTTGAAATTATTGTCATTATTACACATTGTTTATGTAGTTTCCTCCAGGATGATTGGTACTCAGAGAATCTGTCTCATTAGCATTTGATAGGTATGCGCTGTGAACTAAAATGCCTGATTCATCCCTCCCTTTTCTCTTGTTTATTTTTTAAAATTCAAACCTTGTAAGGAAATCTGACATTGGAGTTATGTTATATTACCAACTTGCAACTTTCAAATTATATTTGAAAGAAGGCTGAACTCTTCTATTGTAATTGATTGTGTTGTTTTTGATTGATTTTACTGTGTTGTTGCCGTCCCGAGTCCCCATTGGGGAGATGGTGGTGGGGTACAAATAAAGATTATTATTATTATTATATTGTACCAAGGATGGAGTTGTTTATGGGCATTCTTTCTCAACTAAACTCTTTGAAGTGGCCACATTAAGCAATAACGTAAATTCTCCCCTATCAGAATTCTTCATCTTAATCATTCCTATTTTAAGAGATTAAACAGTGTGTATTTCATGAGTATTTCTTTTTTAAATGACAAATTAGCTTTAATTCATTAATCAGTCAAGCCCCCTTTGCTCATTTTTTTTTAAAAAATAGAGTGCCCCCTTTCAATTATTAGAATGTACAGACACTACAAGCCACCTTCCTACAGCGTTTTCAGCGGTCCCATGTGGCTATTGGAATCTCTTCCTGGGCCAGTGGTTCTCCACCTGTGGGTCCCCAAGTGTTTTGGCCTACAACTCCCAGAAATCCCAACCAGTTTACCACCTGTTAGGATTTCTGAGAGTTGAAGGCCAAAACATCTGGGAAACCACAGGTTGAGAACCACTGTCCTAAGCCCTGAGAAAGTGCAGAGTCATTCTTCAATCAAATATCAACCTCTTCCTTATACTTCTGCCATAGTTCTCAAAATATAGAACCTGAACCAATGCATTCAAATTGTAAGAAAGGAAATTCCAGTTAAACTTTTGGGGGGGAAATTCTATTGGAGCTGAAAGTGGAATGAACAATCTTAGAAAATGGTGGACTCTCCTTTATTGGAGGATTTAAAACAGAGATTATATGGTCACATTCAATGAGTGGTTTAATGGTAGATCCCTACACTGGCAGTTTTGGACTGGGTTGATTCACATTGCCATATGAGAGATATGAATTTCTCATATGCACTTTATGAGAGATTCATATGTATATATAGTGCATATGAATATCTCATTGGAATTTGGTTAGCACATTATGCTTACATAAATTCAGTTAGGTAAGCAGATGTGCTTTCTTGCTCATATAATGTCCATATTCAGTTGAAAGTTGCAAAAATGAAATTACACATATGCATTGTTGAATATTGTACATTGTGCTTCATTGAACATTGACTTCATGGTTGCACATTGTGCACTTCTTGTCAATGCACAAATTAAATCTGAGTATTCTAAGAAACAGTTTCCACACCAGAACTGAAATTGGCACTAGATGTTCCTGCATCCCCTGTGAGAAACTGACAGTACCTATGTGGACATTGGGCTGAAATTTTGTCAGCATATATTTGATATTAAGGTCTACCTGTCCTTTCTGTCTAATAGTCTCAAGCAGTGGTTTAAAAAAAATATTTGGGGGAATCTAGGCAGTCATATTTAAAGTGTTACATTCTTCATTGTGCCAAAGATATTTCCCCTTCTCATAGTGTATCATGCGGCTTCAAGTTGGTTTCATTCTGTATTCCTTCTCCGATAATTCATGTTCTTGGGATGTTCTCCTTTATTCCATGTTGAATTGCTATGAACCAATAGTAAATGTTCACCTCTTTAAAAGGAATGGATCTTTATTTTTCTGAAGATCAGTGGTCCAGAAGAGGCAATTCTGCATACACATGCGCACCAATGCACACACATAAAAGCTTGCTTTCCTGTTACACCATTGGCAAGAAACATGAATGTATGTCCTGCTTTGGTAATATATGTGGATAAAATTTTACATTAAATAACTTTTGCCAAGCTAAATTTTTGCCCAATAACTGCAATAATTCCTGAGCTCTGAGCAGCTGCAAATATATATTTTTTGCAATTTCTTTCCTACAATAACTCAAACTGCTGGTTTGGAGATCATAGGAACTGCAGCAGACCCGGATTATCATTTAGGGTAGCAAGGCCATGGCCTATGGTATTCTGGAGTAAAGGCTGGATCAATCAAAAGTAGTAAGCCGAGGGGGGCACCAGATCAAGGCCAAAAAAAGGCGATGACTCACGCCGACTTGTCCCAGCAGCAGCTGCACAGCGCCCTTCCACGTGGCCCCCCATTCACGCAGTGCACCTGCCGCTGCCTGTGAGACAACTCGGCGTGTCCTCAGAAAGAGGGAGGGAGGAGAAGTGCAGCCCGAGCGACATCACTCGGGCCTCGCCCCCAGAGGGAGTGACGTTGCTCAGGCTGCACTCCTCCTCCCTTCCTGCTTCTGAGACCACGGCGAGTTGTCCCAAAGGCAGCGGCAGCTGTGCTGCGTGAATGGGGCGCCACGTGGAAGGGTGCCGAGCAGCTGCTGCTGGGACAACTCGCCGTGGTCTCAGAAGGAGGGAGGGAGGAGGAGTGCAGCCCGAGCAACGTCACTCCCTCTGGGGGTGGGGCCTGAGTGATGTCACTCCCTCCAGGGGTGGGGCCCGAGCGACATCACTCGGGCCCTGCCCCCGGAGGGAGTGGCGTCGCTCGGGCTGCACTCCTCCCTCCCTCCTTTTGAGACCACGGCGAGTTGTCCCAAAGGCAGCAGCAGCTGCGCTGCGTGAATGGGGCGCCGCATGGAAGGTCGTCGAGCAGCTGCCGCTGGGACAACTTGCCGTGGTCTCAGAAGGAGGGAGGGAAGAGGAGTGCAGCCTGAGTGACGTCACTTCCTCCGGGAGCGGGGCCCAAGTGGCAGCTTGCAAAAGGGGGCATAATTCCAAGGTGTGGCCTAAGGCGCAAAATGGTCTTAATCCGGGCCTGAACTGCAGTCCAAGAAACTACTTTGCTAAACCTGCTTTTTTTTTTTTAGATAACTGCCCATAATCCCTGAAACCCACATTGCTACATGAAATACAATGTAAAATTTTCCTTTGAGGTGGTTGCATGGGCTGTATAGTTCAGTGCTCACTATTATATTCCTGTACTATTATGTTGTTAATCCCTGAAAACTAAGACACAGAAACAATCCAATCCAGTGTTATGCCTTTCCTGTGTTCATCTCATCCTGGATGGTTTCTGTTAGACTAGAAATCAATTTAATGAATGGCAGGAAAGTTTGAAAAAAGAATGAGGGAGGAAACGCCCACACATCTACCATCAGCAAAACAACATGAGAGATGGTGCATCCACAAGGGAAGTGAATCCATTTACACTTTCAAAATTTATTGAGAGAAAGAATCACAACAAACTGTGTAAATTTTCAATTCCTGCTATTCTGGAGTAAAGGTTGGATCAATCAAAAGTAGACATGCACTGTGTGAACTGAGAATAAGAATGCCTGTATATGATTCAGCCCTTGAAATCTCACAGTTGTCTTGTCTGGATTCTCCAATGACAGCAAGAAATCTGAATAATGATGGCAGTCCTACTGGTGGATTTTAAGAGGACTAACAGTATTGGGCAAAATACAGAGTGGATAATGAATTGACTGAGAAGGCACACTTCCCATCATTGTATCGGAGACACATCCTCCCACACACCATCCAATTTGGTCCCTTAATGTTCTTTACTCCTGCAAGCAGGTAGAGAGCTGAGGAGGTAAGGGAGTCTCCATGCTGTCTAAAAGGGCTGTGCTGAAGTTGTTACTGAAAAATGATCTTCCCCAGGCCCCATCTTTCTACATAATTATTTGCCAGTCTCTAACATTTCATTTTGGAGCAAGGTTTTGAGTCATGCGATGGCTCCCAGTGCCAAAGGTTTTGGGATGAGATAAATTATCCAGATCAATTTCAATGTAGTTTCAGATCTGAATTTGAGATGGATACAGCTTTGGTTGCCTTGGTGAATGACCTCCATGGAGAATAGGATGATGGCTGTGCATCTCTATTGGTTCTGCCCAGCTTTTCAGTGGCTTACAATATCTTATCTTTCTTGGGCACCAGTCTGTGATGGGACTACATTTGCACTAGCCCTTCTTGGATGTACAAATTCCAAATGTAGTGCTAGAGAACTTCTGTTCAATGCCCTCACCATTAGCCTGTGGATCCCCCAGGGTTCTGTTTTGTTCCATATACAGTTTAACGTCTATATCGACATGGGCAAACTTCAACCCTCCATGTGTTGTGGATTTCTAGTATTTTACTTAGGCAATCCCTCATAGTTTGAGAATGATGGTCCTCCAAGTCCAGTGTCTTGGTGGTGGGTTTGTAGATGACTGCGGAGCCCTATTCTTGATCCGCATGTTCTCCTGCAGTGAGGACATCAGTTTTCAGGTGGAAGGCAATTCCAATCAAGATTGGTTTGACACGCCTTCCTCGACACATTTCTACCTTTCGCCCTTCATTCATGCCTCTTCGAATTTTGCAGCACTGCTGGTCACAGCTCACCTCCAGTTAGCACGCTCAAGGGCTCACTTGTTCTAGTATTCCTATCTCAAACAGTTTTTCTTAAGTGTGGCTTTTATTCTTGGGCCCCATCTTCACTGCCATATAAAATCCAGATTATCTGCTTTGAACTGGATTACATGGCAATGTAGACTAATATAATCCAGTTTAAAGCAGATAGTCTGGATTTTATATGGCAGTGTAGATGGGGCCTTGGTCACAGTGCATCATGCAGTTTGTAGTCCGACAAAAATGTAGACTATACTATTAAAAACTGTGATGGTTTAAATAACCTGAAAGTAGATTTCTACAAATCTTTTTGCAACTATAAATAAAAACTCATATTTACTCAAGTCTAATGCGTCATCGAATCTAATGAGCACCTCAAAAAAGTATTTTATTATATACTATATATAATATATTAGATACCTTTTTCCCTTTTATGTAATTTTCTCTCATTATTTCTCATAGTTTGTAGAGAAGTAAGATGGAAAGTTGAGGAAATTCTTACCCTCAATGGAAGAAATGCAAAATGATTTTACTATATATATGCATATTTGACTTTGTTTTCTATGTTCGTATTCTTTTATGGAAATTTAATAAAGAATATTTTTAAAGGATTTTATTATATTTTGCAAATCTAATGTGCAACCTAATTTTACAAGGTAATTTAGTAAAAAAAGGTTAGCATTAGAATCGAGTGACTATGGTGTTTAAATAAGCAACAATATTGTTTTTAGTATTGTGCTTGGGGTTTATTGACTTCAGAGTACTGTTTTTAAAAAAATATGAAACAGACAAAATAATAAATGTTTTGATCCTTGGTATAGAATTATACCTTTGGACATTCCAAAATGTTAATTATTTTATTCTACTTTCATGTAAGTACAATGTAAATTTTTGTTTAAGCGTATCTATTACCCCAGGGCTCTAAATGCATCTTTGGATAAAATGTGAAACTTTTCAAATAGGCTTGTTTGATCAAGGAAAAAAATGGTTCAAAACCCGTAGGGGGCACTGGTGATTTGATTCCGAAATTATTTCCGAAATTTTCCGAAAAAAGGCAGAATTTTCCGAAATTTCCGAAATTTCTGCATTGCTTCATTAATGGTGGGCATGATTGTGCAATGCACGAAAACCTGCAAACGGGACAGGCAAAACTTGGGGGATTCCCTTTCCCTCAGTTTTAGACTGCTACTGACTAAACTTGCCACAGTGGTAGAAAAGATTCTCCTCTGTCAGCATACTAACTTTCAACATGTATTGAAAATCCCTGGGGTTTTGGCAATTTTAAAAGTAATTCCAGCAATTAAATGAGGAATATTACAAGAAGAAATGTGCTGTCTCCAGGATTTTCTTGGAAAATTTAAATCTACCTGTTTTTGCATATTTGTCTAGAGCACACCCCTCTGAATATGAGAAAATGGAATTTATATCATAACATTAAATTAATTTACTACATTTGCTTGTTTCCGAGATAAGCGGAGGCCAGGCCACTGTTCAACATTGCCCCATCCTCCCAGATCAGGAGGGAAGATTCCCCCCCAGAGGACCAATTCCTTGACCGCCCTGTGGATGGCAGCATCCCACCCCGGCCCTCCAATTTGTTTCCAAAAGGACAATGTCTAACCCCAAGGAGAGGAAAGGGGCCTCCAAACTTTTTTGTGTTGTTCCCCAATAAAAATATTAGATTAGTAGATTGATAGTTTCCAAAAGTACAATGTGTAACCCCAAGGAGAGGAAAGGGGCCTTCCAAACTTTTTTGTGTTGTTCCCCAAGGAAAATATAAGATTAGTAGATTTCTAGTTTCAAAAAGTACAACGTGTAACTCCAAGGAAAGGAAAGCAACCTCCAAACTTTTTTGTGTGTGGTTCCCCAAGGAAAAGATTAGATTAGGAGATTTCTAGTTTCCAAAAGTACAACTTATAACCCCAAGGAGAGAAAAGGTCCTTAAAACTTGTATTCCCTGCTTCAGGAAGGGAATTATTAGCAGCAAAGGGGAATTCTGGTTTTCCAAAGCACAGAAGTCAAACCCCAGGAGAGGAAAGGCTCTTAAAAGTTGTATTCCCTGCTTCAGGAAGGGAATGATTAAACAGAGTGTAGTAGATTTCTAGTTTCCAAAACTACAACATGTAACCCAAAACAGTCAAAGGGGGCTCCTTAGTGGTATTTTCTGTGGTTCCCCAAGGAAATTATTTGTTCCCAACCCTGTCCTTCCCTTGCAAAGAGGTGGTGTTGCACCTTTCCCATCCAAGCAGCCTGCCCTAGTCCCTTTCTCTTCACGTCCCCGGCTCGCAATAAGCCCACGAGGCACGTGCAGCCCTTTTTAAAGGGCAATGGCTGCCATGCTGAAACCCTGCCCCTCCCGACATGGTTTCCCCTCATTGGCTGGAGGCAAGCATCCCTGCACGCAATCAGCTGCTTGCCTCCACATGCTGATTCATTTCTGATTCACTTCCTGAATCGGAAAAAAGATGGCAACAGTGGCTTTTAAAAGGGCAAGATTACTTCTGGGTTCCCAAATTGCTTCGAAATCGCATCAAAAAGGGGTTTATTTTGATCTTAATCTGAATAACGAAGATTCTGAATTAAGCTACCCATGTCTACTTTCAAATGAAACTTTTATCTTAATAATGACATGATGTCAACCTTTTTTGCTCACTTGCTCTGAGAAGCTGGGTGAAGCTTAAAAGTATTAAACTCATAAATTAACCTTGCCCATACAGTTATGTAAGGGTGGAAACCTTCCAAAACCCATTGACAAGACAGAACGGTGCTGCAAGGCCTCAATTGTTCCTATTTCTGCTTAAATTTCTCATTTCATTTCAGTGACCCTCAGTAGGGGTGTCACAAGTACACACTTTTCCTGGAATAACCAAAACAAATGCATTGTTGGATGTTTTTCATGATGCCATCCATTCCCTTTTAAAAATTAATGAAGAGGCCTGACACTAAACTATATTGATCTGTGTTTAAAACTCTGCTGAGAACATGTAGGCACAAAGAAAATAAAAACTAAACAACCACCTGTCTCTGTGTTTCTGGCATCTGAAAATGCAACACTTCAAGACTTCAACACTTCAACTTTAAGCCTATATGCTAATACACCCACTTCTGCCAGCTCTCAGAATCTCCGCAGGTGCAATAAAATAGCAGCTAAAATGGCAAGTAAATATTTTCTACTCTTAGTTTCCTTCCCTCTCTTTTGAAAAAATCATAATGACAGATTCTATTAGATTGAACGGAAGGTCAGAAAACACGGCTTTTTAATAACAATGTGCACTTGTTGCTGGGATACAAATATTATGTATCACAAACAAATCTGCAGCAAAACCTTACAGATTGATTCGGTTGTAGATGTGGTGCATTTACCCTATCAACGTTTTGGAAAATTTGGAATATTGGGGTGTTGGAAGAAGAAAGAAAGAAAATCTATCCTGGGGATGAGAAACTTCTGTCTATAAGCTTAGTATTGCAAATAAAGAGTGAGCACCTAGCCACTTGGCTTCTCCTGACCCCAAGTCAACTCTGTCCAAATATTTTTATAGATTATTTATTTATCATATCAGAAGTGAACCGAGGATACAGCTGTAATGTATTTTAAAAAACACAAAGTTTAAAAAACTTGGCATTGTACTAATTGTTCTTTGACCAGTAGCTGGCCACTTGGAGTGCCTCTGATGTTGCTATAAGAAGGGCCTCCATTGTGCATGTGGCAGGGCTCAGGCTGCAATGTAATAGGTGGTCTGTGGTTAGCTCTCCACACTCGCATGTTGTGGACTCCACTTTGTGGCCCCATTTCTTAAGGTCGGCTCTGCATCTCATGGGGCCAGAGCACAGTCTGTTCCGCGCCTTCCAAGTCACCCAGTGTTCTGTGTGCCCAGGGGGGAGTCTCTCATTTGGTATCAGCCATAGCTTGAGGTACCAGGTTTTCGCCTGACACTTTTGGACACCCACTTGCTGAGGTGTTCCAGCAAGTATCTCTGTAGATCTTAGAAAACTATTTCTCAATTTAAGGCATTGGCATGCTAGCTGATATCTGAACAGGAGATGAGCCGGAGATGTCACTGCCTTGGTCCTTTCATTATTGGCTGCTACTTCCCAGTGAATTTTAGGTGGTGCAATACCGACTAAACAGTATAATTTCTCCAGTGTTGTACATAGAAATTATAGATATAGGCTTTTATCGATAAATGTATATCATGTTTGGTTCCTTAATTAGATCTATAGGATTTTTTATTCTTACTTGGACATGGCAAGTTGATTTCAGTTGAATGATATTAAACGGGAATTTATTTGCAATTTGATCAATCCCACCTATAGTACTGCAATTGGTTCCAAATCAGTCTAGAAAGAAACAGGTCTAGCCTTTTGCTAATTATTATTGGGTTTTTTTTACATTCATGCCTTATTTTAAGGAATGAGATAGAAGTCATTTAAGGAGAATTGCCCTGCAAAAATAGCCAAGGAATAGCAGGTGGCATAGGGTCATCCATTAAAAATGACAGCATTAGCATATGTTTCCAAAAATTCAAAGTCAATTCTCTTTATGACAGCATCAGTCAAAGGGCAGCAATGTGTTCCTTTCAATAAATGTAAACACATTTCATTAAGAAAACATAAATGCACACTGACAGAAAATTTAGCTGGTAATTGAGGACATTTATTTACAAAATTCGTGTTGACTTCTGCACTTTGCATCATGAAACTTTTTGTAATATTGACTTTGAAGCAAACTTTTGGGTAGAATGTAATGGATGTTTTGAGCAACATTTGATTTTAGTTGCATTTATTATTAGCTGTTGAGATGAAATTTCTAATGCTGTTGACCACCCCCATCTGCAGTGAAATTATGGATCATGCCATAACACAGCAGATTATACACAACTCCATTGGCAATGATTGGCTATCTGAAAAGTTTGATGCATTTTTTGTTGTGGTCATACTGACATCTTAACCCAACTAACACTTCCTTTTCTTCTAGAATAAAAGAAATATATGATCCCTTACTGTGTAAAGACTAATAGTTACAAATGATGGGAAGGCATTAACATTTAATTCCATAATCTCTATCTAATAACTTCATCACACTAGAGCAGTGTTTCCCAACTAGTGTGCCGTGAGCGATCATCAGGCGTGCCATGGGAAATTTGAACCTCCAATACTCTTTCTTTCCCCTCCTGCTGAACACTTTTTCTTCTCCACTCGGGCTCCCTTCTTCCCAGCCTCGCTCTGCTTGCTTTGCCTCGCTTTGCTCACGCTACTGCGCAGACTCGCCCCACGTTTTCCTCCCTCCCCCCTTCCCCTCCTGAACATGCTCACGGTGCCCCCTCAAATCAAAATGGTGGCAGAAGTGGCAAGAAAAAGTAAGTGTTCAGTAGGAAGGGGAAGAAAGGGCGCGAAGGGGAAGGGGGAGGAAGAGGTCTCTGTCGAAAGCTGGCATGGGCAAACTTGGACCTTCCAGGTGTTTTGGACTCCAGTTCCCACCATTCCTAGCACCTTTTCCTCCCCCTCCCCCTCCCCCCAGCCACATAAGCAGGAAAGGGCCTCAGGCTGTTAGGAATGGTGGGAGTTGAAGTCCAAAGCACCCAGAGGGCCGGAGTTTTCCCATGCCTGTTTTAGGGACCTTAAAGTAGTGAGCCTCCTTCCAACATTGTGATTCTGGATAGAAAACAAACAACAACATAACATTGTTTGAGTCCACAGTGCTCTGGGTGTAGGTGAATTACAACTTCCAAACTCAAGGTCAATTCCCAAGCAAACCCTTTCAGTACTTTCTGTTGGTAATGAGAGTTCAATGTGCCAAGTTTGTTTCAATTTCATTGTTGCAAGAGTTCAGGATGCTCTTTGATTGTAGGTGAACTATAAATCCCAGCAACTACAACTCCCAAATGTCAAGGTCTATTTTCCCCCAAACTCCATCTGTGTTCACATTTGGGCATATTGAGTGTTCATGCCAAGTTTGGTCCTGATCCAACATTGTCCACAGTGCTCTCTGGATATAGGTGAACGACAACTCCAAAACTCAAGGTCAATGCCCACCAAATTCTTATAGTATTTTTTCTTGGTTATGGGAGTTCTGTGTGGGAAGTTTGATTCCATTCCATCATTGGTGGAGTTCAGAATGCTCTTTGATTGCGGGTGAATTATAACTCCCAGCAACTACAACTCCCAAATGACATTTTGTGTCATTTTGGTTGGTGGTGTGCCCCAGGATTTTGTAAATGTAAAAAATGTGCCACGGCTCAAAAAAGGTTGAAAAACACTGCACTAGGGAATGAATCCACTTTAAATCTGGTTTCTGCCTCCTGCAAAATTCTGGGGTTTGTAGTTTAGTGAGGCTGTTAAAGGCACCTCCCTAAACTACAAACCCCAGAATTCTGCAGAAGGCAGCAACCATATTTATTCTCTAATGTGATGAGGTCCCTAGTTATATCTCTCCTCGTTTGTAATACTTTGGGAGAATGCAGAACTAGTAATCATTTAGTTCAATGTATTAGCTGCATGAGCCACTGATTACAGTTTAAAAAAGTAAAATAGGAACAGCTGGAGGGAATAAGATTACTGTATATACTCACGTAGACATCTAGAAATTATAAACAAAATATTGGTCCAAAAGACTTGGGTCAACTTGCCCATGGATCAATGTAGGTAGGTACTGCACTTGACGTCTTATCCAAAAGGAAACCATCCCCTTCTATGAGTAAATTAATACAAGACTGTAACCCATTCTGGGAAAACCTAAAAGAAGCTCTGACCTTCTCTACTATTTATGTTGCAGTGAAGCCTTTGGGCTTTTTGAATACCAGGGTAGAAAAGTAATGGCTGCTCCCCTAAGGAGGCACTGGTGTTTTCACCTCTATCTTATATGACTTTCGATTTATCCATGGGTAATCTCAAAATCTATAATTTTGCCCTTAAATCGGCCCTCAATTTATACATGTGACTTACTTAGACACAAGTATATACCATACATTGCTAAGAACCTCTATTCTTCCAGTCTTCAAAGACAATGGAAAGGTGCTTCTTCTTGCAGAGTAATTCGGCAACCTAATTATCCCAAAACATAGGAAGATGTTCTCTTTGGCTAAATTCAATGTATTCCCTCTTGCTGTACTGGAGGGAAGATATAACAAAGTACCATAGAATGAACATGCCTACACCCCTGTGAGAGTGAGTCAGTGGAAACTGTGGAGTAGGTTTTGTTATACTGTCTTTTTTTTCCGAGACCTTCGTAAACATTTTTAAATCAAATTTTAGAAAGTTTACCAGGGAGATCTGTAAGGTTTTATGATGATTATCTTTTGGCTGACCAACACCCCAAAATTACTGCTAAAGTTGCTAGCTTTTGTGCAACAGCAATAGCTTGTCGGCGCAAGATACTGCCACACTCTTAGAAGGTTTTAATATTTATTTCAGTTTTACCATTGTCATTTTAGCATATAAATGTTGGATACCATTTTAACTATCGTATTCAATACTGGGTTTAAACTTTGCTTTTCACAGATTTTTTAAATACCAAAAAATGTACATGTTCCTATTCTGATGTTTGTGCATTTTTTGTGCTGGTCATTGACTGTAATAATAATAATACATACGCATATATGTTGCTAAGTTTTTTTTTAATAAGTGGAAACATGTGCTCTCTCAGTTGAGTTCCATGATTATTCTACATTATATAGGGTACGCAAGCCTCTCCGTTGGCACCCCCTTGTTGTGGGGGAGAGGCTTGCGTACCCTAATGAAGTTGTGAGCTATGCTGGCAGTGGCATAATAGCCACCGATAGGGCCTCCCATGCCAGACAGGTCACAACCAAAGGGTTTGACAAAGAGCGTCGAAGAGCAGGATGGGCTCTCTAGCCTTTTGGCAACCATCCTAAGAGAAGGAACACTCTGATTTCAAACCTGGGCAGATGGTGCTCGTTTAACCCTGTAAGGTCAACCATCTAAGAGAAGGAAACTCAAACCAAACCCACGACCTGAGGACCTTGCTGCCACTGTCCTAAGCTTGCTAGGCCCTGGCAGACAAACCTTTGGTTTAAAGGGTGAGGCCAGTTCTGTGCATGCTGCGCTCCACCAGAAAAATCCATTGCACAGGCTCGAAGGACACATCCAACCTCTGAATCATCAATGCACTTGTAGAAAGTGTGGGATGAGTCCATCCTGAATCTTCGTTCACAAAGAAAAGCCGCGAAGGAGAAGAAGAATTTATCAATATGTGTGGCATAGGATTCTATTGGTAAGAAACCTTTCTTGAATCTAGTGGTAGGTTTTAGGTTAGATTTATCAGAAGGCACTTCCACTGATCAGCAAACAAAAGGGATATGTATTTCATTACCTGCCTCTGAGAATTGCCTCAAAGTAACTGGCTCAGCATCATGCATGTATAGATCAGACAAGGGACTCAAACTTGCACATTATTCATGTATACAATATAATGCTGGAGGAGCAGGTTCATAAATATTCATTATAACAGCAGTTGGTGAACACTGATAAAATCACCTAACTTTTTTTTCTTTCACAGTCTTCAAAGCTGTACCTGAAGTCTGGCAGCTTGTGGGCGTGTGTGTTAAACAAAACAAAACAAAAACACAGCACACTAACGTAATGTATATGTTAAGCAACTTTCTCAAATTAAAGAACCTTCTCAAGAAAGGAAAGAGACATGAAACTCACTGATTTGAGACATATATTCCCATTGGAAAACCTCTCTTAACAGCCTAGCCAAACAAAAGTTTCAATTTTTCTTGATCCCAAAGTATTCAATTGTCTTCTTATCGGTTTCAGGGAGACATTTTCCAATTAATAAGGATGTGCTTAGCAGTTATGATGGGAAACAAATGTGCAGCTTAAATAGCCAGGCTTTGACTGGCAATGTAATGAAGTAGAACACCCCAAAGCTATAATATTAATCTCTAGCGGTGTTTTAACCACGAAGCAAGTCAGGTTCAATTACTTACCTGATCTGCTTAGCTCCTGACATAAGATCCAGTGCTGTTATTTTGTCTTGCAACCAGCTTGTGTTTTCTCAGATAAGAAGCTAATGATGAAAATAAATCTTTCGCTACAGATAGCACTTTAAATTTAAGATTTGTTCTGGCATATTAATGAGGCGATCTCTCACCAGCCCTATTCTGGAAAAGCAGTATTTGTGTCCAGTGTGCAATGACCGAGCAAACACACTGAAGTGGCATGCAAGTGTATGGAGCATGAGGAGTCAATGTATCAAGGCAGGATTGGATGTGGCATTTTCTGGTTCCATTTTCACTGGGAGCAAACAGCACAAGTTATACATGAAATTTCAACTTTATCATAATATAGTGATAACACACATTACACAATACACTGGAATTCCCTTTGGGTAAGATGTGCATGTATGTGCTTAATACTGTTCTTTGAAGAGTAAAAAGAAAGTGTTGCCAGTAGTGTAATGTTTTTGGCTGAGAAAATAAACCCTAATGCTTAGAGCCTGAGCTATATTCATGCCTTGGAGCTGTGAGATTTGTGGCTGAATGTTTTATAACACTGATGGATTTATTTCTTGTAAATCAGTGAAGCAGTTCCCACAGTTTCACTCCGCCATGCTTACCATGCCTCATCATTTTTGGATATCAGGTTGCAACTTATTCAGAAAGACTTATTCAAACAGATTCTTTGCGTCGAAGTAAAAGAAGACATGATTATTATTGGCGCCTTGTTCAAACAATCAGGGACTTACATACTGTATATTAAAAACATTTTTTCTGACATTGAGAATGACAGCTATTATAGGGTAGCATAGCAGAGAAAGAGCAAATCTTCTGTTACTATGTGGGGGGAAAGGAACATTGAGTAAGTTAAATACTATAAGAGGGGTATCCTGCAGTGATCACAGCAAGTCAAGACTGACATCATCATGAGAGCATCATGTAACAAAATGTTGAGGCTGGTGCCCCAAACCCTTCGTATCTCTATTCCAATCAGACACTAGAGACAAAGAGATTGAATCAACAGTTTTAATATGCGGAACAAAGCCATTGGGTGCCAAATATGCCATACAGCTGAGATGTAGTTTGGCTTTATAGTCAGATCTTTTTCTTGAGCATGCACAAAGTTCAGTCCTTTGTTCTCTATTATCAACAGCTTGTGTCTGCTTGCATTTCTTCTCAGTACATTCCCCCCTCTCTCCCTGTCCCTGCTGAGCTCTCAGTTTCCCTTCAAGGCCCTATCTCAGCATGCTAACACTTTTTCAGCATGCGAGCTACTTATAAAACAACCAAGTCAAAATGATCTACCTACCCACTACAAAAATGTGAAACATATAACACAATATCTGCTTTGAACTGGGTTTTCTGAGTCTACACTGCCATATAATCTGATTCAAAGTAGATAACATGGGATTTTATTCAACTGTGTGGAAAGGACCTCAGATAACCCAAGGCCGGCAGCATTTGGGTGGTGTCGGGAGCCTGTGGGGCGGGACTGAGCCTCCCGCCCTGCTTGGGATCTACCCGGACGCCCTACACAATCTACCAGTAGATCGCGATCTACCTAATGAGCACCCCTGCCCTATCTCATCCTATGCAGGTCCTCCTGAGAACCTTTCACCTCCTTTTATCTCTCACAATTAGTTATCTGTGGCTCCTGACATGCTTTGTTTTGACTAACAAACTTCAGAGTGAGCTTTCTTTTTAACTCCTCCCATTTCCCCCTCCTTTCTGTCTTTTCCAACTTTCTTAAAAGTTTCTAGTTCCAACACAATCACATTTATGGGATAACATCACAAAAGCATTCATCTTTTATAATTGGGGAACAATTCTGTAGTCTCTGGTAAATTTTGTAGCTGGCAAACATTTTCATAAAGCATGTCCTATTTGCGCTATCATCCCTAGAACCATTATTTGCAGGTTTTATTTTCTCCAATTCAATTTTTTACTACTGCCCTCTACTAAATAACATGTTCCTTAATAAATTAGAGAAAGTATACAATCATGCATAGAAAGCAAGAATAAAAAGATCAGTGGGATATATATCAATGTTGCTACCTTGTAGGCTTTCTCATGTGCCCAGCTATACTGATCTGTCTTGCTTGCCCTGATTTCCCCTTGGTATAACATTTGCTGTCGAGTTGAAGAAGTACATCAATTCCTTTCTGCCAGTTCTGAATTCTGAGCACATCTTTATTTATTCAGGAAATAAGAAGAGTTTATATAAGATGATTTCATAGTAAAGAAAATTTCACTTCAAAGACATTATGCATCCAAGAGGCAGATGGCAGAAATGTTCCATATCTCCTTTTCTTTTCCTTCTAAACATGACATTTTCTTTTGCAGAAGTTTCTAAAGACTGCATATCTGGACAGACTGCTATGTCCTTTAAAAGTAGATAGGAGAAACATGTACACTTTTGAAAGGCCCCACAAATTTTGGACTCAGCTTTTTGGATGGTTCTGCTGTTTTGAGGAATTTGGTAGACAAATAGACCTTTTCCCTGACCTTAAACACCAAATGTGGGGATGTTTTCTTATCAGCAAACTTTCTGTAATCCTCCCTGGCCTTTTCCAGGAAAGTTATTAGCTATCCTCTTGCTCCAATCCAAGGGAATTTCCCTCTCCTCTTGTTCCATCTTCAGTTCAGGGATTGGCACAAAGTCCTGTCCATGCACCATCTGCAACAAGGTGCTACCTGTAGATAAGTGTATCTTGTTGTTATAACACACCTCAACAAAGGGAAATAGCTGTTCCCAGTCATCTTGTTGGAACTTGAGGTATCATCTCTAGAACTGTTCCAAGGATTTCTGGACTTGTTTTATGCATCTGTCCATTATGGCATGGAAAATGAAGCTCAACCTTTGCTTTTTCCCCATCATGCATAGCAACACCTTCCAGTACTTTACTATGAGCAGCCCCCCCCCCAAATTAGAAATTTTCTTTTCAGGGTACCCATGAGGGCAATAAACTTGTTGTATTTGTCAGTGTTAAAATGTATGACAGAGATGAGTTTTAAATGTATCTGTAAATGTGTCTATTTTCTGAGTGTGCCAAATGCATATGCTGAGCTGGTGTAATATGGTTAGGTGATTACAGGGTTAACTGGAGAAGAAAGATTTCATGTCTGTGACGAGAGTAAGGTCCCGGATCTTCGACCTCTCTGGAATGTAAATTGTAGATAAGAATGTTCTCCAGTCGCCATAATGAATGTCTGTGAGAAACATGCTTTAGAATCGCTCTGGTATATGTTTTGTTTTCGTTACTAATAAAAATACTTTTATAGTTCCAACCTGGCTCTGCTGATTTATCCATGACAGTATTAACAGCTTCATCAGTTACTATGCACTTGGGATTTTTTCAATGACACAAAGTGTGCCTGTTTAGAAAACAAGTATATGATAGTCCAGATGGTGGTGAATCCTTTGCTATCAGATAATCCACAATAAAGTCCATTGCAATATCTTCTCATGGTCTATAAGGGTTAGCCACAGGCTGTAGTAATCCCATTGGTTTCCCAATCAACTCTTTAGCCCTTGCACTCTTGTACATATTGCATTTTTAGCTTTTCATGTCCTTCTTATTCCTATCCACTAAAACTGCCAGAACACTAATTGTATGATCTTAACATAACTGAAATCCCCCACTGTTTTGTGATCATGTGATCACTCCAACATCTTTTGGAGTAATGATCCTGAGACATATATCTTTTCCTGGTAGCAACACAGCCCACTTTTCTCCTCCAGTTCACCTTTGTGATCTGCAGTCATGGATTGTATCCTTCCTGAAATTCTTTCAGCCACCCATTTTCCAAAGTCTTACTGCCAGTCTTGTCAGGCAGTAAAACTCTGTGGCGTCATTTGGGCATGGGTTATTGAGAGGAGAGCTGAGGGTCAAATTTAAAGGGGACCTGCAAGAAGTTCCTACTTCATCACCAATGTTGAGAACTATATACAGGATTATTGGGATTTAGTTTTATTATCCAGGTTTCTACAGTGAAGAAAAAGTTACTATTGGCATTCCCGATCAAAACTCTGTGTTTTTCCTACTTGTTACCCCACCCTTTCTTTCCCTTTTTACTCCTTCCCTCCCCAGTCTCTTATCACAATTTTCCCACAAGAAAGAGTACTTTCAGATGCCAGCACAGTCTTGCATCGTGACATCCACCGGCGCCTTCTACTGGCCAGGAGATGTCACAGAGAATATTTATGATGAACTTCTTAAAAAGCAGAAATCAGCTTCTGACAAAGACAATTCCCTAAGAACAGAAAGGCTGAGCAAACCTCTTTGGCTGTTTTCCAAGTCAGGTAATCACCAAAATCCATTGTTCATGTATATGCAGAGATCAGTGACTTCCTTGTCAACACAGATAAACCCAAACATGTTTGTCTAGTAATGTCACAATGCAGGGTCTCGGCCCAGCCCCTTAATCACACACACAGAGACGGTAATCAGCTAACTATTTATTGAATAATAAAAACAGGTGAAAAGAGTAATTGTCCTTAAAAGTATCAAAAAGTTCAATCAAAAATGGTAAAGAGTTCATAGATAAATCCAAAGGCAAAACTTGGCAAAAGCTCCGCAAAAGTAATGCGGATCAAAGCAAACTTGGTCCGTGGCAATTCAAACAAGGCAAGGTTCATGGAAACAAGGCCCAAGAAACTTCTTGGCAAGGCATGAGCCTGAATCCTGGCTCCGTGGATCTTCACTCGCTTCACTCCCTTCAAATCAGAAGTGGCCGAGCAACTGAGGATCCGTTCCCACAGATCCTATACTTAATTCCCTTGGTGAGACCCCCGACGCTCTAGGCTGCGGCGCCAATCTGTACTACGGGACCTAGCGCTCCTCTGGCGCTCTAGGCTTCGGTGCCATTCCCTACTGCTGGACTCAATGCTCTGTCTCCTATCAAAGCTCCGTCCTTGCCTCCCAGCACCTGGGTCGCTATCTTCATGAGAGCCAGACTCCCTTTCAGCTTCCATGGGCTCATCCTCCGCTATCTCCCTAACCCTTTCCTGCGACCCGAAACCACCTGGTTTCTCATACTGATTATCAGAATCAGCACTTTTAGTGTCAGCCTGACTTTCCCAGCTTTCATACCCATCGGGCCAGCCATCATCCCATTCCAAGCTCTCAGTGGGAGAAGAAGGCCCAGCTACCTCATCATCCCCTTCCTCCATGTCCACCTCAGCTGCAATGGGCCCTAATGCAATCGGGACCCCCGGGGCCGCCCCCTGCCCCCCAGGCACGAAAGAGAACGGGGTTGCTACAAGTAAGTTATATGGTTCACTTGAAACAGAGAGATCGCTGCCCACAGAAACAGAAGTTTAGAGTATGTGCATTGTGCATTTGTTAAACTTCTTTTATTGATTTCCAAGTCCTTGATTACCCAAGATCAGCGCCTTTGTTTCCTAAGATCCACACCTTTGTTTAACACAGAACTGGACATTTAAACTAATAAAAAGTCCATCAATATATCTTTATCATTTATTTTCCCCGGATGTGCCTTCTCTGGGTGCATCTCTGCAGCTGATTGGTCCTTTACTCGGACCAGATCCCAGCTGCCATTCTCTCTCTGAGCCAATCCCGGCATAGATCTTAGTCAGCCTCTTTTTTGGCCAATCAGGGGAGGAGCAGGAAGTCTGAAGAGCTGTCAGAACCATATAAGGTGGCTTGACTTCAGCCTGATGAGTTGGTGTTTCTGTCGTGGCCTATCTGGTTTAACATACGTTCGCCAGGCATAGATCCTCTTATCCACTACAATATAACTGTACAACTCAATGTAACTGGACACCATTGTAAAATAGCAACACTGTAGAATTTAAAATACATTTAGTCCAGGTCCATCTGAATATTTATGTTCCACTGAACACTTGAACACTGAGTGATTGTCACAGTATCTTTGAATTCCGTGCTACCATAATTACTAACAACCAGTTCCTTTCCTTACTTTATAATGTTTAATTCACTAAAACCAATTCTGTCTTAAGTCAGGGTCTAAACAACCTTCACCTGGAGGAGGAATTCCAGCAGTCTACTAAACTTCAGCTTCTCTTTAAAAGGCACAACAACTTACTGCAGATTGATGACACTCAGACTTCAGGTGCATCTACACTGTAGAATTAATGCAGTTCAACACTGCTTTAATTGTCATGGTCTAATGCTACGGGATTATGGATCTTTAGCCTTCTCTACCAAAGAGTGCTGGTGTATCACAAAACTACAAATCCAAAGATTCAATTGCATTGAACCATGACACTTAATATGGTCTTCAACTGCATTAATTATATGGTATAGATGCACCCTTTGATAACAAAAGGACTAAAAAGATTCGGTCTTTTCCTAGCTCATTTTTTATAATACAGACCTTACTTTTCTTCCAGTACCAGCTACATTTCCCCCATGAAAAAACTACTCTGCTGTGTGAACAAGTTCTGGCTAGCTTTCTCCCAGGACAAATGATCACCACACATTTGCTGGCTCAAATTGGGAAATTACACCAAGCGGGGATGAATAAATAAGAATAACGATCCAGACCCAGACTAAGCTCAACCACAAGCCCAAACTTGTACCATCAATTTCTTCATTGGAAGTAATTAAATTTTACACTCTAATATCTCACATCTTATTTCTTAATTTTACACATTGGAAATTCTCTCTCTCTCTCTCTCTCTCTCTCTCTCTCTATATATATATATATATATACACACACACACGCACACACAATATGATTTAGACTATGGAATAAAGATGTTTTCAGCTTATGGCAATGGCAGCATTGTGCTATGCAACATTTTATAGACAGCAAGGAAAGATTTTGCAAACGGCTTTATGTTTAAAATGCACATAGAAATATTTGGATTTTTTTCATTATAGATGCCCATAGTAGGTAATGTAACCACTAGTTCTTTGCAGTAATGACATGCAATATTGCCTTCACTATGAATTGGTTTAAACGTAGGCCTGGCATGTTATGGCATTATCATATTGGCTATTGTGTTATTTAATTGGTTAAAATCACATTTTAGATAGAAAAATCTATAGGTTGGATAGCTTGTTTTAAAGCAGCTGACCAACAAGAGTCTAGAAACCTTTCAGTTGTATTTATTTTACACTAACATCTCTGTCCATTCACATTGTACTTGCAGATAAAATAATGCCCATTTTTCATTATTCATATCAGTTGTTGATATGCACTGCATTTGTATCTAATGCTGAAACCATTTTACTTACCTATATTTATTTGGGTTGCTATTTATCATACTTCAGTTTACATAGCATTTATTTCACATGTTAAATCCAACAATATAGAAAATCCAGAAGTATTATAATTAAGGTTAAGATACTATGCATCAGTTAAACAGATTAACCCACTGACCAAACTCTTTGCAATTTTTTTCGTGTCAGGAGCGACATGAGAAACTGAAAGTCTGGTGTGAGATAACTGGCCATCTGCAAGGATGTTGCCCAGGGGGTGCCCAGATGTTTTTACCTGTGGGAGATTTCTCTCATGTCACTGCAAGAGAATCTGGAGCTGACAGGTGGGAGCTCACTCCGCTCCCCGGATTCAAACCTCCGACCTTTCAGTCAAGCAGTTCTGCCAGCACAAGGATTAACCCATTGGGGCTCCTACATTTGTATTGATTCTAATATTGAAAAAAACACGTTTGCTCAGTTTTCCAGTTGGTATTAATTACTTTCAAAGGGTTGCATCCAAAATAGTCAGTTGGCCAACACAATGAATTTCTCCTGTAGCCACCAACAGTTTCGGGGCAGACCCCATAGTCCATATTTGTCAAAGAAGTAAGAGATGACAAAAGGGAAGAAAGGAAATAGAATTGCCACTGCAAAAATAGAAATATGTTGAAACATTAAACATATATTAATGGAGTACTGGCTAGTATCCAGTGGATAGTATCCAGTGTGCTTTTGACCAGAGTATGCCCTGATATTACAACTAAAAGTCTCTACATACTTTCCAGGTTTGATGCCATTTCATTACAGTTTCAGTTTATTCACTTTTAAGTATTTCAATTGCATGATTCACCATTCCATAATCCCATGATCACACCTCTCCTTACTCTCACAACCTGCCTACTCAGATGATTTATTATTAGTTTTATAGTCAAAATTTTGAGCATGTGCACAAGCTGTTTTCTCCACTTGGTGCCTCTTCCTTTGTTTTCTCACTTGGTGCCAGATGTTATCAATGTCTTCTTTGCCTCAGATTTCTTCCTCCTGCATCTCCCCCCCCACCCCCACCCCACTGATTACTAGGTAAACACCTTTTAATTTTGCCTGAGCTATCTGGTCTCAGCTGGTAAATTTCCACTTCAAGGCCTTGTCTTTCTCTCTTCAGTCCTCTGTCATCCTGGCTAGTATTTTTTTCATCTCTACTTTAGCCCTAGTTCCCTTCAATAGAGAAGGGTTAACACCCCTGTAACATTTATTTTGCAGTCTGTGCCCCTGTTCAGAATATTTCACCTCACTTTCTGTCCCTGTGACAATTGGATTTTGAACGTTTTGGCTTGTTGTGGAAACAATGCTTGGTCATATTGTTGTAGAATCAAGAAAAAAATCGACTGTTCCGACTATACAATGAGCAAAAGGGGAAAGTAGCGCAAACGCTAAGAAGTGCAATAAATCACACTATGGACGTATATATGTATATGGAAAAGACATCACAATATACTCTAGTGAATATATACACATATAATCAATGATGGTTGCATATATAATAACATACAGATGCATGAAAGAACATTACATTATTACATTCATATCAAAATGAAATCATTTTCAAAGTAGTGGAATACACGCGGTGGCTGGGCTCACAAAGGAGTGAGTCAGGACGCCCAAGCTCCGAAGAGAAGTGTTGGAAAGGCAAAGGCGCAGTCCCGGACGCTCTCCCAACACACTGTAAATGTTCGAAATAAAGTTCAAGAAGTAAATATTCTCACAAATGAAGGGGAGGGCGTCAAGGGGCCAACGAAAAGGGTCCCGCACGGCCGTTTCACCCCGTAGGGGCTTCCTCAGGGCCGGGGGCGTGGCCTAGATGCCGAAATCTCGCGAGCGTCCCAATGAGACCAGGACACTAGAGGTACAGTAATATATGAATTAAAGTATGCAAGTACTGTATAAGCTACATTAATACAAGAATATAAGGCACAACTTGGGAAGGGGAACAGTCAGGGTCACAGGAAAAACATTCAAAACAATGTAATGCGGAAGAGACAGGCAGGTACATACCAACGCCGGGAGCAACAGGAGCACCGCAGATGGAAGCAGTATCCGTAGATACTGGGCAAACAGCACTGCGGTTGGAGGGATTAACCCTTAAGTAGTCTCTAAAGCAGGTGTGGCAGCTACACTAATAGTTCACTGACGGATAACCGGTCATTGAGGCCTTGGGGGGCCTCGCTGTTTAGGGAAATTATCCATTTATTTTCTAAACGTAATAGGGTCCTTTTGATGTCAGAATGGGGTAAAGGATTGATCTTTTCAAGGACGGTCACTGTAAAATTATCATATCTATTATTGCAGGTCTTGAAGTGCATATATAAGACAGAATTGTCATAGCCAGTATGAAAGCGTGACCTATGTTCACAGACCCTATTTTTTAATTCTCTGGTCGATAAACCAACATAAAGACCCCCACAACAGCCACAAATTATGCAGTAAATGATATTTTTAGAATTGCAGGTTGCCCAATTGCGGATTTTAAATATTTTCTTGTTGTGGGGATTCTGAATCTGAGTGATGGGAGAGATGTGCCTACAGATGCTGCATTTGCCACACTTCTTAGTTCCATATTGTTGTAGCCCAGCCACCTGCAAGACTCCTTTTCATCCAAACACCACGCAATTCAACAATAAGTAATAATTTTATTAAGAAAAGTGTATACGATAGAAAAGGCAGTTTCAAAAATGAGTAGACAATAATCCAAAAGCCATTTCAAAATCAGCAGACTAAGCTATCATTAAGGTACAATAAAAAGACTGTAAAAGCATTTTCAAAGTTATATCCATAAGCTTAATATTCTTGAGCATAACAAATAGCAGTGTGTCGCCCTCCAGGCACTTGGAAACCTTCCTTGATAAACCACACAGTCAGCTGAGGTACAACAGGTTTATTTAGAATAACTGATTATAGGAAAGAGGCTAGAAATCAAGCTAAGATGCCTTTAAGCAGCACCTGTAAAATCGCAGCAATATCTCAGGAAGGGAGCAATGGATTATAGTCTTGTATCTTTCAGGATTCAAAGCAGGATTCAAAAGGCAAAGTCTCTCACTGGCAATCAGAAACAAGCAGGCAAGGCAAAGGCAGGTATCCAAGCGGGATAGATCCAAGCAGCCAGTGAACTGGCAGGCAAAGTCTTAAGCAAGAAGGCCGCAAGGCCTGTTCAGGAATCCATGATCTTGAGATGCAGTAGTTGGCTCGAGATGGATAGCCTGTCCAAGATCCAACGGTTATAGTTCTGTAACCCTTTGATCTTGCGACGTAACTGCGTCGAGTGTCCATGGTTCCCAACTGCAGCTGCGGTTTAGCTGATCTCAGCAGCAAAGGTATGTGAGCCAATTAGTGCCCACATCTGTGGAAAAGGAGTTTACCCAACTTCTGGTCTCCAGCGTCTCTGCTTATCACTGGGAATAGCAGCCGCAGCCTTGAATGTTTGAACCGGCCTGCCTGGTGCTGGATTCACTTGGGAAAGGCAGACAGGCTTGAAAGATTTCTGGATGCCAACATGGCTGCAGTGTGGTTCTGGAGAAACTAGGGAAACTGAGGCCTGGAGCCTGACACAGTGATAACTCTGAATATGAATCCAAAATCCCAAAAAGTAAAAACAAGAAACTGTAATCCAGGGATTTCAACACTGAAACCCAAATTATATCCAAAGGCTTGGAAACTTGTTCATAACGTAAGTATGATCCAAAGACTTGAAAACTTGGACCAAGAATTGTAATACAATTAAGAGGTATTGATCTTAAATAGGAAAGCAAGACACAAAACCAAAGACAAGAACTCCTCACTCGGAGCTCCCACAACAGGCGACTTGACCTCACGATGTTCTCACGATGTTGATCTCATGATGAACTTTATCTCAAAACACTTAAGAATTCTGCTTCTTACCCATGACATCACTCTTTCTCACACCTGGGTTCCCTTTGCTTATTTTTCAGCCTCTGGGAATAACTAATTTGTATCTGCTTCACACTATCTCTTCATTGAGTTATAAGCAGAGCTCCTGTCTTGTCCACATTCCTTTCAGTGTCAATCCCTAGCAGATTTTCATGAGAACTACTTTCTGTTTCTCTAGCAACAGCTCTAACTGAAACATTCCCATCATCAGGAAGAACCCTTTTGTTTTCCCCCACAGAAAAAACTGTCTTGGAAGTAAAAACCTCAGACTCCACCAAAAAGTCTCCCATCTCATCCTCAGAGACTTCACAGGCCTCAACACATATATATATTGAGTGGAGATATCTTCTTTCCATGATAACTCTTAGAAATGAACTTCCCTTCCTAAGATTTTTTTTACTCACTTCCTGTTGTCTTACTCCCATTCGTAACTAGAAGCCGTATTTAAGTCAGACGTTTGTAACTCAGAGGTTACCTGTAAAAGAGAAACAGCTAGCTTGGGAATGAGGGGGAAGGGAAGAGCAGGAGAATTCCCTCTGGCACCACTTTATTGCTGGAAAGGATCCGGTGCTCCCATGTAGGTGATGGAAATGTAACAGGATTGGGAGTTATTGGTGGATTGCAATTTCAGCTCCCCTGATTCATGTGATAGAGTCCAAAGAGAAGGTCTGTGAAGTCATGAATGGGTGCCTCAAAAAAAGCATGTATTTGTACACATAATCACACCTGGATTCCTTCTGAGACCATGCTCTTCCTTTTATGCAGTTTAATTATTTGCTTTCCCATCCAAGGTTACTCTGGCAAGGCCCAAAGTTAAGAAGGGGGAATAAACAAACGTGGAGTTGTTCTTTTGGGCTGGCTGTGCAAAACAATTAGCTTCAGTAATTGCTGTATTTCTGCATGCAACAGAAAATCTGAACAGTTCCTGAGAGAAGGTGGAAGCTTCCCAAGAGAATGTGCAGTTGGCAAGGAAAATGTACAACATGGGATCCGAAGGTAATTACAGATGCCCTTATTATGCTGACAGGTACTGTGAATAATAATGAGCATGTGTGACTAGAGATAGCTGCGCTTTCTCTATAGCAATGGAGAGCACTTTCCCCTCATATTAAAAGGACATCCATTAAATAACAGACATCTTAAAGGACAAATCTAACATAAGCCTAGCACTCTTAGCTTATAAAAGGATAAGCACGTAACCATTGGGTTTGTTCCAGAGGTGTCATCCTTTTGGATTTCTTCTATTTCCAGAAATGGCTGGTGGATATTTGCCTAAACCCTGCTTTATCCCCTTGCATAAGAAAAAAAATCAGACATCAACTGTACACACACAGGAGCAAAACTGGAGGCAAGGATATGAGCATTCAGTTAAGCATTACTTGCAAAGGTTGGGAAACAGGGGAGCAACAAGAATTAAGTTAGAATTAAGCTGAGAGCAATGATCTGAGGAGAGTTCTCTTGTCATGTTCCACTGTAAGGAATAATACAGCTCCCATAAATCCTGTCCCCCTTCCTACAATATCTCTATATTTAGCACAATATTTGCACTTGTGTGCAAGGCCCACTGACTTCTTTTAACAGTCAGAAGCAATGTTCAATGAGATTTTAAACTGGAGAGCTGAAGTCTGCAATCTCTATGTAAAGACATTGCACAGAACCGCTAGATGTTAAGGACTCACTAGCTGAGATGTAGTATGTGTGATATGCAAATTGAGTCCAGGATGTGCAGCTCTGCTCATTGTCCATGTGTTGAGTAAATATATGACGTAAACTTATACATAAACTTTACAATAGAACACACATCCCATCAGAATGCTGATAAGACTTTTGTAGTTATTTGTATCTAGGTCTCAATTATTCACATGCTTTGGGCTTTTCCTCATATAATAAAGATTCACTGGTATTTTCTTGTTTTCTTTCTGTGCTTTTTTTCAGAGTTTTGGATTTTTATCAAGCCTTTGATTATATTTTTCTTCATGGGAAATGTGCTTCTTCTAGCCAATTTGACATATGCGATTGATATTGCCAGTGCTGCCTATTATGAGTGTTATGAGTGTGCATGTTTATGACATCCATGACTATGAGCAATTGGCAACCTCTCAACTTATGAAAATTTATTTGGTGCCTGAGCAGTTTGTGAGTCAGAGATTGACTTCATTCTAGGCAAATATAAAATAAAATCACATGTTTTTGATTTCTGAAAGACAAATAACTTTCTTCTATTTGAGAGAGAACCTCTTCAGCTATGTCAGAGTTGCGATTCAAGAGGTAGTGGTAGTGCTCTTTCCAATGTAATGCAATTGATTTTTTTGTCTTTTAGAAGTTTGGTTCCATCTGATGAGCAATGATTTCTTGGTCTGTAGATGATCTTTGTGGCTTTTAAATATCCCTGATCATCATGGATATCTGCCAAGTGTTTGATTTCTTCGGCCATTTTTGTCCAACAGATGTTCTTGAGTTCTCTGGTCCTTTTTTGGACCTCAGTTTTTGCACTAGCGTAGATCTTTTTCTTAGCAGTGCAGTTGGTATCTCTGCCATGTTTGGAATGATTTTCCTTTCTTATCAATTAATAGCTGGATCTGTCATTTTCTTGTGGAAGAGCATGTTGATGATGACAAAGTTGTGTTCCACACACTTGGTGAGAAGCAGGTTTCCATTCGAGTTGCTGTTTCCAACCCCATCTTTTCCTATGGTCTCTGGCCATAGGTCAAAGTCTTGTCCGACTCTTACATTAAAATCCCCCAAGAGGAGGATTTTGTCCTCCTTAGGTATCGCCAATAGGATGGTGTCCAGTTGACAGTAACAATTTTCCTTGATGTCTTCATCAGCATCTAGAGTTGGTGCACAGGCATTTATGATGGTTGCCTGATACATAAACTTTACAATAAAACACACATCTCATCATAATGCTGGTAAGACTATAATATTTATTTGTATCTAGGTCTCAGTTAATTTGGAAGACTGAGAGTCATTTGTTAATGCCAATGGGTGCTTCAGACTGGTGCTTCACCGGGTCATTTCTAATAGCAAAGCCAACTCAGTGTATTCTTTGTTCTTTTTAGGCAGTCCCTTCCACAATACGATGTTGCCTTCTTTTTCTGCTTTTAGCTGTCCCTCTCCTGCTCTCCGGGTCTCCTGAAGCACTGCTATGTAGATGTTAAAGTGTCCCAGCTCCCTTGCAATTATAGTGGTCCTGCAATCAGGTTATTAACTGTCTGAGTTATTCAACAGTGTCCATATGTTCCATGTTCCAAAGTTCATTTTTTCTTTTTTGGCTGCAGGTTGGTGACTGCTCTGGATACGGCAGTCCAGTTAGGGTTAAGAGAGGCAGCCTATGTTTAGGGCACATTTTCTAACCCCTTCCCTGTGTGGGGTGAGCAGAGTGAATCCTATAAAAGGCTGTTCAGTCATAGACACAACTGCCTCAGACCTTGAGGTAGAATGACTGAATCCATATCCACCACCCACATGCCAGTCTGTGACTAGGAGCTTCCAGATTTCACAGTCCTGCCCCTGTTGCTACTCACTGATTGCCATTGGACTTTTGGTTTGGTTTTATTTTTCTTGGAAAATACTTGGAAGTGAGGGGTTTTTTTTTTAATAAGTGGTGCCCAGCCGATCAACACACTAGAGTTGGTGCACTAATATTCTATGTTAATTACCATTTCTTTGTCATTTAACATTTTGCCAAATAAAAGCTATTCTTTTTCCAAAATACCTAAATGACATTTTGGCATTATTCTGTTCATGATTTTATGCATTATTTGAACAAGCTTGACTTGAAAAAACCTGACCTGTGCTAAAAAGTGAGTTGACTCTATAACCTTGGCAAGTGTTTTTGATACATTATGTACACAGTTTGATAGTTAATTGCTTCTTGTGGGACAGGGGGGTCCTATGCACAGCAGAATGAAATTCAATGTAATTTCTTTATCAAAATAAATCTAAGCTCTTTCCAATAAGAAATAAACATTTGCATGGCATTGGTTTCATAGTTGTTTTTCTGATAGCTGTAGAATATTTAAAACCCCATGTTTAATGCATAACAGTTAACAAATTCATCATCATAAGAGACTGAAACAATATTCAACATCCATAAACAAAAACAACAAAAGTCTTGGCCCTTAGGAACAATTCCTTGGGACAAACAAGAAAAACTGAACTGAAAAATGATTTCCAGAAGTGTTATTTTAAAATATTAAATTCTAGGACAGATAGAGTTAATAAATGCCTGAGCCAAACTCCATGCATTTGATTTTATCTGGGAAAGTCTTGCATATTTTGTCCTCCCAGTACCACGATTATGTTGTGGTAAATGCTCAACTGCTGGTGAACACTGAGATTCACATCTAAAATGCTGTCAATTTCTAATCCAATTATGCAGTTTTTCAGCATTCATGAGTAAGGACCTTGTCACCTCTAGGGTTGGAATTCATCAGGTCAGCCAAAATAAAATCTAACTATTATAAAGACATTAAATGAGAGATCTCATGGTCATTGCATTTTTGAAACTGCGGTTTGATATATACACTACAGTAAATGCTGCCAATTGACAGCTGGGTCCTTAGATTTGCCATCTGAACAAAAAACATTATTCCTTGCTATATCCAGCTGCCATACATTTGTTATTATACAGCTTTCTTTAACTGAAGCATCATTAATACAGAGTAGGTTGAATTCAGTAAGGAAGCATATATCCTACAAATATTCTGCCCATCCTGCAGCTGTTAGCATCTATTTTGTTTTCACAAGACTATTTTTGAAATGATACTGCATCATAATATAGTATAATTTCATTGAGCGTATTTATGAAAATGAAATGGTGAATGTTGATGTGTTTTGCTCCAAAACTCATTCTCCTTTTTTTCTCATACAAAAATCACCATGACCTCCACATACTTTTGTTGCCTGCACTGGTTACAGACAAAAATAACATCTTATTAATATGCAAATATGCTTGGACATTGTTTAGTCTGGCTCGAAGAATGTAGATGCCATTTATGAAGCCATTTATGAAGATGCCATGATGTTATAGTGCAACATTTTATGTTTCAAGGCCAACATTTTGGATTAAGGAACAGAAGAATTAAAGCAATTTTGTTAAGTGTGTGTAAAAGAATTGAACTGCAGAAAACTGTTTTAACCCTATGCAAGCTTGCACCCTCATGGCAATGTGGTTGGGAATTTTTACTTATTATCAATCAGTTGTAGATGAGAGACAAAGTCTCAGAGTATAAAATATTTCATTTCTTAAATAAGCCTACTGTATTTCAATCTGAAAATATTTATATACATAGCTTTCTTCAGGGGGAAAATTATTAGAAATCAATTGTAGGGATTTTGAAATGACAATTTCCAAAACTGATGTCTAGAAAAGTTTATTCCAAATTGTAATGTATGGAATGTTTAGTGGATCTTTCCATTTCCTTCTTCCCTTTTTTGCCTATTACCAATGCTTTCCATAGTAGCTGGTACTTTAGCTGGCATGGAAATCATATGGAAATCTGACTTTTAACCAGTTTATTCAAATGTTTCTTGAATAATCATACTGAACCTAGCAAAATTCTTCTCTCATTTGATTTAAACATGCTTCTGGGTTCATAGTATGCATCTAATGTGGTTTGTAATGCTGGTGAAAACTGAAATAAAAATATCCATGTTCTCCCTTCCTGGGGGAAAAACCCTTTCTTTGCTAGATCTTGGTGATGAATATTCAGGTTATATAGTATCTTATTTGCACTTCACACACAAGCTATAGACATTATTTGACTGACAGTATCTTACAGTTGGTGTGTAGGATTAGTCACTACTTTTCTGACAATATCTGGCATAAAGTCATCAGTGCATGACATTATCTATAGAAGAACTGCAATATAATTTAGTGCAATACATGTTAACTTCATTCATTTTGTGGTCTCTCTCAAACAACTTTTCAGTAGGCTATATCTGAATAATTGCTCCTCCTTTTACATGACATTCACACTGATTACACTGCTTATTCCATATATCTTTTGCTCATTCACTGCTAATCTTCCTGTTTACACTTCCAAAAGTTTGGAAGTGATTATGACTTTCATTTTTAAGTCATTAGCATCTGCTAATCATTGTTGTGTCCCTGCCTGGATCTGTAAAAGCCCTGGCCAATTGTGAATAATTCTGCATAAACTCTCTTGATATGCTTATGAATCTCTTCTCATCACTCAGAGGCCCCCAATTAAAACAAAACGGCTGAAAAGCAGTTGGAATGCTTAATCTTTTAAGAACTACAGTTTCAACAGAAGACATAAATTGTAACCTTGAATATAAAAACTTATTTGGAAACAGTTTGCTTTGTTTTCAATAGGGGGAAAAGTTTGAAAGAATCTTAATGATGGGAAAATGGAGCTCTCAAATACTTTCTCAACAAAAGGAGCATTAAAGCCATCCCTGAAACTGGTATCTGTGATTCTCATAAGCATATCCCAGGCGAATTTTAATATTTATCAGAGTTTCCATGCAAACAAGGGCTTTGAAACTTTATTCTGTTAATGGATAGAAACATGGTGATTATCAGCCCAACTTGCCAACAAATAGGATGAAATCCTCTTGGGGATTTACATATGCGTAAACACCATAGTTATGGTGCTACATGGTGAATCCCCCCCTTAATCTCCAATTATCAGGAAGCAGACGCTCCAATCAATGGAGATCTATTCCTCTGTCAATTTGAAAGCAGTATGAATTATTATCACAATTTCCCCTTGTCTAGGAGATCACAAATACAAGGATTTTGTGTATGTGTGTACCATTATTGACACAAAGGTAGGGGGCATTCAATGTATTGGAAATCACTGACATAAAACAGGGATACAGTAAGCCAGCTACTTTCTGATTGAACATTCCTCCATCAGGGCCGGAGAGATAGCACAGCAGTAACACAGCTGTGCTTGCAATCTGAAGGTTGCAAGTTTGATTCCCGAGCTGGCTTGGATAACCAGCTGTGAAGCCCTGTCCACTGCTCACCCAGCAGTTCAAAAACAGCCCAGCTATGATTAGATAAAACCGGGAACTGCAGAGCGGGGAAGAATATTTACAGAAGGACTTTACAACGCCTGGAAAGTTCGGCTGTCGGGAAGGTGGAATGCAGAAACAGAAGCTACCCGTCATGAGGATGGAACAACAGCACCCCCTTGTGACGTAATGACGCAATGACATAACAACAATGACATAATGGAGCAATCACACCCTGTGATGCACACCCTGTGATGCATCCAGGAAGAAGAAATCCTTCTAAAATTGCACTGTGTACTGTGTATTGTAATTTGTATGTCTTCTGACAAGGACTGTCTGTTGTAAGTGTAATGCAATCCGCACTGAGTCCCCTTCGGGATGAGAAGAGCAAAATATAAATAAACAGTATTATTATTATTATTATCAATTATAATGACTACTTTTCAGTTACTTACTTACTTAGGCGATCACTCGTAGCCCGAGGATGATGGTTCTCCAAGTGTAGTTTATTGGCGGTGGGTCCATAGGTGGCTGTGGAGACCTATCCTTGAGCCGCATGTTCTCCCACAGTGAAGACATCGATTTCCAGATGGAAGGCAGTCCCAGTCAGGGTTGGTTTGCTGCACCTTCCTCTTGGCACATTTCTCCCTTTCTCCCTCCATTCGTGTCTCTTCAAAATCTGCAGCACTGCCAGGCTTCCCAGTTCTTGGTGTTTATGCCACAGTTTTTAAGGTTGGCTTTAAGCCCATCTTTAAATATCTTTTCCTGTCCACCAATGTTACTTTTCCTTTTTCTTGAGTTGGGAGTATAGTAACTGCTTTGGGAGATGGTGATCGGGGCATTTAACAACATGGCCAGTCCAGCAGAGGTGATGGCATAGCAGCATGGCTTCAGTGCTAGTGGTATTTGCTTCTTCCAGCATGCTGACATTTGTCTGCCTGAGATTTGCAAGATTTTTCAAAGGCAACACTGATGGAATCATTCTAGGAGTTGAATGTGACGTCTATAGACAGTCCACATTTCACATGCATATAGCTTTATAAACAAGCACTTTGGTCTCCCTATGGATATCCAGCTTCTCAGTTATGGTCTTTATGTGGTCTGTAATCTAGTGGCTCTGTAGAGATCATGATGAGAAAACAGTCACAAGTGATTAACTCAAGCTTATTTGTTCATAGATGCCTACCAAGCCAAGCGCTGTTTTAAGGATCCTCCCCGTATCTCACCTGGCCAGGGTGTTTTTTTCTTCTGTTGTTGCCACACAGGTTCAATAAACCATTTTAAAAATATGGTGGCATCCTCTTCATATATCAAAACAAGATTCTGAGAAGACAGTGCAGGTCCACATCTTATTACTGTTATTTTTCTAGATTGAGTTGATAGACAATATATTTGTTATGCAATGTCCAAACCAATACCAACTTGGAAAACCATTTAAGCTGAGTGGTAAAATGGCAGAGGCAGCAGTAACAGCATGAGACAACTATGCGATAAGGGTAAAATCAGCATGGTGCAGTAGTTCAAGCATTCGATTATGACTCTGGAGAATATGGTTTGAATCCCCATTTGGCCAAAAAAACCCACTGGGTTGAGCTTGGGGAAGTCATACTCTCTCAGCCTCTGAGGAAGGCAAAAGTAAGTTTCTGAATAAATCTTGCTGAGAAAATCCTGTGGTAGTTCAGTCTTAGGATGGCTATAAGTCAGTAACATTTTGAAAACACACACACAACATACTTCTACCTCAGCGTTCAGAACAGGGCTATGAGAAATGATGAGATGGGTACAGAGAAATCTGTAAATTACAACCCCATGGTGCTTACTTCCTCAAGTTATGACATCTTATTGATATCCCTCAGGAAAGGTGTTACAGCTGGCATGGTGTAGAACAGAGCTTGTTAAATTTTTCCACTCAGGACCCCTTTCAGGCTGGTAAACCTTTACATTACCTTGGTTTATAGGTATCTAAAATAGGCAAAATTATCAAACATTTACTTATAACAAATCAGAATTTATTAGGCCTGATAAACAGTCTGTATTCCCTTTTTGAAGTACAGCTGAAGCATCTTCGGCAGAGTCCACTGTTGACATTGCACAACAGATTCATGTAAATGTCTAAAACATCCACTAGGTGACATTCACAAAACTTTTACTGTTGTCAATCTTTTCAGGACCCTAACATCGATCTAAGGCAGTGGTTCTCAACCTGTGGGTCCCCAGGTGTTTTGAACAATTAATCAATACGTGTACAATACAGTCACACCCCCTATTAATCAGTATATAGAAAGAAACAAAGAGGCAATGCGATGTGGAAGTATAAACATAAATCAATATTGTATTTCAAGCATCAGCATTGTGATACATAAGCATCTAAATATCAACAAATAATAAGGTGTACTCCTCTCACTGTAAGGAAAATCAACGGCCGTTGCGTGCTAGCATCCCCCCGTATACATCATAACAGAATGCAGTCAAGCAATAATACAGTCAATGGTGCTTCAGGACGCTAAATAGGTCCCCAACAAAAAAATGAATGAAAATAAACAAGCCCCCCGTTGACCTGTGGCTAAACAGCCGTCAAACCCGGAACTCCGGGCAAGAGCGTGTCAAGCGGTGGCGTCGGGCGGGACGTGACTCCGCCCTCCCAAGGGTGGGGGTCGGAGCGCGGTGCTTCGTAAACAAGGATGCTCGTGAGCGTTGCAAGTGGCCTGGCAAATGCAGCGTGGAGAGGTTCCCAAATAAGAAGTAGATTCCAAGGCGGAAAAGGTGTGTCGTCAACGGGATGAAGTACCGAGATCTTTCCCGTTTCGGGTGCTTCCTCAGGACGATCCACAACCGGGAAAATACACAACTGTACAAAATAAACACAATGTAAAACCTCTATCAAGCATAGGTGGGTTGACAGGCAGGGTAGGAAAGAAAGGCTTACCAAATGTCATCTTCAAAAGTCCCCCCAGTGGGAGAAAACCGCCAATGCGGTAGAAAATAATGAGCCAAATGGCAAATAGCCTTTCTTTCCTACCCTGTCTGTCAACCCGCCTATGCTTGATAGAGGTTTTACAAATTCTAAAATCAAATGGGGGGGGGGGATTTTTTTTGATTAGTAATAGAAAGACTTACAAAAAAAATTTCCAAAAAGTTCTAAAATGTAACGTAATTACTAACGAAATTCTAAATTGGTTCTAAAGTCTGAAAAGCAGGGAAACAGGACTGACACTGTTTTAAGCACAGGCAAACCAAGGGGCAACATTTCCCTTGGTTTCCTTGCAGGGGGATATAAAGCATTAATATATTATGATTATTATTATTAGTATTATTATTATTATTAAATAAAATAGTCAAGGCTTGCTTCTCCAGAGCATTTATTAGAATTAAATAATAAATTCTAATAGTAAGAATGTAGTAAGGGTGATAGTGACCTGGAGGGTATGAGGAACGTGCTCTTGGTAAACTAGAACAGGGCTGTCCAACTGGCCTGGGTCGGGTTATATCTTAGCAGGAAAGGGGCTGCCCGCACGGCCCCTTTCCTGCTAAGATATAACCCGACCCAGGCTTGGGTCGGCTTATATCTTAGCGGGGAAAGGGCTGCCGTGCGGGCGTTTTCCTGCTAAGATATAACCCGACCCAGGCTTGGGTCAGCTTATATCTTAGCGGAAAAAAGCTGCCGTGCGGGCGGCCCTTTCCTGCTAAGATATAACCCGACCAGGCTTGGGTCAGCTTATATCTTAGCGGAAAAAAAAGCTGCCATGCGGGCGGCCCCTTTCCTGCTAAGATATAACCTCGATATCCAGGCTTGGGTCTGCTTATATCTTAGCGGGGAAAGGGCTTCCGCGGCGGGCGGCCCCTTTCCTGCTAAGATATAACCCGACCCAAGCTTGGGTCGGCTTATATCTTAGCGGGGAAAGGGTTGCCGTGCGGGTGGCCCCTTCCCTGCAAAGATATAACCCGACCCAAGCTTGGGACGGCTTATATCTTAGCGGGGAAAGGGCTGCCGTGCGGGCGGCCCCTTTCCTACTAAGATATAACCCGACCCAGGCTTGGGTCGGCTTATATCTTAGCGGGGAAAGGGCTGCCGTGCGGGTGGCCCCTTTCCTGCTAAGATATAACCCGACCCAGGCCTGGGAAACAGGAGGAAACTCGGCGTGCTTTGGAAGCAGATCGGGGCCTTGATTCGGAGGAATTTCCTCCTGTTTCCCAGGCTGTCTCTCAGAAGCGGAGGGAGAGCCTGGAGAACAGGAGGAAATTCCTCCGATTGGGAACTCGCAGGGGTTAAGGGAGGCATCGATGCCACCCTTTGCTCCTGCGAGGTCCCAATCAACCCGTGTTCCCCTTAATACGGGTTGGATTCTGACCTGGCAGGGGGAAGGGAGACATCGATGCCACCCTTCCCCTGCGAAGCTCACAATCCAACCCGTGTTAAGGGGAACACAGGTTGATTGGGCTTCAGTCGGCTGATATCTTAGCCAAGAAGAGGCTGGCGCGGCCAGCGTCTTCATGGCTGAGATATAAGCCGACCCAGACTTGGGTCGGGTTATTTCTTAGCGGGGAAGGGGCCGCCCACACGGCAACCCTTTCCCCGCTAAGATATAAGCTGACCCAAGCTTGGGTCGGGTTATATCTTAGCAGGAAAGGGGCCGCCCGCACGGCAACCCTTTCCCCGCTAAGATATAAGCCGACCCAAGCCTGGGTCGAGTTATATCTTAGCAGGAAAGGGGCCGCCCGCATGGCAGCTTTTTTCCGCTAAGATATAAGCTGACAAGCCTGTCGGGTTATATCTTAGCAGGAAAGGGGCCGCCCGCACGGCAGCTTTTTCCCGCTAAGATATAAGCTGACCCAAGCCTGGGTCGGGTTATATCTTAGCAGGAAAAGGGGCCGCCCGCACGGCAGCCCTTTCCCCGCTAAGATATAAGCTGACCCAAGCCTGGGTCGGGTTATATCTTAGCAGGAAAGGGCCGTGCGGGCAGCCCCTTCCTGCTAAGATATAACCCGACCCAGGCCAGTTGGACAGCCCTGTTCTAGTTTACCAAGAGCACGTTCCTCATACCCTCCAGGTCACTATCACCCTTACTACATTCTTACTATTAGAATTTATTATTTAATTCTAATAAATGCTCTGGAGAAGCAAGCCTTGACTATTTTATTTAATAATAATAATAATACTAATAATAATAATCATAATATATTAATGCTTTATATCCCCCTGCAAGGAAACCAAGGGAAATGTTGCCCCTTGGTTTGCCTGTGCTTAAAACAGTGTCAGTCCTGTTTCCCTGCTTTTCAGACTTTAGAACCAATTTAGAATTTCGTTAGTAATTACGTTACATTTTAGAACTTTTTGGAAATTTTTTTGTAAGTCTTTCTATTACTAATCAAAAAAATCCCCCATTTGATTTTAGAATTTGTAAAACCTCTATCAAGCATAGGCGGGTTGACAGGCAGGGTAGGAAAGAAAGGCTATTTGCCATTGGGCTCATGATTTTCTACCGCATTGGCGGTTTTCTCCCACTGGGGGGACTTTTGAAGATGACATTTGGTAAGCCTTTCTTTCCTACCCTGCCTGTCAACCCACCTATGCTTGATAGAGGTTTTACATTGTGTTTATTTTGTACAGTTGTGTATTTTCCCGGTTGTGGATCGTCCTGAGGAAGCACCCGAAACGTGCGGGTGGCCCCTTTCCTGCTAAGATATAACCCGACCCAGGCCTGGGAAACAGGAGGAAACTCGGCGTGCTTTGGAAGCAGATCGGGGCCTTGATTCGGAGGAATTTCCTCCTGTTTCCCAGGCTGTCTCTCAGAAGCGGAGGGAGAGCCTGGAGAACAGGAGGAAATTCCTCCGATTGGGAACTCGCAGGGGTTAAGGGAGGCATCGATGCCACCCTTTGCTCCTGCGAGGTCCCAATCCAACCCGTGTTCCCCTTAATACGGGTTGGATTCTGACCTGGCAGGGGGGAAGGGAGACATCGATGCCACCCTTCCCCCCTGCGAGCTCACAATCCAACCCGTGTTAAGGGGAACACAGGTTGGATTGGGCTTCAGTCGGCTGATATCTTAGCCAAGAAGAGGCTGGCCGCGGCCAGCGTCTTCATGGCTGAGATATAAGCCGACCCAGGCTTGGGTCGGGTTATTTCTTAGCGGGGAAGGGCCGCCCGCACGGGCAGCCCTTTCCCGCTAAGATATGCCGACCCAAGCCTGGGTCGGGTTATTTCTTAGCGGGGAAGGGGCCGCCCGCACGGCAGCCCTTTCCCCGCTAAGATATAAGCCGACCCAAGCCTGGGTCGGGTTATTTCTTAGCGGGGAAGGGGCCGCCCGCATGGCAGCCCTTTCCCCGCTAAGATATAAGCCGACCCAAGCCTGGGTTGGGTTATTTCTTAGCGAGGAAGGGGCCGCCCGCACGGCAGCCCTTTCCCTGCTAAGATATAAGCCGACCCAAGCCTGGGTCAGGTTATTTCTTAGCGGGGAAGGGGCCGCCCGCACGGCAGCCTTCCCCGCTAAGATATAAGCCGACCCAAGCCTGGGTCGGGTTATTTCTTAGCGGGGAAGGGGCCACCCGTACGGCAGCCCTTTCCAGGCTCCTTTACCTGCAGTTTAAAGTGTTTTTTTCCTGAGTCCTCCAGCCGCTCTAGGACTTCCGGTTTCGATCTCTCTATAGTTCTGGCTGGTTTTTCTCTTCCTGGAGGCAAGGCCTTTCAGTTAAAGTAGGCCTCGAGCATGGAAAGGCCCCATCTGACTGTGAGTAATGTCTGGGATTTTGGATTTTGGATTTTGGAGGGGGTAATAGGGAAATATTTAGAATTCTAACGAAATTTTGGGCCCAGGGGGTTCGAAAAAGAAAGTCCACTTCCGGGATTGGCCTTGCGATCCATAAAAACTTGAAAGTCCCATTACATACGAATCACTTACGAATTCTTTTGATTTTCATAACTTTTTTCTCATGCCTACTAGCTACGTATAGTAGATCATGCTTTACTATAGTCTTTTCTATCTTATTTACAGTTCAGCACACTGTTATAAAATACAAATAAGAAGGGAGGGGTGGATTTATTGGAACAAAAACACATAAGAACCTTACCGTCTGCACCTTCGTATAGAGATAGCATTGTGGTAGAAGTAGTGATGCTATAAACAATAAAATCGGTGGGAAAATTGAACGGTTTAATGTAGCAACATGATTGTTTGTTCCTACAATATGCCTAGAAAACTAATTTTCACAGTAACAGGTCATGAGAGGTTAAAATAAACATTCTCAATGGGGGAAAATTTCAAACTGAAATTGCAGCAAATGAGACATATTTATGCATAACCATGGGATATTGAGTATGAGAAAAATTATAAACTTTTGCTTCTTCTTTCTCTCCCATTCTGTAGTTTTGTCTTATTTTTAAATAAATTATCAACAAGCATCTCTAGCTGAACTGAAGTGCTTCTATAACTCCAGACAAGTAATTACTTTCAATGATTGGAAGTAGAATTGATGCATCAAGGGAAAAGCCGGCTTCAGCATTCTTGTTGTGCCCTTTAATATCCATTTAGCAGCTTTCATTTTCAGTAGCTTAATAGGTGAATGAAAAAAGCCCAAATGTCTTCCAGATTCAATGCCTCCATGATTAGAAGGCTAGATGAAATGTTATCATGTTGCAGCATGGCTGAAGATCTGGTTCCCCAAAAAGGTTCCTTGTGCATCTGGTTCCCCAAAAAGGTTCCTAGTTATGTATGCACATACTAAGAACATTTAGGAAGGAACAGTATACTATCAGAGATTGATAAACTGATTATGCAGCTTAAAGAGAAATCTTTGATGAACTTTAAGAAAGATTAGAATTTGGTTATCACTTTTTCACAGCAACGCTGGAGGCAAATGTCAGTTGTAGGATTAATTAGATGAGTGTTACCAAGCTGAGTATGATGACATAGTATTACCTAAATAAAGGGAATAGAATAATAAGGGATACAAATCATCAATGAAATTGTCTCTGTATTTGTGTGGTTTGTATAGTTTGTGTGTGTAATTTAGGTAAGTGTGGTTGGTAATTTGTTTTTTATTTGGTTCCATAGTAATTAGTTAGATAATTAACTGCATAGGTTTAGTAATATGTATTATACAAAGTTTGCTTCTCTCTGTGTTATTATTGTTCTTTTTCTGTGATTCCTTTTTTCTAAATAAAAAATTAGTTTAAAATAAGAAAAAAAATAAAAAGGAACAATAGACTGAATGCTATTGTTATCATACTCAACAATCATATTCATATTCAATACACTGAATATGAAAATAAAGTTGTTTCCCTTTCCCTACTGAATATAGACTGGCATGCCACCTGTGTTCATGATTTCATGTCTCTCTAGCTTTTCGAGGGAGAGATAAGGCTAGTCTTCAGGGCTGAATGTCAAATAAGCAAACTACGTTGACAGTCTGTAGGGATGGGAAGAATATTAGACCTGACCTAACTCTCATTACCTCTACACATAAAACGACAAGGGTTATAAATACACAAGGCTTAAGTATATATCAAATATATCTCTATAATTGGTCTACACAATTCGGTCTACACAAAATAGTTCTACACAAATTAGTTCAACACATTAGAGAGCAACAGATCCATAGTTATACATAAAGTTCTACACATATATCAACTTATTATAAGGATCACAAGGCTTGGAGGTGCATAGGTAGCAAAATAGAGTTCAATAGTCAAACATATAGTTCCAAACTACTTTGCCAGGGTGCACAGTTTTTACAGTACCTTGTTGGAGTTTTGTTGTGTGGACCCAAAGCAAAAGAGGAAGAAGATAAGTCAATATATTTGTAAATCCAAGAGACACGGTGAGTTCAAAGGTGCCTTAGTCCGGGCGTGCTGTGTGGGCGTGTCCCAAAGCACAGCCAGGATATCACCATATCAAATAAATGATGTTCAAAACAATGCTATAGAGTATAAGGATGGTGTATCCCGTAGAAATAGTAGGTCCTCACAGGCAAACCGTGAGATGTAACAAAGGCTCCAAGTAGCTTGGAACTATATGCCTGACTATTGAACTCTATTTCGCTACCTCTGTGCCTCCAAGCCTTGTGATCCTTATAATAAGCTGATATATGTGTAGAACTTTATGTATAACTATGGGTCTGTTGCTCTCTAATGTGTTGAACTAATTTGTGTAGAACTATTTTGTGTAGACCAAATTGTGTGGACCGTTTATAGAGATATATTTGATATATACTTAAGCCTTGTGTATTTATAACCCTTGTCGTTTTATGTGTAGTATTACACTGTGCTGCCCCCTGCTGCTTGTATAGTCTCATCACCTCTAGTCATGAGGTTTAATGATGAGGACACAGGCATTGTAGTTCAGTGTCTGGAGGTCTGGAGGTCCACATAAAATGATATTGTGATAAGGATTTGGCCTATGGGTTTTGACGTTTGACGTTTGTGATCTAAAGTCAGGATGGGGAGTCTTTTCTCAAGGTTACATTCCTTTGGATATAATTTGTTGAGGGGTGTTGGCAGCAGCCAGGAACAAATTAGGACATAGAATCACATGTGAATGAACTTTGCAACATTTCAGTTATGTGTAATTCACTTACATCTCATTTTCTATGCTACCTCAGTACACAATCTCTCTCTTCTTCTTTTTCGTTCTCTCTTTCTCTCCCCCTCTCCCATCCTTCTCTTTTTCTCTCTCTGGGCCTATGAAATGTGGACTGTACGGAACCAGTTGAAGGTGCCATATTTATCAAGAGCATACAGTTGTAACAGGTTCCTCTTGTCTCATGTTGTTCCCAAACCAGATGGTGATAATCCCCTTTAAACTGTAGGATTCATAACTGTCCATCATCTTCTTTAACGTTAGGATCTTCAGAAGGAAGAGGATTTTTGGTATGCATTTTCAATATCAAACAGCTTTCCTTCCTTTCTCACTGACTGCATTTCACTTGAGTAATGGAACTTGTTCAATAGCTGAAATATCATACGCTTCTGGCAACGCAGATTCAGCCAAGAGCGAACTTCTCTAGTTAACACCCTTGAGAGAATAATACTTTTCATTACAAGGGGATATGTTTTAATGAACTGGATGGAATCACTTGTTTCTAGGGCTTCTCTGGAGCTTATGATGATCCCTAGATGATGAGTCACAATTTGCATTTTAAAAGAAGGCTGATAATTCCATTGAAAAAGCATCAGACTCAGGAATCTATAAGCAGCCTTTTTATTATTTAGTCTGATTGATACCCTGCTATTATAGGCATTATATTTTCTTCCTTAAGGGGAACACTATTAATTCAATAACACAATTAGTTATATTCATGCCCAAGAAAGAATTGAGAATTTGTTGGCCAGTTATGTACCAGCCAGGTTTATCAGCCTCAGCAACCAAAACTCACAACTTGGCAGGTTTGCTCCTTTCACCCATCCAATCTGCCAGTCGCTTATGAACTTTCCAGTACTATTTATCTCTCTGTACAACACCTGTTACCCAAATACATATGAAATGTGAGGAAGAAGAAAATACATTTAAATTTATTTATTAGAAAACTCCTAATGTAAAAAAGGCAAAGAAAATATCCTGCATATAAAACTGAGTTTAAAATATGCCTTTCAGATTTATTCTAAACCTATTCCCACTGACATCAACTTGTTGCTTTCAAATGTAGACTAGAATCTGTCACATTTGGTTATTGGTGGATATTCAATCCCACTGTTACTTCACTGTCTTTTCAACAAGTACAAAAATATGCATGGCAATCATGTGAAGCTTATCTATATCACTTGTCCTGTAGAAAATACGGCTTCAGAATAGCCTCTATATTCAAGAGTGAATAATGTATTATTATTTATTTTACTTAAAGGATTTGACATGACAAGATTTATTATGGTCAATGACCAGCATAAAAAATGTACAAACATCAGGCTGTACAAACATCAGGGTACACATACATGTACAATCACATGTACACAAATGTACAAACAGGCAAAGTTTAAAACCCAATATTAAATAAAATAGTTAAAATGGTATAAAACATTTAAATGCTAAAATGACAATGGTAAAACCAAAATATATATTAAAACTTTCTAAGAATGTGACAGCACCTTGCGCCGACAAGCTATTGCTGCTGCACAGAAACTGGCGACCCTAACAGTGACCTTGGGGGTGTTGGTCAGACAAGAGATAATCTATATAAAACTTTACAGATCTCCCTGGTAGACTTTCTAAAATTGGATTTATAAAATGTTTATGAAGGTCATGGTAAAAAGAGCAATACAACAAAACGTGCTCCACAGTTTCCACTGCCTGTGCCTCACAGGGACATAGGCGTTCATTGTATTGTACTTTGTTGTATCTTCCCTCCAATACAGCAGAGGGGAGTACGTTGAATTTAGCCAAAGAGAATGCCTTCCTATGTTTAGGGATGGTCAGGTTTCCAAAGTACTCTATTTAAAGTATTTATACCCCGCCTTTCTTACCCTGAAGAAAACACAGAGCGACTTACAGGACACATACATTCAGTGTATGATTATACAATTAACAAGGACAGACAACACAGACAGAAGTAAAGCCAGTTTTTCCCTTCTTATTTCTGGCATCTTGGAGGCTCTGCTCAAATCCAGCCATGGGGGGTGATGTAGCTCCATCTTCCATGCCAAGGAGCTTCTTCCCAATCAATGTCCTTTAAGGGCGTCTTTATTACCCCCCTACTAAAAGTGGTATGTGTTTACTCACGTTTCTGCTTTCAACTTGCAAGGTGGGCAGGTGAGCTAGGGCTGACGGTGGATGCTCACCCCAACCAGGGCTCGAACTCCCAACCTTTTGACGGCAGGATTTTTCTGCAGCACAGCAGTTTATCATGCTGTGCTAAGCCCAGCCCCCATTTAGCTCAATCTGCTTTACTTTTTTCCAGGTAAAAATCTAAACCCCAGCTGGAGCTTTCCCTTTGGTTGAAAAATATATAGTTAATTTTTTTTCTCCATCCTAGACAAAATGTAACATAACAGAACTTTAAAGAATATGAGCAAGAATGAAAATGCATTCCCGCAATCTTCAATTTATAATTGGAGCTAAATGAATGGTCTAACATACAGGAAATTTTTAGTTTACATTAGTTCAGTTTGAAACATTTCAATGTTCCATTTTTCTAGAAATAAGTATATGAAGGAAAGTCTCATCCACAATGCATAGCTCTCCCAGAGCACTGTCATAGTTGAGCAAGGCAAGACAAGACCTTGCGAATGGGATAAGTGAGAAAGAAACAACAGGAAGAGGGTTCATTTGACAAATTAGAAGAGGAAGATGTGAAAGAGGACAAAACTGGAAAGATTTGTTCTGTCTGCTTAAGTGAAAAATCATAATGGGGTGGCGGGGGAGAAAATGGGTAAGAGCAGCAATGGCAAAGGAGTAATTCTGTTAAATATAATGTAGTAAAACAACAGAGAATCCTGTGGCATCTTAAATACTTATCACTGAGGACCAAGTGGAAAGAGAAAATCAGTGGGCATTTTGTGCAAGGACTTTGCTTTCATTTTATTCATATGCAAGTGGTTATTTTACAGGGAAATGCTGGCTCTTCTTCTTTTGCTTTGCTTTCTGCACATGCTGCACACAGATATGTGCTGCCTCTCTGTCTGTGTGCTTCTTCTTTCTGGGAAGCCTGATGGAAAAGGCACAGCAGAAGAAAACAGTTCTTTCTGTTCTTAGCAGTAGCTCTCCATTTACGTGTTCCCGCGAAGAGGAACTATCATCTCATGGCCAGCCAGCTCACCCCACCCAAACCTCCTTGGAATCAGCTGTTCTCGGAGAACATTAGCACATTTTTCTAGATTGGAAAAGGTGAGCTCTGATGTTTTATACTTTCAACTTCTTTAAAACTGAGGGTGGGTAGAGCAACATCGTTAGCTCTAAGGCTACTTCAGCTGCATCAAAAAGCATACCATGGTCTCCAGTGACTCCTTATAGAACTGATGATTCATTCAAATCGTATGCAATGATTCATTCAATTCATAGACAACCTCATAAGCATCAACGTCAGTCCAGGGTAATGCAAAATACATTTCCTGATCATGCATAAGTGTGGCATTAAGAGCTATAGCTTCCTGACATTTTGGAAACTACATATATCTCCACATTTTAAAATAATAGTTCTGTTTTGTTTTGCCTTGTTTCTGTTCGCTTGCTTTTGAATAAACAGGTCATTGTGAAAATACCCGTTTTCCTAACAAACAAAGCCACACTTCATTGAAAGGATAGCTCAGAACTGGAAGTTTCTTCCAAGATCAATATTATAGATCTTATTTGTTTCCCACGTAAATATTGCTGGAGTCAATTAATGCTGGTAGATTTTGTTCATGTGTGTCAGGAGCGACTTGAGAAACTGCAAGTCGCTTCTGGTGTGAGAGAATGGCCGTCTGCAAGGGCATTGCCCAGGGGATGCCTGGATGTTTTGATGTTTTACTATCCTTGTGGGAGGCTTCTCTCATATTCCCGCAAACAGAGCTAATAGAGGGAGCTTATCTGTGCTCTCCCCAGATTCGAACCTGTGACCGGTAGATAATAAGTAACTTCATTAACAACCGGATTATTGTTTTGCATTGTAGATAAAAATGTTTAGTTTACTACAATACAAGTGTAAAGGATTATTGTACTACAGACGTATTCAAAAGTCGTCCCATAGATACAGAGTTGTGATTCCCTTTTCTGAGTTTCTACTCCATACTTCTACCATTTGTCAGAATCCCAGGTTCTCTTTGCACCTTCTTTTTTTTCTCTTTGTAACCAGCATTGTCCCAGTTTTCCTCTCTGAAATGTTGGTGCCCGTGGTCCCATTGGCAAAGGAAAGCAAGAGGAAGTTGCAATAAATCCAGAGAACTATTTCCAGCCATCTTAATCAGATAACATGTAGGCAAAAAAACCAGCAAAAAAGTTTTTCAGGATGAATGTCTGAAGAATTTATTTATTATTTGTTTATTTCCAATATTTCTATCCCACCCTTCTCAACCTCCGAAAGGGAGGGGGCCTCAGGTCGGCTGTATATCAGAATAACTGTATATCCTCAAACACCCTCCAACATTTCAGAGATGAAAACTGGAACATATGTAGTAAATTGGCAAAAGTTATTAAGGAGGAAGAGTAGGCAACCCCAAAGAAGCAAAAGCTGTTTTCTTTGGCCTGAGTCTACAGGGAAAAGCCACACTGTGTTCCCTCCTTGCCCCTTTTCCCCATTGCGTTAATTGAGCAAAACCACTTTTTCCCTTTGAATTCAGTTTACATCCATTGAAATAAGCTGGAACAAAGAGAACTGGGAGAATGAGAAAAACACTGGGATATTTTAAAGGAAGCTGAAAAAGTGGAGTACCAAAGGATTAGTCAGGCATTTCCTTGCCAAATGAAGGTTATAGTTCAAATGTATAGAAATTAATTGAATAGATGGATCTATAAAAATCAAAACTATTCTCTACCCATTTTGTATGGCTTGTCACTTCAATGATGATGATGATGATGATGATTATTATTATTATTATTATTATTATATTCCTCTATCTCCCCAAAGGAGACTCAAAGCATCTTGACATAAAACAAATATATAAACATTAAAATAGAATTAAACACTAACAACATTAAAAATTCAGTTAAAATCCACCAAAACATATTCAGAGTTTAAAACCATGGCATCCCATGACAAGATCTTAAACACCATCTTTAAAAGCCTGCTTGAATAAAAAGAGTTTAACCTGCTGCCAGAGGGACAGCAGGGAGGGGGCCATTCTGACTTCCCTGGGGAGGAAGTTCCAGTTGAGGGGCAGCCACCAAGAAGGCCTGCTCTCTCATTCCCACCAACCGAGCTTGCGATGGAGTTGGGACTGAGAGAAGGGCCTTTCCTGAAGATCTCAGGGCCCGGGCAGATTCATACAAGGAGATGCGGTCTGAACCATCTAGAGCTTTTAAGGTCATAACCAGCACTTTTAATTGTGCCCCACGTACAGCGCATTACAATAATTCAAATGGGATGTAACTAAGGCATGTACTACTGTGGCCAGATCTAGCTTCTTAGGAACTGGTACAGTTGGCGCACATGTTTTAATTGTGCAAAGGCCCTCCTGACCACCACCAAAACTGGGGCCTCCAGGTGCAGTGCCAAGTCCAGGAGGACCTCCAGACGGTGGGCCTGTGTCTTCAGGGGGAGTATAACTCCATCCAGCACAGGCTGAATCCCTGTTCCCTGATCTACCTTCTGACTGATCACGAGCACTTCTATCTTGTCTGAATTAAGATTCAATTTGTTTACCCTCATCTAGTCCATGGAATCAGGGGACAGGTCTTGTCCTGGATTGGAACCTGGCTAAACTGTAGGAAACAAAGGGTGGTAATAAATGGACACTTCTCTGGGTGGAAAGAGGTGGGAAGTGGCGTACCCCAAGGTTCAGTTTTGGGTCCGTTACTTTTTAATTTATTCATTAATGATCTGGATGTAGGAGTGAATTCTGAGGTAGCAAAGTTTGCAGACGACACTAAATTGTTCAGGGTAGTTAAAAATGAAACTGATTGTAAAGAGCTCCAGAAAGATCTCTCGAAATTGAGTGAATGGGCAACAAAGTGGCAAATGCATTTTAACCTAAACAAGTGTAAAGTCATGCACATCGGGGCAAAGAACCCCAACTACACTTATCAACTGATGGGGTCAAAGCTTTCCGAGACAAACCAGGAAAGGGATCTTGGGGTCTTGGTGGACAGCTCAATGAAGATGTCAACCCAGTGCGCTGCAGCAGTGAAAAAAGCAAATTCTATGCTAGGCATGATCAGAAAGGGAATCGAAAATAGGTCAGCAAATGTTGTATTACCTCTCTACAAATCTATGGTAAGGCCACATTTGGAGTACTGTGTACAATTCTGGTCTCCGCACCTTAAGAAGGATATAACGGAACTGGAAAAGGTACAGAAAAGGGCAACAAGAATGATCCAAGGGATGGAGCGGCTCCCTTATGAAACCAGGTTGCAACGCCTTGGTCTTTTCAGTCTTGAAAGACGGCGTTTAAGAGGTGACTTGATCGAAGTGTATAAAATCATGCATGGGATAGAAAAGGTGAATAAAGAAAAATTATTTTCTTTGTCACAAAACACTAGGACTAGAGGGCACTCCTGAAGCTCCAAGGTAGGAAAATTAGGACTAATAAAGGGAAATATTTCTTCACCCAGAGGGTCATTGGGTTATGGAACTCACTTCCAGAAGAGGTTGTGACAGCTGTCAGCCTGAACACCTTCAAGGCAGGATTAGACAGATTCATGGATACCAAGTGTATCGGTAGTTACTGAAAAGGACATTCAAGTGCCACCTCGGAGTTGGTTGAGGTAGGCAGGATTTCCCTGGGTACTGGTTGTGGGGGGTCGGGAGCAGGTCAGGGTTTTGCCCTCCCTTCTGCTCGAGATCCCCGTGTACAACTGGTGGGCCACTGTGTGATACAGAATGCTGGACTAGATGGGCTGAGGTCCGATTCAGCATGGCTCTTCTTATGTTCTTATGTTCTTAGTACTGATACCAGACACTGGTTTTGGCATTAGGCGGAAAGGAGTAGTAGAGCTGGACGTCATCTAACTCCAGATAACCTTTCCCAGTGATTTCATGTATATGTTGAACAGCATGGGGGACAAAATGGAACCCTGAGGTACCCCACAGGTCAACAACCAGGGGTTTGTACAGGACTCCCCAAGCACATTCAGGGTATGGCTCTCCAGGAAGGACTGAAGCCACTGTAAGATAGTGCCACCCAGTCCCATCCCAATTAGCCAGCCCAGGAGGATACCATGGTCAATGCTATTGAAAACCGCGGAGAGATCCAGAAGAACCAACAGGGACACACTTCCCCTGTCTAGCTCTCTTCATAGGTCATCCACCTTCCATAGTCAGGCCTGAAACCAATTTGAAATGGATCTATATAATCCATTTCATCCAAAATCCCTGGAGTTGGGAAGCCACCACATGCTCCAAGACCTCTGCTCAGAAAGGGGAGGTTAGACACTGGCTGATAGTTGTCTATTATAGAGGGATTCAGGGATGGCTTTTTAAATATAGGCCTCACAACTGCCTCCTTTAGGCAAGCTGGAACTTTGCCTTGTTCTAAGGAGGCATTGTCCACCACCTTCACCCACTCCGCCAACCCCCCTCTGGCCTGTTTGATCAGCCAGGAAAGGCAAGGTTCTAGAATACATATGGTAGCTCTCACCTCTCCAAGGATCCTGTCCACATCCTCAGGCTGAAAAAATTGAAAGGTATCCATCAACACTGGACAAGCAGGAGCTGAAGTTACATACACTGGAACTGTATCAATAATAGCATCCAAGTCGGAATGGATCTAAGCAACTTTATCTGCAAAGTGCCTTGCCAATTCTTCACAGTGAGCTGCTGGATGCTCAGCAATTTCCCCCTGAGGACCAGTATGTAGTAGCCCTCTGACCACCCAAAACAGCTCAGCTAGACGATTCTTTGCAGATGCAATGGTGGCAGCAAGAAACAATTTCTTTGCTGCCTCCATTGCCACAGAGTAGGCTTTCAAATATGCTCTAGCAACAATTTGCCTTTCTCTCATTTGGTTTCTATTGATTGTAGTTATGAGATGTATTTCTTATACTAATTTCATGCGTACTCTACTACTTATTATTTGCTCATATGTTGATGTTTGATGTTTCTTGAAAATAATTTTGCTGCTTAAATTCCCTCCAATATTGAGGAAATACTTGTATCCTCATATCAGGAATGGGGAAAATGCAACCTCTGTGTCACGTGGAGACCCAATGCCTTTTGTGGCCATGAATCTATCCCAAATGTCCTCCAAGTTGCCAAATATTGAAAAGTTTCAGATTTTTAAATTTGAAATCAGTAAATAAAAGCAGCTTGAAGTTCCCACAAAGTGTACCAGCAAGTTGCCACGAACTGTAGTAATTGTCATCCCACTAAAAAAAATCCAAAGCACAAGAAGGGGAAAATAACACATAACCAAAATGACAGTGACATTGTATCACTCCAAATCTTGGCCTGGCAAAGTGAAAATTGTTTTCTTATATTAATGCAGTTTCCCATCCTTGTTTTATATTTACAAAAACATCGCTGTCCATTTTACACTCAATTTCTTACATAATGTAAAAAAATGTCTAATTATATTTCTACAGATGAAGAAAGACCAATGAGGGTGGGAGAAAGTTGATGAATGTTTCAAATGTTTTGCCACTGTCGTGTGTTTTCTTGTGAGTATTTTTCTTTGTCAGATATTTCTGCCTCCATAACAAATGTAGTCTATGGTTCTCTTTACAAATTAAGTTTTGAAGAGCAACCACCTTAATGGGCAGTCTTAGAACATAAAAATAAGTGAATATTCTGTTTCTCCCCATACACTTTCTTCTGGTTTGGGAAGATTTTTTTTCTGGCAAATCCAAAGTGTACTGAACTAAGAGGAAATAGATTGTGCTGCCTATTTTAGTCTGTCTGTGAGAGATATATATATATATATATATATATATATATATATATATATATATATATATCTCACAGTGGGAAGCAAAAAATAAGGCTTGTTATCGGTGAAAGAAAAATGTTGCATAGATCTACATTTCTACTTAATAGGAAAACTATGAGTGGAAACTCATAATTTACACAGATGTTCTTCAAAACATATTTAGATGCAGGGAGGAGGGAGTATTAAAATTTTCACATTTACAGCCTATTGAGTAATGAAAAAACCAAGTCAAAATAGGGAACCAATGCATATCAGACTTGAATCAGCATGAGAACTTGAGGGACTCACAAGTTTAGGTCCTGCTGGTAAACCAGTTGAAATATGGACTGAGAGGAGAATCTTCTACTCACAATATGGGCCCTTTTACAATGCTATGGAATCTAGTTGTTTTTCTTAATTATCTTAAAAAGATATTTGCCTGACAAGAAAGGGCAAGAAGGTGAAGTCCAGTCTTGTTCTCCCTAGAGAGAATAACACAACTTGGAAACACACACAAAGAAGGTCCTTTATGCAACTCTAAGCTCAGGGCTATTAATGCCATACAGACGTGATCAGTATATATGGAAAATTTGGCATGGCAGACAGGTGCAATAGTAATACTAATGAGAAATGAAATACTTTTAGACACTTTCTGCTTCCTTAAGGAGTCCAAACACAGTGCTGACCGATTTAGTTTCCCTTGTGTGAAATATGTAAACTGTCAGGAACAGATAGCATAGTTACTGAGCTACTCAGCGAATCACAAATAGCCAAAGTAGTTTGCACAACCTGCGGCCCCTCCAGCTCCCAGAATTCCTGGCCATTGAACAAGCTTGCTAGGGGTTCTTGGAGTTGGAAGTCCAAACATATGGAAATCCACAGGTTGTGCAGGCATGAGCAAAAGGAATATGCCAGTATTAGGATTCATCCAGACAGGCCCATATCCAAATTATGCTTCCAGTAAAACAAAACACACAGTGGGACCCTTTACCAGGAGATATACTGAAAACACAACAAGCTGCACAATAGAATGTAGAGTAAAAACTCAATAAATTATGTTGCAAATTCAATATTTTGTCCAGAAATGGCTTGTACCCCAACAAAGTTGTTAATTGGTTAATATAACCATCCCAACTCTGATCAAGTTTTCTATTATTATAAATGCGGTTACCAAACACTGAATACCATGCATGGTATTCAGTGTCCGGTAACCTCATTTAGAATAGAAAACTTGATCAGAGTTGGGATGGTTATATTAACCAATTAACAACTGTGTTGGGGTACAAGCCATTTCTGGACAAAATATTGAATTTGCAACATAATTGATCATATCAATTGTTTATTCTAGAGAGTGGGTTCAACAGTGATAATTTACTTAGTATTCATTGTGAATTTATTGAGTTTTTACTCTACATTCTATTGTGCAGCTTGTCGTGCTTCCAGTAAAACCAAATTAATTAGATATCCCATTAGATCCAGGCCTTCCTGAAAGGCCCAGGTCTAACAGGGTATTGGGCCTTTGGGAACTCACTTCCAGGTTGTCCTGGATAGTCCACTTTGGCATTCGTGTCCCCACACCCTGCTAAAAAATCCAGGCTTTCCTGTGGGTTGACTACATGCAGCAGCCCATTGAAGCCCCCTCCCCATTTAAACCTAAAAATAAATAAAACGTACCTGACTGCCATAACTTTGCTCCTTGTGCCCTCCTGGCATGAGGAAATGACATGCCAGGATACTGGGGGCGGAGGGGGTTTACTCCCTCCCCTCCACATCTTCTTGACCTAAGGCATTTTAATTTTTCTTAGGGAAGAACTAGAGAACTACTCCTAAGAATAGAAAATAAATTGTGCAGCTGAGAAAAAAATGCAGAAATTTACAAAATGATGTAATGGGTGATGCACCACCACTATTATATAAGGTAAGATTGCTTGGTGAAATCAGGGACTGGGCTCATATATCTTTAACAATTGTGTAGTAGGAGTGGATTTTAATCTGAGAGTTTTCTCTTCTATACAATCTTTAAAGACATAGGTGCTCTATCTTTTTTTAAAACTTTGTAATTCTACTATAATTGAAGTTTATAGCAGTTGGGTACTGGAGTAGAAAGTGGGGAATGTCCCTCCTTCAAATTCCACAAGCCATCAAGATATCTACTTGTATGTGAAAGTTGGAAAACTTTAAAACAATGTATGCGAATGTTAGAAAACTTTTTAAAAATCTAATCAATATTCTGAGAAGTCCTATAGTTTGATTCAGAATTCAAGTCACTGCAGTTTTGTTGCATAGATAAATTTTCCTCGGAGACCGCTGATAGAGACCGAAGCATAGTTTTAGTGTTCCACTACAGTACTCGGTTCGTTGGGGGAAATGAGATCAAGGCTATATTTATTTACAGCCTAGGCGGCCTTGCAAAATCCGTGTTTTCTCGCATTGCCAGAAGCTGCCTTTGGGATGAGTCCTTGGTTTTTTTCATCCATAACTGTACCTCAAAAAAAGTGCAAAGAACTAGATATTGCAAACAAAAATTGTGAGAAATCGTTTCAACAATTAGAAATGTGTTGGTTTGTCTTTTGCAAATAGCTGCTGTTTATGAGCAGTAGGAAATTATGTTTCCTTATAGGAGGTCAGCAGAAACACATGCTTCTGAGTTTGTTTACTCTCACAGAAGCTTGGCAATTAGCATTTAGCAGCTGTTGTTTTTCTTCCAGAAGAAAACTAGATCTGTCATTTCTGCCTCCGTGGGAATGCTCCCAAAGACAAGAAACCTGTAGCTGGCAAGCACAGCATATGTAACAGACAAAAGCAATGTGTTTTCTCCATTGGCTGCTGCGCTTCTTTTTCATCAAGAAACATAGGTGCTCCGGATAATTTCTGGTGGAGAAAAATTACTTAAATACATATCCAAGGCAATAACAATGCCAAAGGCTCTGTTCACCTTTCCTCTGTTATCACTGATACAATAGTTAGAGTAGATTTTATGTCCTTTATAGGAGGCTAGTATAGTATACGTAGTATAGTATGGTGGCCCCCCTGGTGGTGCAGCAGGTAGTATACATTCAACTAGTATAGTATACGTAGTATAGTATGGTGGCCCCCCTGGTGGTGCAGCAGGTTAAACCATTGAGCTGCTGAACTTGCGGACTGAAAGGTTGGTGGTTCAAATCTGAGGAGCAGGGTGAGCTCCCGCTGTTAGCCCCAGCTTCTTCCAACCTAGCAGTTCGAAAACATGCAAATGTAAATAGATCTATAGGTACCATTTCTGTGGGAAGGTAACAGCACTCCTTGCAATCATAACGGCCATCTTGGAAGTGTGTGTGGACAATGCCGGCTCTTCGACTAAGAAATGGAGATGAGCACTGACCCCCAGAGTTGGATACGACTAGACTTAACGTTGGAGGAAACCTTTACCTTTACCTTTTAGTATGGCATGGCATGGTTTTCACACAGGAGGACAGACAACATATGCCTGCAGCTGAGTCAGTTTTTTCAGGGAGGGAATTAAATGAATTAAACCAGATAGAGATAAACAAGGAAGATGTTCTCACATGCCTTACTAAACTAAATGTCAACAAATCACCAGGGCCAGATGGCATCCACCCCAGAGTTCTTAAGGAACTCAAGTGTGAAATTGCTGAAATTCTAGCCAAAATATATAACCTTTCTCTAAGATCAGGCACTGTACCCGAGGACTGGAGGGAGGCAAATGTAACTCCGATCTTCAAGAAAGGATCCAGGGGTGATCCAGGAAATTATAGGCCAGTTAGTCTAACCTCAGTTCCAGGCAAAGTGATGGAAACCATTATTAAAGAAAAAATTACTAAGCACATAGAAGAACAGGCATTGCTGAAGGAAAATCAACATGGTTTCTGCAAAGGCAAATCATGTCTTACTAACTTGTTAGAATTCTTTGAGGGTGTAAATAAACACATAGATAAAGGGGACCCAATTGATATTGTTTACCTTGACTTTCAAAAGGCTTTTGACAAAGTCCTCACCAAAGGCTCCTAAATAAGCTCTTCAGCCATGGAATCAGGGGACAGGTCTTGTCCTGGATTGGAACCTGGCTAAACTGTAGGAAACAAAGGGTGGTAATAAACGGACATTTCTCTGGGTGGAAAGAGGTGAGAAGTGGCGTACCCCAAGGTTCAGTTTTGGGTCCGTTACTTTTTAATTTATTCATTAATGATCTGGATGTAGGAGTGAATTCTGAGGTAGCAAAGTTTGCAGACGACACGAAATTGTTCAGGTTAGTTAAAAATGAAACTGATTGTAAAGAGCTCCAGAAAGATCTCTCGAAATTGAGTGAATGGGCAACAAAGTGGCAAATGCATTTTAACCTAAACAAGTGTAAAGTCATGCACATCGGGCAAAGAACCCCAACTACACTTATCAACTGATGGGGTCAAAGCTTTCCGAGACAAACCAGGAAAGGGATCTTGGGGTCTTGGTGGACAGCTCAATGAAGATGTCAACCCAGTGCGCAGCAGCAGTGAAAAAAGCAAATTCTATGCTAGGCATGATCAGAAAGGGAATCGAAAATAGGTCAGCAAATGTTGTATTACCTCTCTACAAATCGATGGTAAGGCCACATTTGGAGTACTGTGTACAATTCTGGTCTCCGCACCTTAAGAAGGATATAACGGAACTGGAAAAGGTACAGAAAAGGGCAACAAGAAAGATCCAAGGGATGGAGCGGCTCCCTTATGAAACCAGGTTGCAACGCCTTGGTCTTTTCAGCCTTGAAAGACGGCGTTTAAGAGGTGACTTGATCGAAGTGTATAAAATCATGCATGGGATAGAAAAGGTGAATAAAGAAAAACTGTTTTCTTTGTCACAAAACACTAGGACTAGAGGGCACTCCCTGAAGCTCCAAGGTAGGAAAATTAGGACTAATAAAGGGAAATATTTCTTCACCCAGAGGGTCATTGGGTTATGGAACTCACTTCCAGAAGAGGTTGTGACAGCTGTCAGCCTGGACAACTTCAAGGCAGGATTAGACAGATTCATGGATACCAAGTGTATTGGTAGTTACTGAAAAGGACATTCAAGTGCCACCTCGGAGTTGGTTGAGATAGGCAGGATTTCCCTGGGTACTGGTTGTGGGGGGTCGGGAGCAGGTCAGGGTTTTGCCCTCCCTTCTGCTCGAGATCCCCGTGTACAACTGGTGGGCCACTGTGTGATACAGAATGCTGGACTAGATGGGCTGAGGTCCGATTCAGCATGGCTCTTCTTATGTCCTTATGTTCTTATGTTCTTATGGTGTGGTATGGTATGGTATAGTATAGTATAGAATACTATGTATGAAGTCACATGTTAGCCTTGATTGTGTTCTAGGGATGGAAAGGATATTAATTTTTATTCTTTTTCTGGTCAAAAATGAGTTCCCTGGTGTACCCTTTTTTGGGGCTATATTGGACCAATTACAAAAGAATATTGCAAACTTGATTACAGTGTGTGTGTGTGTGTGTGTGTGTGTGTATACACACCCCACAGTGGAACTGTACACTAAATTGAACACAAATCAGCTGTCCCCAAAGTTCCATGCATTCGATGACATTGTAGGATTTTAAGTAAGATTTTACTCTATATTCTGCTGAGATGAATTTCAGCCTTTAATCAATCCCGGCCTAAAATAATCTTCTCCTATTTTTGTCCCTTTCATATCCTAGTCCTTTTCTTTCCTGTCTTTTTTCTCCTCTTTGTGGCTAAACAAATCCCCACTTTTCTGTCACTTCTTGTAAATCTTGACTAAACAGTTTCTCATTTTCTCATACCGTTTTCTATTTTTCTTGCTCAGGGTATTGTTTGGAAAGCATTATTTGGGTGAACCACAAAACAAATATGTTATTCAGCTTACAAAGATATTAAAACCTTTTAGGGGGGGGGGTCTGCTCAGTCCAGAGTTTGGAAAGCTTAATTTCTCACCTGAGAAGGTATTTTCTCATTTATTATTTATTTATTTATTTAAAACTTTTATATCCCGATCTTTTCACCTCAAAGAGGTACTCAGACTGGCCTTACAGCAAAATTCAATGCAAAACATACACATTAAAATACATGAATAAAATACATGGATAAAACATTAAAATATAATTAAAACCAACTCATCAGATAAAATCAACTTCAACTCAATCCAATATGTCATCATTAACTCAATCTCGGTGTTTGTTAAGACTTGGTGTTAGTTATTTGAACAACGTGGTCTGACAGCTGTCATTTTTGCTGAATGCATCATTCTGAATGCATCAGTCATGCTGGCCAAATGACCTTGGAAGTGTCTGTGGACAATGCCGGCTCTTCAACTAAGAAATTGAGATTCTTGGTGCCAGGCGACAGTTCAAGGCCACTGCGACGGGATGGGCCTGTGGGGAATAAAGGGGCATGGCTTATTCAAAACTCAAGAGGTTCCAATTTCCCACAGCACACCTGATGATCACTCACAGCACACTGGTTGGGAAACACTGCCCCATGGCATCACCAAGGGCCATTTCTAGGTCTCTAGCTCCTGACTAGGCAAGCTTTCCCACACATTCTTGAGTTGCCTCATCAAAAGATAGCACACAACACAGATGAGATTGTTAACTGAAACATGTCACAGTGACTAGGTCTCATAGCTTATTTAGAGTCCTATGACCTCATGACATGGAACATTTTTATGTCATAGGACACTTCATATCCACTTCAAGGACAAAGAGGTACAGAGCCCATCACATGACATTTGCCTACGTCTGGCTGTCATCCATTGCCCTTCATCCTTTAGATGGAGATGAAGCATGCTGAAAGGAAGGACTTCAGAACTCAGGCAAGTAATTGTGTTCGGAGACCTTGGCACATGCCAGAACTGTTGCTAATGGTAAAAAACACATGTGATGAGGTCTGACAGATTTGTCCATTTCAGATCACTTCAGTAACGTAGAGGAATGGGCGTTCCTCTCCACTTTGCCATCACTGTATTTTCTTCTTAATAGTAATCTAGGCTTCATAGGAAGTAGTGGATTTCTCCTTTATGCTTCATTTTAAAGAGTGCCCCTCCATGATCCTTGTTTAAAGTGGTTTAAAGACAGTGTGGGCCCCTTGAAATAAGTTTTTGAAAATGTGCTGATCTTCTCTAGAGCAAAACCACCAAATTGAGTGCTAAAAGTGGAGGGAAGTTTCCATTGTGTTAAAAGTGGAGTTAAATTCTGCTGCTCGACTGAAGGGGAGGAAGTCAAAGAGAAGAGGGGAATATCCCATTGAAAAGATATGTTTTAAAACTGTGACATGGCAGGAGACACTGCCTTCTCTGGTGTTTGAGGAGGGCAAGGGATCCCATTGAAAGAAGAGTTTTAAAATGGTGTCCTGCCACTTTCAATGTAAGGGGCTTTGGGGAGAGCAAGGGATCCCATTGAAAATAGTTTTTAAAGTGCCATCCTGTCTCCTCTGGTGCATGGAGCTTTGGGGAAGGCAAGGAATCTCTTGGCTTTCAGATATTGAAGTTTTCACTGATTTTAAAAATGTAATATGGAGAGGGCAGAAAAAAGGATTCCATGTGTGATGGTTCTGAATGGAGGCAAAACCAGGGGGGTCACAAGGAAATACAAAACATACACTGCGCTAACTATAAGTAATACATAATACTGATGCGATACACAAATAGCTGTCTGATTACTGAAATGTGACAATTTGGGCTCTTACAGTGGATAGACGGTCCCCAACATTTGTCAATGTCCATGCGATGAGGTCCCTAGCATCTGCCGTACATAAGCACTATTGGACACTAACAAAACATGAGCATTCAAAGACAGGATTGATTTCAAGTGCAAGAGAACCTTTTCATGTGTGTAAAGGTATTATTTAGGAAGCCATTGGCTTTGGTACTGAGAGGCATGAAAGAGAAAATAAAATTTTGAGTTCTTCCAATTTAAGTAAAATGCAAAGATTAAGAAGAACACAATTCCAAGATAATGGTACAGATTAAAGACAACTATGTTTCAGATAATACATCTCCATTTACTCAGTCAGACTAATCACCTCATTATCATCCATCCTGTACAATATATTGCTCACTGATTCTTATCTTTTGGAATAGAGAAAACTATTTTACAAGAGGAAAAGACCCAACTAAAATTGCTTTCTTTACATCTTCCGACAAAATTTTACTTTTGCTTGCTGTTTCTCATTGTCACTGCCTTAGTAATTCACAGTCTCTTCTAAATGTTAAAAATATTCATCATCAGCCATGTAATCTGTCAGTGGTTTCTATTTGCCTATTTTGTAGACAATATTTTTTTCAGGTCCCCATTTATCAAAAAGGTTTTTCAATTTACTTTTTCCTTTTATGTTTTCCATTTATTTCTGTCAGGGTAAAAAAAAAGGAGTCGGGAAGACTGTGGTTCAAATCATACCTCTGAGATAAACTCACTAGTCTTATCACACCACTCTCTTAGGGCACATTATTTCATTCAAAATCTGCTCCAACGTGTCTCATGTGGGTAGTTGATTGCTAACACTCTTTTATCACACCCTGGTGCTTTAAGAGTGTCAATTGCATGTTTCTGTCTGCATTAATGACATTATCGGCTCCTGTAACCCACCCCTCATTTTGTGATTGGTTTGTCTTAACTTATTTTTTAATGTAGTCTTGCCACCTCATCACACTACAAAATGAATTCACTTAAAATCCGGTTTCTGCCTCCTGCAGAAATTCTGGGGTTTGTAGTTCAGGGAGGAGCCTTTAACAGCCTCACTAAACTACAAACCCCAGAATTCTGCAGGAGGCAGAAACTGGATTTAAAGTGGATTCATTCGCTAGCGTGATAAAGGAATGGCGATTTTTAAAAGATTTTTTTTTAATTAAAAGTTTCCAAATTACATTTTTTTAAAGTGGGAAAAGGGAGTAAAGGGGAGAAGGGAAAGGGGTAGTTGAGGGGGGGGAGAGAAGAGAAGAAGGAAAAGAAGAGAGGGGGGAAAGGGTGGGAAAATATGGGGAGGTACAGAGAGGGCTAGGTATAAGAGTATTTGTACTTCCATTCTTCTCTATATTGGTTTTAATTTTTCTTATAGTCCTTTTTGCTGATTTTTGCCAGCAATGGCATCTTCTGTCAGCTTTCTTCTATTTAGATTAATAATTTTACTTTATTTTCCTTCAGCCATTCTGTGAAAGGAGTCCAGTCTGTTGTTTTTATATATCTACCTTGTGACGTAGAGACTAATGATGTTAATTTATCCATGCTCATAATTTCTAGCATTTTCTCAATCTATTCTTCTCTTGATGGTAGGTCTTTTTGTCTCCATACTCAGGCATAGACTAACATCGCCGCCGTAGTTGCATATATGAAGAGTTTATCTTTATTTGTATTCCAGTTCATGTTTGTCATCCCTAATAAAAAATACTCTGCATGCATTGGGAATCTTTCTTTCAATATTTAAATGGCTGACCTCCTTCCTCCACCAGCGGTCTCAGCGTGTGAGGAGGGGCGGGGTGGTCTCTGAGGGCTCCCCATTAGTTTGTGGAGTTCCGCAGGGGGCCATTCTCTCCCCTCTGTTATTTGACATCTACATGCAGCTGCTTGCACAGCTGGTGCAGAGTTATGGGCTTGAGTGCCACCAGTACGCTGATGACACTCAGCTCATTCTGAGGATGGAGGGCGGGCCCAGATCTGTCCCCAATAATTTCCAATGCTGCCTCGAAGCCGTTACTGGATGGCTGCGAGCCAGTAGGTTGAGGGTGAATCCGGCGAAGACAGAGATCTTGTGGCAGGGCTACCCGGGTGGTGGGGATGTCCAGCTTCCGACCCTGGATGGTGCGGCGTTATGCCCATCGTCTTCCGTAAAGAGCCTGGGGTTCCATTTGGACTCCCAGCTGACCATGGAGACCCAGGTCTCTGCGGTCAGCAAGATTGCCTTTTTTCATCTTAGACAGGCAAGGAGGCTGGCCCCCTACCTCTCCCGGAACGACCTGGCCACGGTGATCCAAGCCACGGTCATCTCGAGGCTAGATTACTGTAACGTGCTCTACGTTGGCCTTCCTCTGTCGGTGACCCGGAAGCTCAAGCTGGTACAGAACACTGCCGCCCGGCTCCTGTCTGGCATGCCAGCTGGTTGCCACATAACACCTTTCTTGCAGGATCTGCACTGGCTGCCAATCGAGCACCGGATCACCTTCAAAGTGTTGGTTCTCACCTTTCAGGCCTTGCACGGCCTAGGGCCAGTGTATCTGAGGGACCGTCTCTCCCCATATTGCCCTATGAGATCCCTTCGTTCTGAGGATACCAACCTCCTGGCCGTCCCTTCTGCAAAAGCGGCTAAATTGACAGCCACCCACCGAAGGGCTTTCTCGGTAATTGCACCGACACTTTGGAACGCCCTCCCAGCGGACATGCGCGCCATCCATGACCTGCTCCCCTTCAGGCGGGCGTGTAAGACCCACCTTTTGCAGCTTGCCTTCCACGTGTAGGCTAGCGGGACACGCCCCCCCTGTTGGAAATTGATTCTATCTTGGTCGTTTTTAACTGTTGTATCTTGATACTTTTAATGATGTTTTTATGCTTGTTTTATCTTGTATTGCTGTTTTTATCTTGTGTTGTTGTTGTTGCTGTGAGCCGCCCCGAGCCCACCGGGAGTGGCGGCATAGAAGCCGAATGAATAAATAATAAATAAATAAACTGGAAACTGCATTAATCTCGGCCCAGCCTCCTTAGATGGTCTAGGCCAGGGCTGTCCAACTGACAGCCCGGGGGCCGTATATGGCCCCCAGCTCCTTCTCTGTGGCCCCCTAAGCTTTTTAATAAAAATAAAAATAACAAATAAATAAAATAATAATATTTTAAAAAATTACCCACTTCTGGGTTCCAGAGCAAGTATCGCGAGACTGCGGAAGCCACACGGATTTCGCTCTCTCAACGCGAGATCACACCTGCGTTGAGAGCGAAATCCCGTGTGGCTTCCGTAGTCTCGTGATACTCCTGTTGCCAAAATCTTGGCTACTTAATCCCTGCGGCCCACGCAGACGCGATTTGGAACTTCTCGGCTGCTGCCTCGGTCGGTCGAGGCCTCTGCTCGTAGTCCGGCTACTCCTGGATCCTGCGCATTTGGGAAGGTAGGCTAACCTTTATGTTATTATTATGTAATTGTGTATGGATGCCCCTTATGTATTCCCTCCCTGCATTTCCCCTTAGTAAAAGATTATATTTGATTGTATGGATGCCTCTTATGAATTCCCACCCTGCATTTCCCCTTAGTAAAAGATTATATTTGATTGTATGGATGCCTCTTATGAATTCCCACCCTGCATTTCCCCTTAGTAAAAGATTATATTTGATTGTATGGATGCCCCTTGTGTATTCCCACCCTGCATTTCCCCTTAGTAAAATATTATATTTGATTGTATGGATGCCCCTTGTGTATTCCCACCCTGCATTTCCCCTTAGTAAAATATTATATTTGATTGTATGGATGCCTCTTATGAATTGTAAGTAAATTGGAGCTGGGGGAGGAGCGGGGAGGAGCCGGGGGTGGGGCGGGGGCGGAGCCGGGGCAGGGGCAGACCCTTCGGCCCCCCTGGTCATCAGTGATCGGAATTCAGGCCCCTGGGTCGGTAGAAGTTGGACAGCCCTGGTCTAGGCACACTCGACTACTCTGGCCCCTAGCAGCTCATTCCATATGATAGAACAGTGTTTGAACTGGTTTTAATCTAAATGTTTTGCGTTAATAACTTTTCTGTGTTATTGCATGTGTGGAAACCACCCTGAGAGCAGTGTATACATAAAGCTTATTATTATTATTATATCTACGATAATTTCATTGGATTTTTATTTCCAATGAAGTGAAGGAGCATTTAGAAATTTTGGGAACTTCAAGTCATTTGACTTTTAAGGACAAATGTAGGTAAAATACAATGAATAGCTACAAAATACAGTACAGCAGATTTTTAATAAAGTATCAGTACTGCATATTTCTATCTGAAGAAGAAGAAAAAGAGGGAAGGGCTAAGGGCAAAGGAGAAAGTATAGAAATATTACAGAAAGGAACAAAACAGCAACAGAACAATAAATGAAGGACAAATCCTCATACCATGTTATTTTATAGAAAGCTGCTCAGGACCACATCAACTTTAAAATCTGCCCTCCCAAATCCAAGCACTGCCTTCTTTTCATCTTGAAGATGACTTCATTTCACTCCCTCACCAAATGCTCCTCAGTAGAAATGCCTTAAATCTGCTCTACTATTTCAGATAATCAGACCTGATTTAGTACCTATGATGGAAAGAGATAGGAAGGAACTCTCCAAAGAAAACTAGACATATTTCATGAAGCAATATTTCAAATTATTTCAAGAAAAATGCTGCTTTACCCTATGCTAAGATTGTTCTAAACCAGACTACCGAAACAGAACCATTACCAGAATTATAGGGTTGGTTTTCCAGCCTGGCAATATATTGATGTAAAATTGATATGATTGGATGACAGAATTTAATCTGCCTTTCAGAGGAATTGCAGGCAAATACTGTGTCTACCTTTTGCCCCTATGTAGCGGGGTGCTTATAAAATTGATGTACACAAAAAAGATCCTGAAAGCTGACTTCATGAAATAATTTACTTTGGATGCTTTGCATCATGCTCATGTGATTGTAGTGTTTTGATGGCCCAGTTGGGGTAGAATGTTTCCAAAGACTTTCTACTTTCTAGACTAGCTGCATGCCAGACTTTACTGGACTGTTTCAGTTACTTACAATATACATTTTGTCTATTCTATTCTAAGGAATGTGGGTATGTAATGTGCTCATACTTTTAAAAAGCTGATAGAAATGCAACTCCTGCTGTTTTTATATTGATTAATCTTTCAGGCTTTTAGCTGTAGCCTGTATAATGTCAGGGCACTGCCATTACTCAGAAAATGATCTCCTGCTAAATGTACACCAGCTGGAGTGCCTTAGGCACAAATCCCTTGCAGCAGTATATCTGGAAGATCCTGTGCCAGACACATGCTACTGTAATTGCACCATAAGTTTAAGGGCAAAGCACTGCATTTCCTCCTAGACCTAGGGTAAAATTCATGGGAACAACAGAGGCATCAACTCTACATTTTGACAGAATTATTATTAGATTATTATTATTATTACTATTACTATTACTATTATTATTGCTCAGCATTTTCTCCTTAAAAGGAGACTTAAAGTAGCTTACATTAAAAGCATTTAAATACAATCTGGAGCAGGGGTGCTCACACTTTTTCAGCATGCGAGCTACTTATAAAACAACCAAGTCAAAATGATCTACCTAAGTACTACAAAAATGTGAAACAATATCTGCTTTGAACTGGGTTTTCTGAGTCCACAATGCCATATAATCTGATTCGAAGCAGATAACCTGGGATTTTATTCAACTGTGTGGAAAGGACTTCAGATAACCCAGAGCCGGCAGCATTTGGGCGGCGTCAGGAGCCTGCGGGGTGGGACTGAGCCTTCCTCCCGCACTGCCTGCGATCTACCTGGACACCCTACGTCAGGGCTGTAGCCAGGATTTTGGTTTGGGGGGCTGAGTTTGGTTCTGGGGGGCTGAGACTGGGTGGAAGAGGGTCTACCCTAGCAAACTTTTTGTATTGTTACTCCAATAACCCCATGAATGTGGGATATAATGAACATGGTGATCAGATCATGATATGAATAAACATAACAGTTTAAATAATGTACCAGTAAGGCCTTCTCACGGACCACCCTGAGAATTTCGGGGGTGCTGAAGCCCCCTAAGCCCCCCGGCTACATGCCTGCCCTACGTGATCTACCAGTAGATCGCGATCTACCTAATGAGCACCCCTGATCTGGAGGATATGAATCAGTCACACTTGTGTTGTAATGGGACACCAGAGTATTCCCTCTTTTTCCTCCACACATTTATGAATTAATATTAAGTATTAATATCAAGTTAATATTAAGACCACAGTATGGTAGCACATACAGGGCTGCATTGCATCATCAACAGACCAAGGAAATTAACATTTGATGACATGACAGTTTTTAGTTATGGCTTGTTACTACTTTTGTTGAGAGGTGATTAGCTGTTCCTGATTGTTTCTTGTCTGGAGTTCCCCTCAAACTGTGTTTGAGTTTTGTTCTTTATTTACTGTTATAATTTTAGAGTTTTTTAAATGCTGATAGCCAGTTTTTGTTCATTTTCATGTCTTCTTCCTTTCTGTTGAAGTTGTCCACATGCTTGTGGATTTCAATGGCTTCTCTGTGTAGTCTGACATGGTAGTTATTAAAGTGGTCCAGCATTTCTGTGCTCCCAGATAATATGCTGTGTCCAGGTTGGTTCATCAGGTGCTCTGCTATGGCTGACTTCTCTGGTTGAAGTAGTCTGCAGTGCCTTTCATGTTCCTTGATTCATGTCTGGGTGCTTAATTTTTCCTCTTTTAAAAAAAATCTATCTCCACCTGAATGAGCAAACTTTGAAGGCATACTTATTTTCTTTTCTTGATGCAGTTAAACAAGGTGTGAGGAAAGGAATTTAACACTGTACATATGAGTTGAGTGGCAACCGATGAGATAAATTAAAGGATGGCAGAAATCTACGTCATTCCATCTGAAACTCAAACAATGGTCTTTAAGGCACCTCCCTTGACATTGCATTAAATCTTGTCAGGAAAATTAAGATGGGGAGACAGGTCTCTGTAGTTGTAAATTATGTTTTCATTTTCACACCCTACAAGTCAAATGCTGTAGCTAAAATGTTAGCCTCAAAGTTAAGGAAAACAGTGAATTTTTGAAATGATAATATATAGGTACCAAGCTTTTCTTCAGATTTACTTCACTTTTGGCAGTCTTAGCAACACCTTGCATTTCTTGTATTTGTCACCCACATGAACCTTTATCTCTCTATATAATAAAGCGGAATGCTTGTTTGTTTGTATGTTTGTATGTATGTATGTGGCAGTGTTCTGATTGGTTCCTGGCCTCTACATTCTGACAACATGATTGGTTGCCAGTGAGGGAGTATTTGCATAATGGCTCTAATTGGCCAGCCAACACGAACATTCCGACCTTCTAAACTGGCAGAGGGGGATAAGGCAAAGGCCTGAGGCAGTTGCCAACATGAACATTCCGACACTCTAAAGTGGCAGAGGGGGTAAGGAAAAGGCCTGAGGCATTCAGGCATGGTGGGAGTTTAAGGCCAAAACACTTTGAGACCCCTTTGCGACCCCAAACAATGAGAGAACAAGACCAAACTTGGCACACAGAACCCTCAAGACCCACTCTACATCCTGGTGCAGGTTGAGGGAGGATGGACCATGGATGACGGGACTTGCAGTACTTTAACTCACTTGCTTAGAGTACTGTGGCCCACACCATAGAAGGATCAGGACCACACTTGGCACACAGATGCCCACTGGCCCACTTTACAACCTGGTGCGGTTTAGGGCAGGATGGGCCACAAATGATGAGATTTGCAGTACCTTCACCCGATTCATTTCCCACAGAACATTGAAGCCCCTACAAATCACAGACCAGGCCCAAACTTGGCACACAGAGTACCCATGACCCACTCTACATTCTGCTGCAGTTTTGAGTGGGACGGACCACGGATGATGGGACTTGAAGTACCTTCACTCACTTTCTGAGACCACTGTGACCCTCATCCAATTACCAAAAAAGAACAAACTAGGCACACAGAGCCCACATGACCCATTCTACATCCTTGTGCAGTTTCGAATAGGATGAACCATGGATGATGGGCCTTGAAGTACCTCCACTCACTTCCCTAGACCACTCCAACCCTCATCCAATGACTGATCCAGACTAAACTTGGCAGACATAGCCGCTATGACCCCCTTTCTGTCCTGGTGAGGTTTGGGGGAGGACAGACAACGGATTATGGAATTTGTAGTACTTTCACACCCTTCGGTTCCCACAGACCTCTGTGGCCCCCAACAAAGACTGATAAAGACCAAACTTACCAAACAGAGCTCCCATGACCTACTCTACATTCTACTGCAGTTTGGAGGAAGGCAGGCCATGGATGATGGGACTTGAAGTACCTCCAATCACTTCCCAAGACCGCTGCAACCCTCATCCACTGACTGATCAAGACCAAACTTGGCACACAGAGTCCCCATGACCCACACCACATCCTGCTTCAGTTTGGAAGACATTGGACCACAGATGATGGGACTTGAATTACCTTCACTCACTTCCTGAGACCACTGTGAGCCAAATAAATGACTGATAAGGACCAACCTTGGCACACAATGCCTTTCTCAATTAACCCGGGCAGGGCCGGGTTCCCAAGCTAGTCGTCTAATAAGGAAGAAATTAGTCTGACTAAAGAGAAGCCAGAGGAAGAAAATTCAATATTTTAAAAATGAAAACACAAGTCTGAAATCAAAAAGGATGTGAAAGGGAAGGTTTCAAGCCACATTTAGACACAAAGACAGCGTAGACATAAAAATCAGTCAAAAACATGAATATCAGAGATCACATCTCAATCCTATCACCACCCACACACTGTATAGATAATAAGAATGTGTAATAATCACTGCAAATAGGAATGAGTGTAGGCTGATTTGTGTTCATCATCTCAGTAGATAGAGCTAAAGCAAAGAATGGAAACTTCTATGTTAATGGGTTGCTGGGTTGCATCCAGCCCATAATTCTAATTCAGATTTAGGCTGCAAATGAATGCACTCCAGGTTTTAGTGGAAATTTTAAAGGAGTTATCTAAGGTGCTGAACTTTGGGGGTCACATATAGCACCTTTGAGAGTTCAATCAAATCTGTCTAAAAACCTGGCATGGATTTACTGCCTTGAATAAGACACTGTCTGGTGTAGGTACCTGTACCATAGATTTATCTGATAAAATTAGAAAAGATGAGCACAAAACAACCTACAGTCATTGCAAGGATACTAATTCCCATGTGGAATAAACTGAGAAGTCCAACTTCTTTTGTCACAGTTTATTCTACTAACAATAACTCCACCTCCTCCCTTTTTGGCTTTTTCTTCATTTTTTATTTATACATTGAAAATGTTAATAATAATAATAATAGGTAAGTAAAGGTAAAGATTTTCCCCTGACATTAAATCCAGTCGTGTATGACTCTGGGGGTTGGTGCTCATCCCCATTTCTAAGCCGAAGAGCTGGCGTTGTGCATAGACACCTCCAAGGTCATGTGGCCGGCATGACTGCATGGAGCACCGTTACCTTCCCAGTGGAGTGGTACCTATAGATCTCACATTTGCATGTTTTTAAACTGCTAGGTTGACAGAAGCTGGGGCTAACAGTGGGAGCTCACCCCACTCCCTGGATTTGAACCAGCAATCTTTCGGTCATCAAATTCAGCAGCTCAGCGGTTTAACCCATTGCGCCACTGGGGTCTCCAATAATAATAATAATAATACTAATAATAATAGAAGTATCCAATTGTGTTTTTGTTGTTGAATACATGGGGATACCATATTCTGATGGACCTCTCTAAGACCCAAGAAGATGCATTGTTCTATGTGCATCCAACTACAGAAACACAGCCAGGAGTTCTCTGTTGACCCCAAGTCCTCACGTGACCATTAAATGGTTGAATGAGTGCTATAGCAGCATAGAGGTAGGTAGACAAGACAGGCAGTCATTGGAAGAAGATAGGACATTTACAGCATCTTTAACATTAAATCTAATTTTATTCATTATCTGCTGATTCTTTGTTTAGGTGATTCTTTTATGAGAAATGTATTTCAATGAATACTAGGTGCTGTAGGCTATATTTCAGAGTCAAAACTACCTCTGAGTATTCCTCACCAAACAAAACTGATGGAGTCTCCATAAATTGATAGATGACTTACAGGTGTGCATGCACACATACTCACACACAACATATTATTTGTTTATTTATTTGTTTATTTTTATCCCACTTTTCTCCCATGGGTGGAACTCAAAGCAGAGTACATAAACACAAGGAATCACAAAACATCCTACCAATCTTAACTTTTTTGCATGCTTCCCCCCATCCATACGCTTTCAACTGGATTAAGGAATCCAGTAGTAAAGATGTGTCATGCATTTACATGAGACTTTCTTGAGGCTTGAAACTTTGTTCTTCAGCGATGTAAGCAATTTGCAGGTTCACAGCTTGGGAGTGATCCTGGACTCATTGCTGAGCCTGGAACCCCAGGTCTCGGCGGTGGCCAGGGGAGCTTTTGCACAGTTAAGACTCGTGCACCAGCTGCGCCTGTACCTTCGGAAGTCTGATCTGGCTACGGTCGTCCATGCTCTGGTCACATCCTGAATAGATTACTGCAATGCACTCTACGTGGGGCTGCCTTTGAAGACAGTTCGGAAATTACAACTAGTCCAACGGGCGGCAGCCAGATTACTAACTGGAGCTACATACAGGGAGCATACTACCCCCCTGTTGTGTCAGCTCCACTGGCTGCCTGTCCAATTCCGAGCTCAATTCAAAGTGCTGGTTTTGATCTTTAAAACTCTATACGGTTCTGGCCCAGCTTACTTGTCTGAACGCATCTGCCGCTATGTCCCACCTCGTAATTTAAGATCATCCGCGGAGGCCCTGCTCTCGCTCCCGCCAACTTCTCAAATGCGGTTGGTGGGGACGAGAGAGAGGGTCTTCTCAGTGGTGGCTCCCCGTCTGTGGAACGTGCTTCCAAGCGACATACGATCATCATCATCCCTCCTGGCATTCAGGAAAAAAGTGAAATCTTGGCTGTGGGACCAGGCGTTTGCACATTAGCACAATGCAGCACTTTGGACTGGATTTGTAATGGCAAGTTGATGGATATGGCTCAATGCTTCTGTTATGGACGAAATACTGTCTTAACTTAAGAGAATGTGTATGATGTATTAATGTTAATTGTATTTTAATGTATTTTAATGCTGTATGTTTTTGGTTTTATATTGTATTTTATTATGTTGGCATCGAATTGTGCCTTTTTGTTAGACCGCTCTGAGTCCCCCTCCGGGGTAGAGAAGAGCGGAGTAGAAATGTTGGAAATAATAATAAATAATTAATTGCTCTGTGAGGACAACCATTTGCACATCTTACCAGTACATAAAATGGTAGAAGATAGTGAAGGAAAACAGAAACTTTGAGCGAGGAGAGTATCTGGTGGGAGAATGAATACAATTAAAGCTAGCAGGCAATCGTCAATCGTAACTTATAATCGTAAAGAAATTCTGAAATCTGAGCTGTCAGATGAAAGACACCAACTGCATTTATTTTGGATGTTTTCTTCCTACTACATCTAGTGCGTCAAAAACTCTTATATTAGTTCTAATAACAGATCCCCATAGCATTGGATTTTAGACAAAATATTGTTAACTTTTCTATCCTTGTCTGATTTTTAATAAACAAATGCAGCAAGTACAGAAATGTATCTCCATTAGGTTTACCTTCAATGACCTGAACACTGCTTGTGCCTCAGGTATGTATACAGAGTATATCTGACAAACATGGACTCACGCTGTGTTTGAAGATTATTACTGCAGAATGCTTCATCCTTCTTAATATCCCAAGAGCAGGCACACGCTTATACTGACTTATTATCAATCAATGGTGAGAGTAGTTAGGGGATGATTGATTTCTCCCCCACTATTTCAGCTAGATACATTTAGTTAATGCATATGTTTTATTGAGGAAAGTTGCAATGGGAAAAGTCGCAATATTTCAATCTAAGCTGTTAAAGATAAATACTGTATTTTTTTAGGATTACACAGACAAATACATCTAAGCTGTAGGCATTTATGCTCTATCTATCCTACTAAAATGAGATAATAAAGTGATTGGTGCAGTCTGATTGCTATCGTTATTTCCCCTTAAAGTAAGATCTAATCAACATTTGGACTTTGACAAGAGAACAAAGATATGCCTCTATGAGCCAGGGTTATCAGTGAATGCCTCTTTTATATGACCCAATAGTGAAGAGGTAGTTTCTAGAAACTTCTGGAGTCTTCTCTGGATTGCATAAGTGTGCATGTTAGTTGCAATTTTGTGGCATACTTAGAAAGGTGACTTGTAAAGTAAAATGATCACACATATTTCTTGAAATCTAATTATAATCTATTGCATATTATGTAGTAGTGCATTCTTTTGCCACTGCTGGTCTCGCTCTCTATTTTCCTCCCTTCCTCTATATTTACAGTGTTCTCTCACTTATTGCGGCTGTTACGTTCCAGGGCCATCCGCAATAAGGGAAAATCCATGAAGTAGGGACGCTTCGCCCAATCCTCTCTCCTCCTCTCCTCTCTTTCTCACTCACTCACTGCTGACCGATGAGGAGGAAGCAACAGCAGTTGCAGGAGGAGGAGGCGGCCCCACACATGCTTCAGCACAGAGCATGGAAGACCGGGTCTCAGCACAGTCTGGCAGTTGTGTCAACGGTACCCAAGGTGCCCCCAAGAAAGAAGAAGAGGAAGGGGAGGGGAGGGGGAGCCAGGCGCTGGGCCTTACCCTGGGATGGGCCTCTTCGGTGCTGCCCTCCGGTGCTGCCCTCCAGCACAGCCCATCTTCTGTGGCAGTCTCCTCCTTCTTGCTGCCTCTGCTGCTCCCCGATCCTTCCTCGGAGGCCCCTTGGGTGCCATTGATGCCACTAGGGTTGCCACATGAATAAGGTACAGGTACCTAAAAATAGGGAATTTTTCACCAAAATAAGGAACACTCCATAAAAACTTGAAAATCATCAATTGAATTTCAAGTTTTTATGAAGTATCCCTTATTTTTGTGAAAAATTCCCTATTTTTAGGTACCTGTCCCTTATTCTTATACCAAACTGTGGCAACCCTAGATGCCACTGCCAGGCTGGGCTAAGGCCTGGTCTTCCATGCTCAATGTTGAGGCCTCAGCCCAGCCTGACATCAACGGCGCCAAGGGGCTTCCAAGGAAGGAATGAGGAGCAGCGGAGGCCCAGCCCAGAGACAAGCCCCAGGGTAAGGCCCAGCGCCTAGCTTCCCCTCCTCCTCTTCCTCCTCCTCCGTCCCATGGCTCCTGGAAGGGAAGAAAAACCTGCAAAACAGTGAGCTTGCAATAAGCGAACCACAAAGTGGCAGGGGAACACTGTATACTTTAACTCTACATATTTTATCCTCTAAAAGAAGCCATATTCAGACAGAACAATCCTGGGTGATTTCTCACATCTTTGGGAAGAAAGGAGCAGATAACAAGATGTTGCAGCTTTCCCTCAACATGCCAACCACAATGTTCAACAGCAGGTAATGTGATCTTCGGGTGGTATCAAGCTCTGTGAGACGTTAGTCTGAGAAACAGAGAAAAAACCTATTAAAACAATATCTGTTAAATTGGCAGATTCTCATGCATAACTATTGAATACTAGTCTGTTTGCACTCTGCTCTTACTATTTGATTATCCCTACAGTATGTGCTGGTTTTGTCAATAAGGAACCATTGATCGGTCACACAATCAATCAACATATTGACACAATAACATCCTGTGTTTTGGTCTAGGACTCTGGGGGGCCAGTGTTTGATTCCCTGCTTGACTATGGGAAGATCTTCAGGAAATTGCGTTCTCTTAGAAGAGAGCCCCCTCTGAAGACATCTTGTCAAGAAAACCCTATGATACATTCATCTCAATGGTTTCATAAATCAGAAATGATTGGAAGATATACAGCTTCCATAAACTCCTTCTTTATGATACAATGGAGTCCTTGAAGCAGAAAGTAACCCTTAGTTGCTATTATGCCAAGATGAAACAAGCAGCCTCCCCCAAGCCTAGCTGTCAGCTTTGACATTGAAGATTCACAATCCAGTTCTCTGCATGGACCCATTATGGGCTGCAGCCTTCACAAATTAACCAAAAATATTTTGAAATTCTGGACTTTTTTTTTTAAAAAAAGAAGAATTGCTATTTCTAGATGCTCTTCTCTATTTTTAATCAGCAAAATATATTTTTCAGGCGCATGCACAAACACACACCATGTACAGAATGCTCCCTCTAGATGGCCTGCCCATATATTGTCAACTGTGGCCTTTAATATGCTTATTCCCTTCTTTTGGCATCCGCTGTGGGGAATGATGTCCCTACTGACACCATACCCTGCCCTTTTACCCCAATTGTCAATTTATTCAATATTAATCAAGTCTGTCAAGCCAACTAAACATGTTGAGATTTTCTTATGTTTTTCAGGATCAAACTATTTTAAGGTGTGCATCCATGAGTAAGAAGGAAATGAAACATCCTCATAGCACTTTTTCATTATCCTGAGAACAAATAGGCAATGGCCACACTCCACAGTTCATTATAGACTTTTATTGGCTGGTCTGCCATGGATCCAACATATTATGAATTTGTTTCCATTAGGAAGGTACCGTCAGATGAGTAAGCTGCAAGTTGATTTGGGATCCCAGTAGACCACATCCTCTCCAGCATGAAGGGAAAAGGCTTTATTGTAATAATATCTCAAAGCTTAGCAGGGTAAAGATGCCAGCAGTGAAGTTTTTCTAAAACATGTTCCTTCAATTACACAGAGAGATTTAAACAGTAGGGAAGCACAAATTGAATTCCACTGAGGGTCTGAAATGGATCTGCTTCCTAAGCCAATGACTTCAGAAGATTTATAGATAACCTTCCCTTACTACAAGCATAGTCAGGCACTGGTCATCTTGGTGACAGGAGTGTACCAACTGATCAAAGTGTTAGGCAATACAGGGGAGTAATACCAGCTGGTTGCTGTTGTGCCATTCCAGATTTTACTCCAAATTCTAAAGGACTAACAGAGATACTGAATCTTCATGCCAAAACAGAACCAGCATCTTGGACAGCTTCAGATTAAAAACAAAGGAAATAAAAAAGGCATTATATGCTCCTACTCCCACCAGAAGTAACTTCTTGTACAGGAATCCCTTGGGAGCCTGACATCTTCATAAATGAATTAATTTGCATAACATCCATATTCAGTAGAGGGCTGTTATTACCTCACTACATAGAAGAGCTGAAAAAGTACCTGATGCACAATTTAACTTTACATATACCTAGCTAGATAGTAGAGGTGCTAAGAAGCCCCTTTGCTCAATGGTGAACTAGGTATATCTAAAGTTAAATAACATTGCCAACCGTACAGAATCCCGACAGCTATTTCCAAGATTTTTTTTTAGGTACAACAACTTACAGAAATACATTCCTATTTACAAAACTGATTCCCCCTTCCTCACTCATGATGCCTACATTCGCATTCCCATGTTCTAGAATGCTTTAAATCTTATGTTTAATGATTTTAATTGATTTTAAGATTAATTGTTTAATTGATCTTCTGTTTAATTGTTTTGAATTGATTTTACATAGTTATATGTAGTAATTAGTTATTATAATTTCTTTGTATACTGTATGTTGGCATTAAATTTTTGCCATTAGTATGTTGTAAACCGCCTTGAGTCCCCTGGGTTTTATGCTGGGTTTTTATGTATTTTATTATGTTGTTGTAGTTGTTTTTAAATTGTATAGCATTGAATTTTTGCTGTTATCCCGGTCTGAGTGCCTCGATAGAGATGAGAAGGTCGGGGTACAAAAGTTTTAAATAAATAAATAAATAAAAATATATAAATACAGTAAATAAATAAATAAATAAAATAGAATAACTTTATTGTCATTGTACATCATACAACGAAATTAAATGCCACCCCCAATCACATTATATATGTACAAATTACAAAACAAGCACCCATCCTTCCACATTCTAATTACTATTGCATGGCCCCTAATGCCACATCAGTGTGAAACAACAAAGTTCAATATAGCCACAGCTTTGGAATAAAAGCTATTTCTCAGACTATTTGTATTTGTTTTTATTATCCTATACCATCTTCCAGATGGATTTATTTCATATCAAAAGCATTGCATAAATTAGTATAAAACTGATAAAAATAGAAGGAGCACAAGTGGCTAAATATCTTTTTACCAAAAACAGGCAACAGCAACGGGATTGTCTGTAGCCTCCAACAATTCTTCCTCTGTACATGAGGCAGGGCATAGTGGACAAGCATACAGATACAGAGTTGCCTGTTCTGCTCCACAGTTGCACAAGGTGGAGGATTCTTTTAGGTAGTGTAATTTTGCCAGGTTGTCTTTTGATCTGCCCACTCCACTTCTGAGTCTGTTCAGGGACTCAGTTGCCCATTCTTGGTTTGCCCTGGAGGAAGACCCTCGTGGGGGGCTGCCCAGAAAGATACTCTTGCTGTTTCTGGGGGGACAAGAGGAATGGTGGTTCTCATGAAGCTTTTCTTAGATGGTAACAATTCAAAGAAAAAATATCCAATATTTTGAGCTTTCTTAATGTAGTGAGAATTATACAATTCTTCCAAAGAGGGGGAAAGTCAACCAATAATTCTCTAGGCAGAAGTGGTAACTCTCTGGAGCACCTTCCTATCTGCTACTGTACAATTAGCAAACTATACACAGATACAATAGGTTAGAACAGGGCTGTCCAACTTCTACGGGCCCAAGGGCCGGAATTCCGGTCACTGATCACCTGGGGGGCCAAAGGGTCTGCCCCCGGCTCCGCCCCCTCCCCAGCTCCGCCCCCTCCCTGGCTCCAATTTACTTACAATTGACCTTGAGTTGTGGAGTTGTAGTTCACCTCCATCCAGAGAGCACTGTGGACTCAAATAATGATGGATCTGGACCAAACTTGGCATGAATACTCAATATACCCAAATGGGAACACTGGTGGATTTGGGGGAATGTTTCCTAATACCTTTGAGTTATTTGAGTCCACACTCAAATTGGGACACACCAAAAACCCCAAACACCTCAATGCTGTCGCAGGGCTTGATGGGGCCTCCTTTCCCAGAGGCGGGTGGAGGAGGCCCAAAGAGCTCCCTCCCTCCCTGAAGGGAAAACAAGCCACAGGGGCAGGCACAAAGGAAGCCACATTGCGCCCTGCACGCGGGGGAAGGCAGCACAACAAGGGGAGGGGGCGCGGAGGAGGGGAAGGAAGCGCCGCCAAAGGACACCGCCGCTGAGGGTCCCCGCCCCCCCTCACCCAACGTCCCACTGTTTTTAGATTGATTGATTCGAGACAGGCCCTTCCTTACCCATACTGCGGGAGCCCCGCCACAGGGCCGAAGCGCCAACGCCGCCTCCGTCCCCGAAGAGCCCCGCTGGAGCCGAGGCCAAGCTCAGGCCAGGTGCGGCGGCTCTCCCATCTGCGGGGCGGGAAGTGAGGGCCCTCCACAGGAAGAGAACGGAGCCAGGAGGGGCTTTCCCTGCCTCACCCCCCTCCTCCCTCTCTCTGAGAGAATGGGGGCTGGCCTGGAAGCAGCCGCGAGGGAGGAGGAGGTGCGTGCCCAGGCCGGCCGCAAATCCCGCGGGACCCGAGATTTCGGCAGCTATCGCGAGACTACGCAGCCACAGACGGGATTTCGACCTCCCTCGAAATCCTGTCTGTGGCTGGCGTAGTCTCGCGATGCTTGCCTAAACCTGGAAGTAGGGGTTTTTTTAAAAAAATTGTATTTTATTAAAACAAGTTAGGAGGCCGGAGGGAAGGGGCTCGGGGGCCGTGTATGGCCCCAGGGCCGCCTGTTGGACAGCCCTGGGTTAGAACACTCTCTGTAACACAACAGTAGAAGGTCACCAGCAGTTTCTTGTCATCACTACTTTCTGGGTTTATTAAAGGTCACTGCAATCATTCTCTGATTTCAACATGGCCATTTAACAGATAAACACAAATGCAGTATAAAATATATAGACAAAATATGCTCCTCATGAGGCCATAGACAAGTATGACATGTTCTTGGTTAAAACAATCCCTTGACCACCCTCTTCTTTGTTCTAACACTCCATGTTAAGTATTTGCAATTGAAAATCACACTATAAATAGGACAATGCCAACAGCAATAACTTTGTCAAATTTTGAGGTGCAGTATATAGCATGATGTCCCAAGCATGTATGACTGTAGTACATCTGTGCTTCACATCCTACTAATATTCTGAAACAGATGAGAGCAAAAGTCAGTATTCGAGTGTTTCATTGCATTCCAATTTACCTACTTCATATACAATACAAATTCAAAGTCTCTCCTTAATCTGGTTTTTGATTTCTAGGTTTATGCTAATCCTCTGAAGTATTTCCTAAGCTCTAAAGCTCCTTTTGAAAACTTGCCATACTTGAAGCGATAGACAAAATGCTGACAGATGATTTTTTAAAAAAAAAAAATAATAAATTACCCTCAGTAATTAGTACAGTACAGTTGCATATATAAATAAACATCATGATATTAAAGCTCCCCCTAAAGATATAATAATAATTACAGAGTTTCTTCCTGAGCACATATTACCTTTTGGCTCAGTTTTGCTGCTATTTATCAAACACAACAATACCACAAGTTAAGGTTGCCAGTGCCTAGTAGAACTAGAGCACAATGTTTAATGCATTATTGTAATTTTTCCAGCTCATTAAAAAGTTTTATTTTTTAAAAAAATCACACTCTGGATTGAATTTCATGATAAAACTCCTATTTTCTTTAATAAGATAATTAAAAGCAGGCCCAGAGTAACTTAGTCATTAATTCAACACTTTTAAACAATATATTAAGGTCCTCTGAGATTTGTTTAATTACCCAGTTTTGTATTTGCAGAAGTTGTTGCATACTATGAAAGTGTCTCCAGAGTTCACACAGATGATCAAGTAATATTACCACACTTTCTACTATTATGTAGTAGTAGATAGAGACTAGTAGATGACCTCTAGGTATACAATATAGCTGTCAACTGCCCTGAATTTAAAAGCCAATAGCTTAAAAAAAATGGTAAACCGATATGTGTCAACATTTTCTAGGTTTGCATGAAAGAATGAATTTTCTCCTCTGAGACAGCAACTCTGCTTCTTCTGGAAATATATTGAAGGAAAAAATGAGCAGCAAGCTTCTCTCATGGACTCCATCTGTCCCACAATGGTTCTCCCATGGGACACTTCTCAACCAGAAAGGATCAGTGAGTTTCTGGATTGAGTCTATAAGACAGAATTTTCTCTCTGTCTTAAATTACTTTGTGGAGTGATATGACTCAGCAAGAACCCAGCCATTAACAGTCCGAGGTCAGAAAACCAAGAAGTCAGACAGAAGCTGGGAGGAAATGTCAGACAGATGAATATGTGGTAGAATAGCTGATATCCATTTCCCAGTGTCAAAGAAGTCAAGGCCAAGTGTCTGACCTGACAAGGCATTTTCCATGGGGAGTGACTGATGTTGCCTTCAACACCCAACCTATATCATCAGCATAGCTTTTCTATAGAGGCTCATTGTTGAGTGATGACAACTGGAGCAGCTCCAACTGAGCTACAGGTGATTATCACCTCCCCCTATATTTGGACCTTCCCCAAATGCTCTTGTGTCACTGCCATCCCAGAGGCAGGTCTGGCACTTATCAGCATCTCCTCTCTCAAGAAAAGTCAGGGTGGTTCCTCTATTGATGAGCTTCGAAAAGGTGGTCAGAAAAATATTCCACCTGGCATTGCTTTAAAATTGGTTGCAGTGTGGGTTTAAAAAAAATTCATTTATTTTCTGTTTTATAAGTTGGTTCTAAATATTTTAAATAAATAACTACACCTATCTTTTGGGATATAGGATTGCTCCATTGAAACAAGCAAGCAAGATCTGAAGTTAAACTTTATTAACCTGTTGTAGAATGGAAATGTTATTGTCAAACTTTTTTTGCTATCATGTAAATAATGATTATTTTGCTGTCATGAAAATAATGTTATTATTTTCATGTTAGCAAAATTTCAGTTTGACAATAATGTTTGAAAAGAATTATTATTTTCATATTTATTTATAACTAGCTTGGGGACCCGGCCCTGCCCGGGTTATTTGAGAAGCGCAGCAGGATGTAGAGTGGGTCATGGGGGCTCTGTGTGCCAAGTTTGGTCTTGATCCATCATTATTGGGAGTTGCAGTGGTATCATGAAATTACTGAAGGTAGTGCAAGTCCCATCATCTCTGTCCCCCCCCCCCCCCCCAGTGTAGTAGGATGTAGATTGGGTCATGGGGGCTCTGTGTGCTAAGTTTGGTCTGTATTGGTGAATGGATGAGGGGTGCATTGTTTTTCGGAAGTGAGTGAAGGTACTTCAAGTCCCATCATCCGTGGTCCATCTCACAGTAAACTGCACCAGGCTGTAGAGTGGGTCATGAGGGCTCTGTGTGCCAGATTTGGTGTTGATCAGTCATTGGAATAGGTTAGTAGCAGGATTGGGAAGTGAGGGAAGGTACTTAAAGTCCCATCATCCATGTTCTGTCCCCCTCCAAACTTCAGTAGGATGTGGAGTGGGTCACTGGGGCTCTGTGTGCCAAGTGTGGTCTTTATCGGTGTTTGTTGGGGGCCGCAGTGGTCTGTGGGAACAGAAGGGTGTGAAAATACTACAAATTCCATCATCCATTGTCAGTCGTCCCCCGAACCTCACCAGGACATGAAGGCAGTCATGGGGGTTCTGTGTGCCAAGTTTGGTCTCAATCAGTAATTGGATGAGGGTCGCAGCAGACTTGGGAAGTGAGTAGAGGTACTTAAAGTCCCATCATCCATGGTCCACCCCTCCTCCAAACTGCACCAGGATGTAGAGTGGGTCATGAGGGCTCTGTGTGGCAAGTTTGGTGTTGATCAATCATAGGATTAGGTTTGTAGCAGTCTTGGAAAGTGAGGGAAGGTACTGCAAGACACATCATCCATGTTCTGTCCCCTCCAAACTTCAGCTGAGGACCGGCGGTGCCGGGTTATTTGAGGAAGGCATTGTGTGCCAAGGTTGGTCCGTATCAGTTGTTCATTTGGCTCGCAGTGGTTTCGGGAAGTGAGTGAAGGATTATGGACCATGGACCATAATCCATGGTCCATCCTCCTCCAAATTGCACCAGGATGTAGGGGGTTCTGTGTGGCAAATGTGGTCTTGAACAGTCATTGAATGAGGGTTGCAGCAGTCTCAGGAAGTGAGTGGAGGTACTTCAAGTCCCATCATCCGTGGTCCATCCTCCTGAAAACTGCACCAGGGTGTAAAGTGGGTCATGGGGGCTCTATGTGCCAAGTTTGGTCTTGATCGGTCACTGGATGAGAGTCGCAGCGGTCTCAGGAAGTGAGTAAAGGTACTGCAAGTCCCATCATCCATAATCCGTCCTCCCACAAACTGCACCAGAATGTTGAGTTGGCCATGGGGGCACTCTTTGCCAAGTTTTGTCTTTATTGGTAGTGGATGAGTGTCGCTGTGGTCTCAGGGAGTGGAGGTACTTCAAGTACCATCATCCATGGTCCATCCTACTCGAAGCTGTACCAGCATGTAGTGTAGGTAATGGGAGCTCTGTGTGCCAAGTTTGGTCTTGATCAGTCATTGGATGAGGGTCGCAGCGGTCTCAGGAAGTGAGTGGAGGTACTTCAAGCCCCATCATCCATGCTCTGCTCTTCTCCAAACTGCACCAGGACATAGAGTGAGTGGAGGTACTTCAAGCCCCATCATCCATGCTCTGCTCTTCTCCAAACTGCACCAGGACATAGAGTGGGTTATGGGGGCTCTGTGTGCCAAGTTTGATATTTATCGGTCTTTGTTGTGGGCCACAGTGGTCTCTGGGAAGCAAAGCGCTTTGAAGTACTACAAATCCCATAATCCGTGGTTCATCTTTCTCAAACTGCACCAGGACGTAAAGGGCATCATGGGGGTTATGTGTGCCAAGTTTGGTCCAGGTCCGTCACCCGTGCTGGTCAGAGTAAGTGAGTGAAGGTACTGCAAGTCCTTCAAACTGCACCAGAATGTAGAGTGGGTCTTGGGGGGTGTCTGTGTACCAACTGTAATCTTGTTCTGTCATTTTTGGGGCCTAGTCAGGAAAATAAAGTTAAGTAAGCCTTTCTGTCAATTCAGGCTGAGGCCTAGTCAGGAGAATCAAGTTGAGGAAGCCTTACTGTGAATTCAAGCTGAGGCCTAGTATCGAAAATCAAGTTGAGGAAGCCTTACTGTCAATACAGGCTGAGGCCTAGTTTGTAAAATCAGCTGAAGGAAGCCTTTTTGTAAAGAACTCTGTCTGGCACCTTTGAGATTTGGGATGTTGGGATGCTGGCCTATCCATGGCCCAGCCTCCCTCAAACTGCACCAAGACGTAAAGTGGGTCTTGGGGGTTCTGTGTGCCAAGTTTGGTTTTGTTGTCTCATTGTTAGGGGCTGGGGGCTGCAAAGTGTTTTGGACTTAAACTCCCACCATGCCTGACTGCCTCAGGGCTTTTCCTTACCTCCCTCTGGCACTTTAGAGTCTCGGAATGTTCGTGGCTGGCCAATGGGAGTCGTTTATGCAAATAATGCTGCCACATATCCTTCCTGGCCTGTGAAAGTGGCTGCCACATATCCGCCCTCCCGCCCTCCGCATACACACATACAAACATTCCGTTTTATAAAGGTATACAGATGACAACTTTCCCTCAGTTCAAGGAACAGGTTATGACCTACAAAGCCCTAAACAGTTCAGGCCCCAACAATCTTTGTGATCGTATCTCCCCCTATTAACTGGTGTGGCCTCTAAGATCTGCCGAGGAGGCCTTCCTCTCACTTCCACCACTGTCACAAGCACAGCTGGTGGGGATGGAGAGGGCCTTTTCGGTGGTGGCCTCCCAACTTTAAAACACCCTCCCCAAGAAGATTAGGCAAGGCCCCACACTATCCTCCTTTCACAGGGATCTGAAAACTTGGATGTTCCAGCAAGCATTAGAGAAAAACTAATTCCTAGCTATAAATGCCCAGTCCCTAGGTTGCCATATAGTACTCTGTTCTGCACTTCATCCACTTTCCCAACCCAGCCCAAATAGCACTTATCAGAGGGAATGGTTGTCCTTACAAATATTGATCATTGTCATTATGCAAATTTTAGATATCTTGTTGCCCAGAATGTGGTGCTGATTCACACATCACTCTCTTGGCTGTACACTCAGACTTTGTCAATGCCTATCAAAACCATAATGTGTCAATGACACATTTGGAAGCGTAAGTTGCATGTGGGTACAATCACCATAACTTTTGGCTGCAGTTTTCTGCCAAAATAGGTAGCAGTTTGTTGATTATATGTCTTTAATGTTGCTCTGAGTCTCTCTTAATAGAGGAAAATAAGATATAAGAATAAGAATACATACTCCAAATTTCCGGCATCAATTGTTGATAGAAACACCTAAAGAAATCCTATAGAAAGGAGGAGAGTCTGTGAGTCCTACCCAAATGCTTGCGGTAGGTAGGACAGAAGGTGAAGAGAGATTCCTCACAATCCTTTTGTGTTTTTGTAATGTTACTCTATTTTTGGCATTCATTTTCACCCTCTTCATTCTCACAGTTGGCATAGGTCATACGTTCTTCCCTTCTTTCCAGCAGCATGAGGAAGCTTTAGCTCTGGCACCTCCAAAAATCTCCTCCAATCTCCTCTAACAGAACATTGCTCTTCAGACTTTAACCACCCCTGAAGCACCAGCAATGGTGGTTCTTAACCCAAATCAAGGAAGACCTGAAATGCAGGTATTCAACAACATCCAGCTTCTCCTTGAGGGCTTAGTATGTCTTCCAAAGAATATTACAGCAATGTAATGGCTAACACATTCTGATGGCATAAATCTTGATGGGCTAAATTCCACTTTTCTTACATAAGAAGTGTTACTTTAAGCTGCTGGTGCAATGATAAACTGGTGGGAGGTTGTAAATTGGGAGGTGAGAGGGAAATGAAATGCAGTCAATCACAATTATGGTAAAACTTAACAATGTGTTAAAGCTTAATTGTGTTCCTGTGGTGCTTCTGGATTGTGGGGCTCCCCAGGGGCTGCAATTAGTTCCTATTCTTGTTGTCTTGAAAGGGGTGTGAAGGTAGAATTTTCCCATTCAATTTTTAAACCAGTTTGATCATAATAATGATTGTGAAGGTTTTGTTAATTTAAATTTACTTTAATGATGTTTGTTAGCTTCTTTGGGCACTACTTTTTAGTGGAAAGGTAGGATAGGAACATAATGAACAAATAAGGAAAATACTACTTAAAGATGTAAAAAAAATTCACCGTATAGATGCATACTATTGTTCTGGTAGCAAATAGTTTTGAATTTCCTGGCTCAGATATTTTTAAAGTATTTGAAGTGAGCAGGCTATAAGCATGTTCATGTGTGTGTGTGTGTGTGTGTGTGTGTGTGTGTGCACCTTCAATGTATAACCTCCCAATGTATAGCAATGCCAAATATATCATGGAGCTTTCTTAAGCAAGCAATGCTCAGATGTGGCTTGTCAATCTAAAATATAGCCTGCAGTATCTACTATTCATTGAAGGTCACCGCACCAAGTACCTTTCAGACCTGACTCAGTTTATCAATGTACAAATATATCAATCCTTTTAATGCAAATTGATATCATGTTTTTAATATATTATTTATTAATGTGCTGTTGTTTTGTAATTTTTATATTTGTTGTTGCTGTTTTGTGTCTTTCAAATTCTTTCCAATGTATAGTGACTGTTCTGTCTCTATGTTGCTATGAGGTTTGATTGGAAGGAATTATAACACAAAATCAGATTAGAGGCTATATGTAAATTAAAACAACATTTTATTGAAACAAACTTATTCCCTTATTTGCCACTGAAAAGTCTTTGTGATAAGGAAATCCCACAAGCTTCTGCAGCCCTGTTCTTAACTCAAATGTGACTGCTGTCGTTTTACTATATAGATCTTAGATGTGACTACTATTATTTTACTAACTACAATATCACTATCAATATCTTACTTCTATCTATCTAACATATATATCTATAACTCCAACTGGATGTGTACACTTTCTATCCCTCTGTTTCCTTCACAACTAGACTCTAACTGATCTGCCTAAATGTCAAATAACTGTTATTCTGGAGCCAAGGTTTATTTATTTATTATTATTAATTTAAAACTTTTGTATCCCGATCTTCTCACCTCCATAGATGGACTCAGACTGGCAGACAGCAAGAATTCAATGCTAACATTAAAATCTAAAACATCATAAATAACAATAACATTACCAATACATATACAATAAATTACATAAAAAGCTGTTCGCCAAGGTAAAATCATATCCAATTCAGTCCATGCATTCAGTCCATATATTGTGGTCAATAACTTAGTCGATTAGTGATCGCCGCCCTCTTTCTGCAAAGGCCTCATTCCACAGCCACGTTTTCACTAGCTTCCTAAAGGTCAGGAGGGAGGGGCAGATCTTGAGCTCCTCCCCCTTCCATATCCTTAAAGGCACAGGTAGCAAATTATAGCTACCTGTGCCTTTATATCTGGAGTCAGGAGAGTGACCCTAAGGTGAGCATATCACAGAGTTTTCTGAGGTTGTGAGTATGGGTTTTCTTAAGGGGTTTCATGACCAAGTGCGGATTCAAGCCATGGTCTCCAGATTCATAATCCAGTTCTCATACCACTATGCCAAATTGGCTCTAGAACAGTGGTTCTCAACCTGTAGGTCCCCAGATGTTTTGCCCTCCAACTCCCAGAAATCCCAACAGCTGGTAAACTGGCTGGGATTTCTGGGAGTTGTAGGCCAAAACACCTGGGGACTCACAGGATGACAACCACTGCCCTAGAATTAGGCCTGTAGAGCATGAGACCAAAACATGTCAGGTAGAATTCTACATTGCCTACTTAGTTATTTATGTGGAACTAAGAGTACATCTACACTTACTATAAAATGACTAGGCTCTGGTCCTTAACAGATGGTCTAAGAGCACATTGTGGCTACCTCTGCCACAACAGTAGTTCTCTCGTAAAGGGCAGCAGGCAGAATTGCATTTCTGGTCACAAAACAACATTAGAAATGTTACATTTTCATCAAGTCTCTGGAAGAGAGCTGTTTTCTGTAACAATGTAGTAGTGGGTCCATTAACAATGTGGAGAATGGAACAGGCAGATGAAACTCAATCTGGGTTAACTCTAGAGCTTCCAGGAAACTCTGAGTTAAGTCTTTTCCTTTGATATGGAGTGATGGCTGGATGCAGTGGTTATGTTATGAATCCAGCCTGCAGCAATTGAGTAGTGAGTCCACTTTATTTTGACTATGTAGACATGGCCTCAGTAGCCTGATCCACTCCAGACACAGTTTACTAGGAGTCTGATCGAACCACAGGAGGACATTTCCACCTCCTTCCTGAAAGCCAACAAGGTTGTAACTGTCAGAAGGAGAGTGCCTGTCACAAGTTCTTGCTGGCTGGTGAGAGGAACGTGTTTTTATCCCTTACCACCATGCCATTTTCTGGAAATCCGGCTCATGGAATTGAGATAATCATATTACTAAAAGTTCAAATATCCAGACACAAAGTTTCCTAGAATGAGGAAAATTCTGCTTTCATGCCTCCCGAGAATGTGATTTTCATTAGCTGCCATTTCTCAGGTCACCTTCAAAAAATGTTTGAACATTTAGCTTTGAAGTGACACTCATTTCCAATTGGCCAAAGCTTATTTTAAGAACAAAATGAATGTCACTAACTCATTGCAACCATAATCTTTGCTGTTACTATCATCATCCTAGTTCTCAGCCAAAGCAATATCTCTGTGCCGTGTTATTATTACAGATACCACTTTCCTGGCTTTTCAGATTTTCTGTCACAAGGCACTATAGGTCTTCAAATAAAAGACCCAGGAATTTTGATTTCTTTTTTGTTTTAAAGAAAAGCCACAGATTCAAAATATATCATCAGGAAAGCTAGCTTTGCAGTTCCCGTGAATTACTGTTACAGCTGCTGTTCTCTCTTGTTTGTTGTTCTTTTTGCAGCTGTCTTTCTCATATCATTCAATAGACTGAATAAGTGACTCCATCTAATCAATTCCACGAAGAGTTGCTGTCTAATGTTGTTTTTTCCAATTAAAAGCTTTGTACTCATAAATGCATGTCAGGCAGAAATTCAACAGACAGTATTTTCCCCCACTGCACAGATAAAATGAAAAATTAAGGTGTCATTCCCACAAGGACCCAGAGCTTCTCTCACAGAGAGGAGATGGCGACAATCAAAAGAAAGCTGATATCGGAGGAAAAAGCACTTGGCTCCACACTGTTCTAAGATGTTCCATATAGTATGTGAAATTGTTTAAACTGTGTCTATGTTTAATGGCACACAGTTTCAACCATCTATGTTTACTAACACACAGTTTTAACAGATTTCACATACTACATTGCAACTCTTGAATCCACTTCAGTGGGCATGCCCAGAATCCAGAGCAGGATTCGGTGGTGCAGGGGGCAGCAGAGGTAATGAGGACTCTAAAAGTATAACTTGGGATTTAGCCAGTGTGCTCAAAACAAACAAAATTGATTTCAACTTTATTACCAACTGATAATGTTAAACTTTGTGTCACTATAGGAAGGAAAAGTGACTTTCAGTGACCATAAAAATGATTCATAGTAGCTTGCTCAGTTCTGACCTTGTACTCTCCAGATGTTTGTGATTACGGGGCTTTATAACATAACAGAAAAACCTTCAATGGGGTTGATTACTTTTTGGCAGGCATTGCAGTTCTTTGAAAACCAAGTCATGCAAGACCAAGAGTATGGTCAACACAACAAAAAGTGTGACTATGGAAGAACAGACAAACTAGGGACTTTATTGCACAAGGCAAGCAAGCCGCCTTTTCAGTTGTCACCTTTGGTGACCATCCTTTTCACAATATTGTGTGCATCCCAGTTCTAGTCTGCCTCCTCCCCGTGATTCTCCCTGAGACCTATCAATAGCTCTCAATCCTGGAAGACTCCTGTCACCAATTTTGATGTAACAACAACAACGTTATTCCACCCTATCTCCCCAAGGGGACTCAGAGAAGATCACAGCATATATATACAGACACAGGCAAACATTCAGCGTCTTGATACAATGAAACACAAATACACAGACAAAGGTAAAAACTTCCTCTTTCATCTCTGGATCTGGGGGAGGTGCTCATCTTCATTTCCAAGCTGAGGAGCCTGCATTGTCCATAGACACTTCCTGGTCATGTGGCCAGCATGACTGCATGGAGCACCTGATTGCCTTCCTGCTGAGGTGGTAACCTACTGATCTACTCACATTTGCATGTTTTCGAACTGCTAGGTTGACAGGACCTAGGGCTAACAGCTGAAACTTGCCCTGTTCTGTGGATTCAAACTGCTAACCTTCAGGTCAGGAAGTTTAGCAGCTCAATTAAACCTGTTGTTCCACCACAGCCTCATAGGGTTCCTTCTGCTTCTGTATCAGCATGCTAACAGTAAAGCAGATTCAGGGGAAGGCATAGTCTTTTCCCCCCTTTCCCTCACTATTCCCAAGCTGTATATATATTTTTCTATTTTCTATTTTATAGCTACATTGGTTTAGAGCACCTGGGATTGTCCAGGTGCTCTAAAAATTAAATAAAAATTAAGGAATAGCAGTAGTGAAAGAAGATGGAATTACGAGGGTTTGCTGAATGACATGAATTGGTGCATTGAGTGATTGAAGAGCAGTGAAATATCAAAGGTGCTTGATGTGCTATCCACTATCAATGACAGTATGATTGTAGTGGAATAGTGAGTTCATGCAATAAAATCCTAAGAGGGGCAGGATTAGTTATCTTTTGCAGAAGATAACCAATGGAGGAAGGGCAAGATTTCACCCTTCCTCCATTCTCTCAAATGCCTAGTCCAGGGCTGTCCAACTTCTTCCGGCCCAAGGGCCTTCCCCAAGGGCCGGAAGAAGTTTCACTGATCACCTGGGGGGCCGTAGGTGATCAGTGAGCAGGGGGCGGGGCTGCTCGCGGGGGGTGGGGGCACGGCCGCTTGCTCACATAGCCCCTCCTCCTTCTCCCCGGGTGCGCCGCTACTCGGATCCTGAGCGGCGGCGCGAGCGGGGAGAAGGAGGGGGGCTACGGAGGAAGAAGGCAGCCGGCCGCCTCCTTTCTCCGAAGCCTCTCCTCTTTCCCCCCAGGCGCGCTGCTGCTCGGATCCCGGGCGGCGGCGTGAGCGGGGAGAAGGAGGAGGGGCTATGGAGGAAGAAGGCAGCTGGCTCCCCCGCCCTTCCTAGCAGTAGCCGGCGCCAAGGGCGGCGCGTCACGCTAGGCCTCTGATGCGCCACCCTTGGCGCCGCCTACTGCTCCTTTTCGGCGACTCCCCTGCCCTTCCTAGCCACCAAAAAGGAGCAGTAGGTGGTGCTAAGGGCGGCGCGTCACCCCAGGCCTCTGACGTGCCACCCTTGGCACCGCCTACTGCTCCTTTTCGGCGGTTCCCCCTCCCTAGGAAGGGCGGCACGGAGAGAGGGATGGAGGGGGCGGTGCAGGGAGGAGGAGCTGGCTCTCTTCCTTCTCCCTGCCTCGCCTCCCCCCCCCCCCCAGCTGCAATTTTTTTAAAAAATCTTTCAGGAGGGTAGCGGGGGCCGTGTTCAACAGGCTGGGGGGGGCGTGTACAGCCCGCGGGTCGCCTGTTGGACAGCCCTGGCATAGTCCATTGAGTGCAAACTACATTAATACTTTGAAGTAGGTTTTGGAGCAACTTAAGTAAGTTGAGGACTAAGGAGGAAAGTGGGAGAAGGTTAACGAAACTGACATTTTAATGGCTGAAAAAGTGGGATGACAGGTGATTAGTTGGAGCTGTCCTTGCCAAATATGTCCTCTTAGCTGCTTCAACCACATTCTACACCTGTTGCAGTTTACAGACTTTCTTCATGGTTAGGAGATGTATGTCAAGTGTATTCCAATAATCTATCAAAGCTGTTGCCAGACGGTCTTGATGCCAAAATGTCTTCAGCTGACAATTATGATGGAAGTAGGAGAAAGTAGCTATTAAACATATAGGCCCTCTGTCAATTCTTTTGCATGTATCACAATACAACCAGTGATATCCAAATGACTCCAAACGTCTTAGTGAGGGCTATCATTAGCACAGAGCTTATAGCCTCATTAAGAACGTCTTGATTTTTTAAATAGATTATATTATTGGGTTGTTGTGAATTTTCCATGTTCCAGAAACATTATATTATTGTTTATTATTCTGGGTTTCAAACAGCTCTGAACCAGTGGGCTGAATAAAGGCTAATAAGAATGCTGAATATGCCAACTTAATACGGGGAGATCCTGTTAACATCATACTGAATGTGTCCAATGAACAAATCAAGGCAATTTATATATTAAAAAACATTTGCTCTGAAAATGTATGTCTAATAGTTCTAAAGTTTACACATTTTTCAGACAATCAAATATCTAATATGTGTCTCTTCCACTTTGGCGATATAAAAATTCATTTATTTTCCCACTCATGGTAAACATCACAGGAACTCAAATCCCATTTTTAATCATTTTTTAGGATTTTCTGTCATTTTATCACCTCAGTGCAGAAGCATCCGTGTAAAGAAAAGGAGACGCAAAGATGTAAACACAATTTCTAATAACATGTTCCTGTTTTGAGTGTCGAAGTGTCTAATTATTTATGGATCCTAACTCACCATTGTTTTCTTTCAACAAAATAACCAACTCCCAATGTTACTGCAGTGCTAATTCAAAAATTAGATCCCCTCTAGTGTTCAAATACAACACTAAAGAAAACAGGAGTGATTCACAAAGGTATCTTTCAAGAATAGCTTGGAATTGAAGAGAACAAAGGCAGACAACAAGACAACACTGGTTCAATTATTCTTCTCTATTCTATCATATCAACAAGCGATTTTGCTTTGATGGTTCTGAACCACATTTGTTTTTGTTTTTTTAAAAAAAAATATAAAATCATCTAGTATAAAAACCAGTCTTTCTCAGCAACCTGATTTCTCGTGTTAAGGTTTGGTACACAAGTGTCCCAATTCGGAAGGAACGGGGCCCTTCCACACAGCCCTATATCCCATAATATCAAGACAAAAAATCCCACGTTATATGAGTGTGGACTCAGATAACCCAGTTCAAAGCAGATATTGTGGTATTTTCTGCCTTGAGATTCTGGGATATAGGGCTGCATGGAATGGCCCTCAGTTAATCTTGTGTCATCCCACTTTTTCTATTGCCATTAAAATGTCCCCGTTTTTTTTCTCCTCCTCCCTTTAACTCTGTTTACTTCAGTTTCCACAAACCGAGTTCAAAGGGGAAAAGTACATTCAGTTGACTGAGGGCAGGACGAGAGGGGATGTGCATAAACTTGCCTTCCCCAGTAGGCTTGGGCAAAAGTCACCTGCTATAATCTAAATTATTTATTCAGCCTCATTAATATTTTTTGCTATCTTGACCACTCTCTGGTGTTACTTGGCCATAAGTTCTCATGATTGTCATCTGTGAAAAGTTGAAAGGTATATTTTAAAGGGAGGAACTAATTGGACTTTGACTATGGACCCTTCAACGCAGCCACATAACTAAGAATATCAAGGCAGAAAAACCCACCATATCTGCTGTGAACTGGGTTATCTGAGTCCACACTACCATATAATCCAGTTCAATGTGGATTTTATACAGCTATGTGGAAGAGGCCCCAGAATTTCAAGGCATTGTAGCACAGCAGTTCTCGTTCGTGCCTGGAGGGCAGGGAATAGGTCCTGGGGTTCCATTAGCTTTAGGGCCTGCAGCAGCAGAGGTGGATTCAGAGGATGAGCTAGATGATTGGGGTGAAGCACAGGGCCCTTCGGATGGGCCTCGTTCGCCTGCAGAGAGCTTGGCATGGGATGAGATGATGTTTGGGCCCAGCATAGATTCCGATCACCAGGTGGAGATGGGAAGCAGCGAAGGAGTTATGAACACCCGGGGGAGGAATTCCCAAGAGTTTGAAAGTGTAAACATGGACGAAGCCGAATGGGAAAGTGCTAGGGAGGAAAGTTCTCAGGAAGATAGCGACACAGCTGCTGAGAGGCAAGGTCGCTCCTTCGATAGGAGACGGGACATTGAGTCTACCAGGAGGGCTTGGTCTAGGGTCCTAGACCGACCGAGGTCCGTGAGCAGAGATTGGAGACAAAGAAGCCTAGAGCGTCGCGGACCTTGGCTGAAGGATTAAGTATAGGGTCCGTGGGAACGCATCCTCAGTTCTCCGGCCACGTCTTTCCTGGATAGGCGTGAAGCGGAGTGGGACCACAAGCTAAGCCGTGGTCATCAAGCCTTGCCTTGCATTTGCCTTGTCTTGTTCCTCGATCCACATGGGATTGTGGAGCCTTGCCTTGTTTTCCTGAACCGCATTGGATTGCGGAGCCTTGCCAAGCTTCAAGCCTATTTGCTACGTTACTTTGGACAATCCTGCTTACTACCTTTTGAACAATTGCTTATTATTGGACTATATCTTCTTTGGAACTGTTTTTATACTCAATAAAGTAGTTAGCCTTCAGTACGTCTCTGTGTGTGTGATTAAGGGGCCCGCTAAGTCCGTGATCGTGACAGGCATAAAATCCCACAATATCTGTTTTGAACTGGATTATCTGAGTCCACATTGCCATATATTCCAGTACAAAGCAGATAATGGGGATTTTATTCAGCTGTGTGGAAGGGGCCTATGACATCAGGTTGCCCCCTCCCCACTAAGTTTTATAGGATAAAATCTTATTAGGTCAATTAAAGTGGAACTTAGCTCATAATGTCTGGCCTTGTTATTTCATGGTTGACCATCAATCCAGAAGAGATGTTTGCACAAACCAAGTCCTGAACTCTGAAAACTCTTTACATTGTGATTTGTGCCAACCTTTTTGCAGTGAAAAGAAAATTGGTAGGTTTATGCATTCTTTCTTGCAGGAACAAAATTTGCAAAGATATACATGGCTAATTTAAAGTAGCCAAGTACTCTCCAAGCAACTCTTTATCTACTCTAGACTTCTCATTCTTCCTTTTACTATTTGTTCTACTTGCTCAATGGTTAACAGTTTTCCCACTGTGTGTGAGAGAGCGAGCAAAATGAACCATTTTCTTCACCTTTTAATGATCCATCACCTTCCCTAAGAATTACATTTGCACCTTCCTTGATCTTTTTGTTCTGCACACAGCTAAAGAAGTTCTTTGTTATTTTTTCTTATGTTCTGAGTTGCACAGATAGATCTAAATAGCACATCTTAGAAAGTGAGATTATGTATATATTTTTACAATGTAAGAGATTTTCATGACCTTATCTCGGTGTGATTAAAACCCCATTGTTACCTGGGCATTTTCCACCACACAGTGAACTTGTAAGCAAAATCTTTCTGCACTTTCTCCATGTCTTTTCTGCAGGAACAGCTTCTGGCTCTTGGTTGATGGTGGATATTTCATATTCAGAGACTGTTGCTCTCCAATTGTCCCATCTCTGCTTTCATGTATTCTCTGCCCTCCAGATCATTTTGCCCTGGCAAGTCCTGTCTGATATTAGAACAGACAGGGGTGCTTTGCAATATATACACATTGCAAACCCTCAGGTAGAGATTTCGCCAAACTCCAGAACTGGAAAGCAGCTGTTCACAGTTAAACGAAAAACACAACTGGCTTGATGTCCAGCAGGGATGATTTCTCATACTGTAATTATATGCCAATTTCATGCAGGTATAACTCCATTAGAAATCATTCCCAGGTTTCATGATTCTCTACAAAGATAAGCTACTTGCTATTGACTTACAAATAAAGCAAAGAATCAAATAAAAATGGAATAATAATGGAAATAGTCAGATTCCATACACCCGAGGGAATGAATCAGGTTTCCAAACTTCTAAGAGATTCAGAGTATCTTTGCAGCTTTAAATTATCAATGTTACATGTAACTGTTGATAACTTTTTGACCTATCTTCTTATTTCATTTGTATAGCATGACAAGAATGAGAGGCAAGACATTTTGCAACACATGGGCCATATAGTTCTACAGAATTGGTCTCAGCATGGCATTAAGAGGGTAGCAATCACAGCACATGCATTTTTTTATTTCGCCATGTTAATTCATTACTTTAAAGGACTGTAGCTTTCCTCACTGCAACTTTCTCTAATACTTTGTCTAGATCAAGGGCGCTCACACTTTTTCAACATGGGAGCTACTTATAAAACAACCAAGTCAAAGTGATCTACCTACCCACTACAAACATGTGAAACATATAACACAATATCTGCTTTGAACTGGGTTTTCTGAGTCCACACTGCCATATAATAAGATTCAAAGCAGATAACATGGGATTTTATTCAACTGTGTGGAAAGGACCTCAGATAACCCACCTGGGCGGTGGCGGGAGCCTGCGGGACAGGACTGAGCCTTCTTCCCGCCCTGCCTGCGATCTACCAGGATGCCCTACGCGATCTACCAGTAGATCGCGATCTACCGAATGAGCACCCCTGGCCTAGATGCTCCTGCTACTATCTCTTAAGAATAATCCTTCTTTAAAAGAACATAGCAAACTTAAAACAATGAAGAGCTTCAAAACTTCCAATAGCAATGACTGCAGATAACTGAAACTCCTCACCCATATAGCTCACTCTTTGCGACATAATTTCCACATAACAATTTTACAAATGAATAACTCCATATTTTCCCCATATTTTAGTTCCTACCAGGGTTATTGATTTACTGAGCTGGTGGTAATAAGAGCTTGGAATTTGAATCAGAAGGCACATCAGGTAGCATGCCTACCACTCAAGAAAAATCCAACCAAACCAGGGATATGGCAAGCCTCTTGAGATGTATCTACACTGCCCTATAACCCAGGATCTGATCCCAGATTATCTTCTTATTTCAGATATTCTGGCAATGCGGACTCATATAATCCAGTTCAAAGCAGATAATCTGAGATCTTGGGATATAGGGCACTGTAGATCCAACCTTATTCTTCAATGTTCATTCCACAGATCTTTCTCTTTTCTTGTGTTCAAAGTTTCCCCCTCATTTCTGTTTCTTTCTTCACAGTCTTTCTATCAAGCACAATAAACAGTAACCCTTCCCCTCAGCTCATGCTTTGTGGCATCTTCTCTCCTTTTCATTTTCTTCATCCCTCTCTTAATTTTTTGAATTGCCCAGGGCCTTTCCAAAGGAAGTTGCATCATACGATCGCCCTACAGATCAGGAGCCCCCAGTGGCACAATGGGTTAAACCCTTATGCCGGCAAGATTGTTGACTGACAGATCAGTGATCTGAATCCAGGGAGAGTGGGTTGAGCTCCCCCTGTCAGCTCCAGCTCCCCATGCAGGGGACACGAGAGAAGCCTTCCACAAGGATGGTAGAACATCAAAACATCTGGGTGTCCTCTGGGCAATGTCCTTGCAGGTGGCCAATTCTCCCACACCAGAAGCGACTTGCAATTTATCAAGTCACTCCTGACACACACACAGGCCACCTAAAGAAAGTAATATCCCAGGGGTGCATAAAATTTTGCCTATAAGTAAAAGCCTTTCTCATGTCTTCTCCTCTTTTCTTTCTTTCTGATCTTTCCCTACACATTCTTCCTCGTTGTTCACTTCACCCTGTTTCTTACTAGGGAACCAGAATCCCTATGTGTTTTGTTTGGGGAGATCTGCAGGGAGAAACATCACATAAAGTGATATCCCAGGGCCCTTCTGCTTTGAACTGGGGTATCTGAGTCCACACTCAGATAATGTGGGATTTTCTTCCTTGATATTCTGGAATATAGGGCTGTGTGGAAAGGCCCCCATTTTGCTTTGGCTCCAGGAATGATCAAAGATACCTGTCATGATTAAAGTTAATATTCCAAGCTGCAAATATTTTTAATTAAAAAAATAATCAATTTTAAAAACAGAATAAAGTTAAGGGGGCATGCCTAAACATCCAACTTCGAAGCTGCTATAGAAACTGGCACACAGACATACAGTTTCTTTCCTTTAGTGTTATGGAAAATGCTCTAACAGTCATGTTGGCTGCTCTACTCTTCAGTTCTTTATTGAATGTTTTATGAAATGTTCTCTAGGCTAAAACTGCTAAACAGATAGACAAAAAGTTTGCATTGCAAACTCTTTGTGTGGATAAAGAGATTGCATTGCAAGTTAAATCTCTAGACATTGTATCCTTTGCCTTATTTCCCACCATCACTCCCCCATCATTACACACCACCTACTCCAATCTGTTGAAGAGAGAATTGTGCTTCTAAACATGCAGACGTTTTCTATAAGGAAAGATCAGCTATGTATATTGACAGCTTTTGCTGCCAAGCTGATTCTCTGGTATGCTAGTCAGCCTGGAATGCTGAAAACTGTTGTCTCAATTTGATTAGAAAAATACTAAGACAGCATTGATTGGCTTATTTCAGCAACTTCATGCCAACAGAACACTGAAATTGTTGTTCTCCTTTTGAATAGCTTAATTATGTTCAGTGTCATTCACTTTAGTGTCTGAACTTCTAAACAGAAATGCTTTTTTCAGCTCATGTCAACAAACTGAGACAATTCAGACAATTCGATTTCTATCAACACTGGAACATTTGCTTTGTTAGATATTTCCGTTGTCTGGAAGTTTTGTTTGCTTTTGCTTTACAACTTTCACCAAAATCGGATTCTGGGCACGGCACAGACAAAACTGATAGATCAATCCATATAAAAAGTAACTCTGAAAAATCTAGATGGGGTGTTTCTGTTTTTCGAGTTTCAGTGCATCCACATCTTTAAAAGTACATTAAAATATATGTACTGAGGACTCACAATGATGAGACATGTCTGCCATCCATAGTATACAGTGAAAGAGTGTAGCAATTTATATCTATATTAATTAGATATATGGAATGACGACGATGTGACGGAAAGTGATTTCAACGTGACGCTGAGACTGCAATTGTATGTTTTAATTGCTAATTGTTATGTTATATGGTTATTGTTTGGTTTTGTTTTGCTTGTGTTTTGATTGGAAGGCAGAGACTGCCTTGTGTAAACTGCCCCGAGTCGCCTTCGGGCTGAGAGGGGCGGTATAGAAATATGATAAATAAATAAATAAATATACAAGCCAGTACATTTTTTAAAAATGGCCCCGTGGAAACTGTGTATCCTTTGTCAGATAGCTAAGGCAATGATTGGTGAATGAGAAGATAGTGTGTTTTGTACTATAAATGGCTTATAATGTTCGCATTTGTCTTTTAGCAGATGAAATAACTATTTTTGATACTTCTGAGAAACAGGAAAATTACACATTTATTTGCAAAATAAAATTCAAAAGGAAACTCACCATAGGTCAGAAACTACTTGAAGACACACAACAAATATGCTATAGTGATATAATGTAAAAAGTATATTTTCAAACTCTAAGAGTGTGTTACATAACTTATCTGGTCTCTTTTTTATCATCGCAGCTTTTCAAATGCCATCGCATTTGTTTGTAGTTTTCTTAAAGTAGCCTTAATCAGTTTTAATCAGCTCAGTTAATGAACATCTTCAAAGCTTTATTTAAAGAACATTACCAAAACCTATGAGATGGCTTTGGCCCAAACATCTAGCTTGTAACATGAATATGGATATTACGTCAGAAGAAGAGGACTTCATTCATTATCCCAATAGCTGTTAGTGGGATGTTAAGCCAACCCCTTGTGTTTCATACTTTGTGTTTTTAAAATACATTACAACTGTACCCTTGGTTCGCTTCTGACACGATAAATAAATAGTTTCATACAATATGGAAAACATCTATATGGGGTTGGTTTTTTAACAGAGGCTAAATGACCATCCAAGGTGCTTTGACTGTATCTTCCAGCCTTGCTGAAGAGGCTTGGACTAAATGCTCTTTAGAGGTATTTATTTATTTATTTACTTCATTTCTACCCTGCCTTTCTCGATCTGGGAAGGGACTCAAGGCGGCTTATAAATCTGGCAAAAATTCAATGACTCACAAGTAAACAACATATTTCACAAAAATATAAACAATCATGCATATAAGCAATTAAAACACATAACAATCTATCGAACAGATTTAAACCACATATAAAATGCTGAATAAGAATAGTAACCGTAATAATTGTAGCAATAATAATAGTAAGGATAAAGAACAACAGTAATAGTAAGAAGACCTAATCATAATAATAGCAATAATAATAGTAAGAAGAGTGAGAATAGTAGTAATAATAGTAATAGTAATAATGTAATAATATGCATGGACTTAATGTGCATGTGTGCTGCAATGTTATGGACATGTAACAAAGAACGTAATAATATTAATAATTGATGATGATAATAATAAAGTATTTTCCAACTCTGGTGAAGTATAGACTACCTGGGATTTATTTATTTATTTATTTTGCCATATTTATATCCTGCCTTTCTCTACCCCAGCAGGGGGACTCAAGGCGGCTTACAATGGCTCAAGGTGGCTTGCAATGGCAATGGGATCCCAGAGGAGTCTCCTTCTCTGGAAGTTTTTGAACTGAGGCTGGATGACTGTCCTGTTGAATCTATATATATAATTTTGACACGGTCGTGCATTGACGATCATAGACAAAGCAACCATACAACACAGAAGCACTAAAATCGACAGCCTACACAACCATACAATAAGGTACCTAAAGGGCACAAAAAATCGGCCCTACATACCTCACAACCCCGACAAACACCACTCCTCAAAAACGGCCAACGGAACTCCCACCCCGGCCTCTAGGCAGCCAGCGTGAAAGTTTAGAACCTTCGCACATGGCAGCCAAAACGCTGTGGAACGACCCAACAGACTAAACAACAGAAACGCACCCCGCAATCCGCCTGAAAACCAGCCCGAAATACACCCTCCCTCCCTTCCCACAAAGCCTTCCCAACAGAAAAACAAACCCGCACTCACCCCTTTCCACAAAACTTTCCCAAAATAAATCCACGCACATGGTGACCCCGGCCACACACACACGCTTCGCCACTGAAGCGCCCACCTGAAAACCAGCCCGAAATACACCCTCCCTCCCTTCCCACAAAGCCTTCCCAACAGAAAAACAAACCGGCACTCACCCCTTTCCACAAAACTTTCCCAAAATAAATCCACGCACATGGCGACCCCGAAATGCCCGAAATACACCCTCCCTCCCTTCCCACAAAGCCTTCCCAACAGAAAAACAAACCCGCACTCACTCCTTCCCACAACACCAGACACCCAGAAACTTACCTTCTACTGCAAACATCCCTCACACCATGAGAAGACACCATCTTCCCTCCAACCATGCTAAACTACAATTCCCATGACCCTTTGGGGCGTCAAACAGCCACCGCGCATGCCCACTGTGAAAAATTCAAAAAATAACCCGCAAATCAGAAAAATACTACACTAAGGGTTGTCAGGACCTCCCATCCCTTTCAATTGCTACTTCTCTGTGACGAGACTCAGGGGTAGCACTGCTCCTCCATCTCACAGAGACTAACGAAATACAACTTACCCAGACAACTACCCTCACCAAACCTCACTACCCTCAACGATTCCCCCTTCTACGGCCATAGACACAACCCTTTCCCTACAGGGACAAAGTGTCTACTTGGAACCCTTCGGTAAGTACCTATTACTCTACTCACATTTCCATGTTAACAAACAGCTTGGTTGACAGAAGCTGGGGCTAATTGTGGGAGCTCACCCCACTCCCTGAATTCAATCTGCTAACCTTGAGCACTGTTACTGATCGCTTCGCAGAAGCTGGGGCTAATACTGGGAGCTCACCCCACTCCCTAGATTCAATCTGATAACCTTTTGCCCAGCAAGTACAGCACTTCAGTGCTCTACTCATTGATCAAAAGGTTAAGATTTCCCCCTTACATTAACTCCAGCTCACCCAACTCACGGGAGGGGGGGCTCATTTCTAACCCCACGATTTGGCATTCCTCATCCATGCCTCCAAATTCATATGGCCAGCATGACTGCATGGAGCACTGTTACCTTCCCATCATAGCTGTACCTATTGCTCTACCTATATTTCCAAACTTTCCAACTGATTGCTTGGCAGAAGCTGGGGCTAATAGTGGGAGCTCACCCCACTCCCTGAATTCAATCTGCTAACCTTGAGCACTGTTACTGATCGCTTGGCAGAAGCTGGGGCTAATACTGGGAGCTCACCCCACTCCCTGGATTCAATCTGATAACCTTTTGCCCAGCAAGTACCGCACCTCAAGGCTTTACTCATTGATCAAAAGGTTAAGATTTCCCCCTTACATTGACTCCAGCTCACCCAACTCACGGGAGGGCGGGGGGGCATTTCTAACCCCACAAGTTGGCATTCCTTATAGATGCCTCAAAGTTCATATGGACAGCATGACTGCATGGAGCACTGTTACCTTCCCACCATAGCTGTACCTATTGCTCTACTTATATTTCCATGCATTCAAACTGATCGCTTGGCAGAAGCTGGGGCTAATACTGGGAGCTCACCCCACTCCCTGGATTCAATCTGATAACCTTTTGCCCAGCAAGTAAAGCACCTCAAGGCCTTACTCATTGATCAAAAGGTTAAAATTTCCCCCTTACATTGACTCCAGCTCACCCAACTCACGGAAGGGCGGGGGGGTCATTTCTAACCCCACAAGTTGGCATTCCTCATAGATGCCTCCAAGTTCATATGGCCAGCATGACTGCATGGAGCACTGTTACCTTCCTACCATAGCTGTACCTATTGCTCTACTTATATTTCCATGCTTTCAAACTGATCGCTTGGCAGAAGCTGGGGCTAATACTGGGAGCTCACCCCACTCCCTGGATTCAATCTGATAACCTTTTGCCCAGCAAGTACCGCACCTCAAGACTTTACTCATTGATCAAAAGGTTAAGATTTCCCCCTTACATTGACTCCAGCTCACCCAACTCACGAGAGGGGGGGGCTCATTTCTAACCCCACGAGTTGGCATTCCTCATAATTCCTCATAGATGCCTCCAAGTTCATATGGCCAGCATGACTGCATGGAGCACTGTTACCTTCCCACCATAGCTGTACCTATTGCTCTACTTATATTTCCATGCTTTCAAACTGATCGCTTGGCAGAAGCTGGGGCTAATACTGGGAGCTCACCCCACTCCCTGGATTCAATCAGATAACAGTAAGTTATTTCACTAATATAAGTACTAAACATAGAAGACATGCTTTTTTAAAATACTACTATCAATACTATTTAAAGTAGGTAAACATTCTTAAAGCACCAGACTACACCACAGCAACGCGTGGCCGGGTACAGCTAGTATCTTATATTCCTTATGAAGAGATGAGACAATAGATGAGATGGTCACAAGTTTCTCATAATAATAATTGCTCATGTTTTTGTTGCTCTTCAGTCATCCACATTTCAAAGTTCTTGCTGTCTGGGAAATTCACAAATATTATGTAAACATGCCTTCAATTTTTCACCTTCTCCTTTTAACAGCAATCTCAACACTGTTTGTAATTCAGCAGAGATGTCTTAGTAACTTTTTGTTATAATGTTAGAACAAGCTGAAAATAATAATGATAAGATTCCCTTACTGATTTTTTTCCAAAACAAGAATGGATGCAAGTTGCACTATAGGGAGCTGTAGAAGTAATGTGAATAATCCATCTTGCTTCTCCCCAAAACAACATAATACACAATGATGCCACAATAAGCTACCATATTGCATTGGTAATGTACCATGTGCAGACACCCGCTTTAGGCTTTCAGTTTAATACTATGGGAGACAATTCCATTTATATCAAAAGGCTAATGCCAAAGATTTGCAGTCACAATGTATGTACAGAAAAAATGGACACCGCTTAAAAATACTATCATTCAATGACTCTCTCATGATTCTTTGTATAGTTTGCACAAGTAGCATGTAGGGAGAAAGCTCCAAATGAATGGCATAATAACTCAACTAAAGATGGTATGTTTAAGCCATAGGCAAATCTTCTTTTACTTTTTAGAATGAGATTATATCATCATTATCATCAATCATCACATTATTATAATCACCCTTTTGTGTAATGTCACAAAAGAAACATGTGGAGAAAACCTCTTTTTTAGTATAGGCAGTTCCTGAGTTACAAACATCTGACTTACAAATGACTCATAGTTAAGAATGGAGATGAGACAAAAGGAAGTGAGAGAAATCTACCTCGAGGAAGGGAAATTCACTCCTGAAAAATTGGGGGAAAGGGGTCTCCATCATGGAGAAAAGGGGTCTCTGCTGAAACATTCTCACCAATCCTTGTTTCCATGATGAGACCTTTCCCCCCCAAAATCCAGGTATCACAGGGACTCAAAGTGTGTGTGTGGGGGGGGGGGGTGTGTATTGTCTGGAGTTACAATATGGAGGGAAGGGTATTAGAGGCAAAGATATACTTGGGCCACATAATGAGAAGACAGGAAATCTTGCAAAATATTATGATGTTGGGGAAAATGGAAGGAAAAGGGAAGAGGGGCCAACCAAGGGCAAGATGGATGGACGGTATCCTTGAAGTGACTGGCTTGACCTTGAAGGAGCTGAGGGTGGCTACAGCCAACAAGGAGCTCTGGTGTGGGCTGGTCCATGAGGTCACAAAATGTCTGAATGAATAAACCACAACCAACACTTAAACATGTATTCGTTCCAACTTACATACACATTCAACTTATGAACAAGCTTACAGAACCTATCTTGTTTGTAACTTGGGGACTGCCTGTAATTTAGAAATGTACTCTTAGATATATAAATTTATTTGTTTGAAGATTCACTTGAAAATTCCATAAAGAATCACAGTTAGATGTACAGTGCAATAAAACAAGCCATTTTCATCTATCAAACCTTTCTTATTGTGAAAAGAAACATAATGAAAGTTTTAATCCCTAACATATACAGCAAAGCATTAACAATTTACAAGCTAGATAAGATAAGATACCTTCTGGCTCAATTGTGTTGTTTGCTTGTTTTCTGATTGTGATTTTTAACTTTGTATTTATGTATTTATTGGATTTATACCCTATCTTTCATCCAGACTGCGTCTAGACAACAGGATGCCTCCTAATATGTGGTATGCATTTTCACATGATGCAACTAACGAGCTAAAAAACAAGAACACTAGGATTTTCGTTTCCAGCTGCTCTTTGCTTAAAAGATGTTTCGTTTTCTCACCAACAGCTTTGGGAAAAAAGATTGCCTGGACCACAGCGGTATGCCCCTTCCATAATGTTGGGTAGTGAACAATTCTGGTAAATTCCATTCAGTGACCCTTTTTAGATAGAAGGACATCTCCAACAAGAGAAAATTATCCAAATGCATCATTAGAGGCTGGAATATAATTCAGCTTCCATCAACAAATACTCTCTGGCAGAATTTTCACACTGTCTCACTCGATACAGTGCTGGAAGGATTAAAGAGCATGATGAGCTGAAACAACTAGCAGCTGGTAGGAGAGCCTGCTGGGATCCATGCTCAAATTGAGTAGAGTCAATGAGGTCAAATCTAATGAGAAAAAGGCAACGGGCCATATAGAATCCATATTGCAACCATGCCTTGTTAAATAGTATATGAGTAATATAAGCAGAGCTTGGAAAATTTTCTTTTCTTTGCTTGTCACTTGTTACACTGATGACCCCTAGCTGATATGTTCTGAAAGTTTTAATCCAGAAAGAAACAACTTTTTCAAAGTCTAAATATTGAAAAGAGATGTACAAAAGTGTGGAAATCATACAATCAAGCAAGCTTCCAAAGTGTATTAGAAGAATAAATAGAACAAATAGAGCTGTAGATACAAACCCTCAATCCATAAATACTTTAGTGTTAGGTTGGAATCATAAATAAAATATGGTATCAAGTATACATACCATGAGGAAGCATCAAATAAAATACCTAAACGAAAGACAGAATTCGGTTGGAAAGATAATTTGTGAGGATATATCCTGTTAATTCTTGTTGAAGATAGATCTGTAATTTCTATTTTAATAGGAAATCCTCAGCTAAACAGTCTGGTGCCTCTTTGTCATTTCAGTCCCAAAGGCACCAGATATCACCTGACCTTGGAAGCTAAGAATGGAAGTCATTTCAGAGAAAGTGATATTCTTTGCATAACAAAACCTTATGAGATTCATGGGGCCATCATTAATTGACAAGCAACTTAAAGACACACACCCATGCTTTGTTACTGTATGGCAGGTTCATGTGTAAAGTGACTATTTGGAACACCTTTTAAAATATGACCTGCAATATTATAGGGCAATGGTTCTCAACATGTGGGTCCCCAGATGTTTTGGCCTCCAACTTCCATAAATCCTAACAGCTGGTAAACTGGCTGGAATTTCTAGGAGTTATAGACCAAAACACCTGGGGAGTCACAGGTTGAGAACCACAGTTATAGGGAGTCTTTCTGCCTGCTGCCATGGTTAAATAATGCAAGTATGGAAGTTGTAGTCTCCAAGTGATACTGATTTTATATATGACACTCTTTGGCTATATCTAAATAATGATTCAATTGCATAGGAAAGCACTTGTAAACAGCTCACCAGTACATGAGCCTTCGAGAATGAATGAGACCTATCATATTCTAAATAATCTTGTCAATGTCAGTCCCCATTTCTGTCTCTAATTCTCTATTAGAATGGCAATAATGGAAAAAATTTAGTCCTTTCCTTCCCTGCCTACAAAAGAAGCCTACACCATTTCAATTTTCAGCCCACGCCTTTATATAATTGTTTATCATGGAACCTGAAGTGTCAAGGGCTACTAAGATGCTTCCCTGTGTTGTACTGTTGTACTGTTTTTGTATTTCTCCCTTGGAAATACAAAAAGATTTTAACAATACCCATTTTAAAAGCAATTTATTTATTTACATACATTTCATCACCTCACATTTACATCTGCATAGCGCACAAATGGTTCCAAGCGTACCAAACCAAAATGTATTTCTGGGTTATACAAGCTTGCTCTCAGGAAATAACTTATGCTTTCAGGAAATAACTTTCGTCTGTGATGCCAAAAAATGGAAACATTTGATAGCACCTATAAATTAATATAAACATTGAAGGACTAACACACATTACCTAGGATGATCCATTTGGCAGCTGCATTATGAGAAACACATACCATACTGTCAGTCTCCAAATTACAGACAAGATGGGTTCTGTAGGTTTGTTCTTAAGTTGAATTTGCATGTATCAGGCATACTTTTAAGTGTAGCTCCAGCCCCCCCCCCCATATATATATATATATATATATACACACACACACACATATATATATATATATACATACACACACACACACACACACACACAAGTGCGTGCACGCACACACTCACACACATAAATATATAAAAACTTTCAACAGCACATGGTAGGGTTAATGCCCCTGGAGTGTTTCTTTTGCTGTCTGTGTCCTTATTCAGATTTCACCTTACTTTCTGCCCTGACTTGTTGTGGAAACAAGGATAGGTGATAAAGCTTCATTGGAGACACCTTTCTCCCATGATAACTTCTCCAGGAGGGAATTTTCTTAGGGGAAGATTTATCTCACTTCCTGTTGTCTCACCCTTGTGAGTCATTTGTAATTCAGACCCCTTCCACACAGCTGTTTAAAATCCACATTGAACTGGATTATATGTCAGTGTGGACTCAATCTAATTCAAAGCAGATATTGTAGATTATCTGCTTTGATAGTCTGCATTATATAGCTGCGTAGAAGGTCCCTCAGAAGTTTGTAACCCGGGGACTGCCTATGCACTAGAAGAATATTCTTCACTGATATTATCTCTGCCCCTTAACCATTTTGGACTTCCTGTCAGCACATCTGGGCTGATCTAAAGGAGTATCTTTCATTCCAACAGGTAATGCTAAAATAGAGCAGTGGCTCTAACCAATGGATTCCTTAATGGGTGTAACTTGCATGCCAAATACTCAAAATATATTATCTATATACCTTATTGAATGAAATCAATATGTCTTTTAGATTTTTTGGCACTTTTATTACAGGAAACATCTGTTTTTGAGCAATGTTCCAGCTGGTCTTGGGGGTATTGAATTATTTCTCCATGGATTTACCTAGATCTGTTGCTGCTGCTGCTGTTGTATTTCCAACTTATAGTGATCCTAAGAGAAATCCTATTGTAGGGTTTTCTTGGAAATATTTGTTCGGAGAGGGGTTGCTTTGGCCTTCTTCTTCTTCGAGAGCTCTGTGAATGCACACTTATGAAGTTTGCGCGCCAGCGCGGGCTTCTAACGGAAACTTTCCCAGTTTGAAACTTTTTGGCGGTAGCTCCGCCCAGCCGGCCCGGAGGGCATAAAAGCGCCTCCATGCGCCCACCCCATTCCTTTGTTTTCCGCCACTTGGGCAACATCGAATACGGCTGGTTGTGTGAGCATAGCATGTCCACAACCAGTTTCAAAGGTGCTTATCCTGCGGTAGCAAGATCCCGGATTGCGACGGTCACTCGAAGTGCCTTCGGTGTCTCGGGGAAGGACACGTCGTCTCGACCTGCCGACACTGCCAGGCCTTCTCATCGAGTACCAGGCGGCGAGAGCCCGCAGGCTTCAGGCCTACCTGACGGAGCGTGCTCTCTGCCCTCCGGAGATGGCGGCGGCTGTCCCATCTGCCTCCTTCGGGTCCGAGGCGGCTGCCTCGGTCCCCGCCGTGTCGACCGCTCACCCGGCCGGGAAGAAGCGTCCACGGAAGGAGAAGAACGCCTCTGTCTCCTCGAAGACTTCGGCGTCGAAGAGGCCCTGCACTGTGACCACCGAAGCGGTCCAGCTGCCTCCACCTCGTAGAGCCGATAAGCTCGATGGCGTCGGGCCTCTCCCAGAGGTCGGCCATCTCGAGGACTCCCTCTGATCGGGCTATGGAGATAGCTTTCCGGAGGTCGAGTGAAGCCCGTAGAGCCCAGACCAGAGGCCTGGTTCCTGTGACTCCGGGCAAGTCTCTGGAGGCCGCAGCCTCGAGACCGCCATCGCCAAAGAGGCGCAGGACTCTGACGTCATCGTCTTCGGTCTCCTGCCCCGACTCGTCGCCTATCCCTCGCTGTGGAGACAGGGGTAGAGCACCACGTGTCACTGGAGGATTTGGTACAGACCGTCGTCCAAATCCCACCCGGACAGACCTCGGTCCGACAACTGTTTGTCACCTCGCCGGACAAAGGCAGACAAACCACGAGGCTCGCCCTGGCCCGGCCGAGCGAAACCTCCCTCCTGTGGTGACTGCGGCCCCTTCACCCTCGAGGTCGCCGCCTCAGTCACAGCCTACGGCGAACCAGGACACGGTTCGGCCTTGGTCGGGTGACGAGATGGAAGATGGCGAGGTTCCTCGATCGACAAGATCGGGCTCCATCCTGTCCCTCAACATGGACAGGACCCCTTCCCATACAGGATGCGAAGTGGAACCTTCGTCTTCACCGACCGACAACGCAAGAGCCTTCGGTGAGCAGGTCGGCCGGATGGCAAGGTCTCTGGGGATGCAACCCTACGTCCCCACGAGCCAGCGCCTGCCCCGTTTTCAGCAGGGTGCAGGTCGAGGAAGCGGCCCAACCACACCTCCCCATGCTGGAGCCACTGGAAGAGGTGGTTAAGGCTTCGTGGATAACCCCATCGACCATCCCTCCTACGTCCGGGCGTATCGAGGCATGGTACAAGATAGATGAGAGGGAGAAGAGCTGGCTACATGATCACCCGACTCCCAACTCGATGATCGTCACCTCCTCCCAGTCTTCGGGCCGAGAATCTGCAGCCCCTCAGACCAAGAGGGAAGCGGTTCGACACAGTCGGCCGAAAAATCTACAAGGCCGGACTCTTGCTGACCAAGATGGCCAATTATGGGGCGTGCATGGGAGCTTATCACCAGATCCTGTGGGAGAGGGCTCAACCCTTTTTCCAGGATCTCTCCCAAGAACAACAAACTGCACTTCTCTCCATCTCCCAAGAGGCGCAGTCGTTGGCACACCACCAGATCCTGATGGCCCGCCACACGGGGACACCTCAGGAAAGCTGCTGGCCACGGTGTCGCCATTCGAAGACACGCGTGGCTGAAGTCTTCTGGTCTCTCTTGGTCGAAGAAGACCATCGAGGATCTCCGTTCGACGCCCAAGGACTGTTCTTTGCGGGCACGGACGATAAACTCAAGGCCACTCACGACTTTAGAGTCCTGACGGCCAAGCTGGATCGGCCCCAGCCACAACCAAAGCCTAGGTACTACCAAGCGGGCGAAGTTTCAGCCCAGGCAACAGTACCGCCAAGCTCCACGGCCTTACTCGGCCCCTCAGCAGCAGCAGCAGCAACAACAGCCGAGGCAACAACAACAACAGGCCAACCGACCCCGCCAGGGTAACAAATCGAGGCCTCGCCATAACAATGGCAATGGACAGTCCAACCGCCGCGTTTTGGGCGAAGAGGCGACACCGCCTCGTCGCTAGGTACCGCTGCCACCACCATGCCTCCTCCCAGCATTCGACCTCCACCACCTCACCCACCATTCGGAGACCGCCTGGCCCGCTATCGATGCCTGGCGTCGCATCACCTCAGATGCATGGGTTCTCCGGATTGTCGAAGACGGCTATGCCTTGGAATTCGACGAGCTTCCTCCAATGGGGTTCATCGTCGAGACAGAGCCGTCCAGGGTGATCTTGGAGGTCGGTCGTCGCATTGCTTCAAAAGGGAGCGATTTGTCAGCTCCCCCAGAGCATGGATAGTGGGGAATTCTTCTCTCGGTATTTCACCGTGCCGTAGCCAGACGGTTCGCTGCGACCCATCCTGTTCCTCAGAGTCTTTAGCGCGTACGTTTCGCCGAGGAAATTCAGGATGGTGTCAGTGTCGTCCATTCTCCCGCTGCTCGGAGAGGAGACCACTTCGCCTCAATAGATCTTCGGGATGCGTACTTCCACATCTCGATCAGGCCTGCCCATCGGCGCTTCCTCAGCTTCAAGGTGGCAGGAAGGCGTACCAATTCAACGTCCTTCCCTTCGGCCTCGGGACGGCTCCCGAACATTCTCAAAGTGCATGTCGGTCGTGGCTGCGCACTTGAGAAGGGAGAAAATCGGATTTTCCCGTACCTGGCCGACTGGCTGCTGGCGGCCCAGTCTCCAGACCTGCGGCCCCAACAGGTCTCGACGGCTCTTCAATTACTCTCGACTTTAGGCGTGCGGCTCAACGAGGTAAAATCCCACGTCAGCCCGTCGCAGTCCATAAAGTTCATCGGGACGATTTTCGACTCCGTCGATCATCTCGCCTATCTGCCAGGCGTCAGATTCCAGGCACTTCGACGGAGGTCAACGCCTGCACCGGGCCCTGCATCTCGGCAAAGCAGATCCAGGTCACGCTCGGCCACATGGCGTCCACGGTGTCAGTCACTCCGCTGGCAAGGCTCCGATTCAGGCCTCTACAGCGCTGGTTTCTCGACCACTTCGATCCGGTCAGAGAACACCACTCAAAGAGACTCTCTCTCCGGGCGGTCAAGGACTCCCTCCGATGGTGGGCGTCCGAAACCAACGTCTGCAAAGGGTGCCTTTCCACACGTTGACCCCGTCCATCACGCTGACGACCGGGCGCCTCGATGCTGGCTTGGGAGGCCATATGAACAACTTGTCGATCAACGGCCAATGGTCGGCGGTGGAGAGGCTCCACCACATCAACTACCTCGAGCTCCTGGCCATAGCCAAGACTCTTCGGCCTTCGCCCCCCTAGTCAGGGGACACGTAGTACTGGTCAGGACAGACAATATAGTGGCCATGTACTACGTCAACAAGCAGGGCGGAACGGGCTCGAGGAAGCTCCTGGCCCTGGCCCAGAGCCTGTGGGAGTGGTGCGTCCTTCATCAAGTGACCCCCAGGGCCATTCATCTCCCGGGAGTCGAACGTGGAGGCGGACTCCCTCAGCAGGACCAGCTGGTCGTCCCACGAATGGATGCTGCATCCGGACGAGCTCCACCGTGTCTTTCAACGGTGGGGATTCCCAGACGCAGATCTCTTCGCATCGCCGGAAAACAGCCAACTGCCAGTTTTCGGTGCCAGGCTTGCCCGGATGCACGCCCGGGGTTGCCTCGGGACGCACTCCTCGACTCGACTGGACGACGGGGTTCCTCTACCTCTTCCCGCCCGTTCCGCTTCTTCTCCGAATCATCGAGAAGATCCAGCTTTCGGGGACCGATTGCATCCTCATCGCCCCCTACTGGCCAAGACAAGTTTGGTTCCCGACCCTGCTCCACCTAGCAGGCCAGAACCACATGCCACTCCCTCACCGGCCAGACCTGCTGACCCGGGAGAAGGGGATGCTCCTCCATCCGGACCTTCCATCCTTGCACTTAACCGCATGGAGGATCCACCGGTGCCAGACGTCTCTCCAGCAGTAGCAGCGATCCTGGCAGCAGCCCACAAGCCGGCCACGTCGGCGTACTCGGCTTGCATCGCCCCTACGCAAGGTTCCAGTCTTCTCGATCCGCCGCCGTCTTCCCGCTTTCAATCCCGGCGGTACTGGAATTCCTGGCGGAGTTGGTCGACAGAGGTCTCTCCATGTCCTCGGTGAAGACCCACCTGGCGGCGCTCACCTGGCAGAATCAGCAGAGGGATGGTCCCTCGCTGTTCCAGTTCCCGATGGTCAAGAGATTCCTGAGGGGTGTCAACAACACTCGCCCCCCGGTGCATCCACCTACACCGGGTTTGGGTGGCTTCCCTGGTTGAACTGTGCTATCAGATAGCACGTCAACCGTGTCCCCCTAGGGTCAAGGGTCGCTCGACTAGGGCAGTAGCCACGTCGACCGCTTTTCTCCAAGGGATTCCCCTGGACCAAATTTGTAGGGCGGCCATCTGGGCCAACCCCTCCACCTTCACATCACACTACCGGGTAGACACCCTGTTTGGAAGGGAGGCGGCTTTTGGTAGGTCGATTCTTAACCCCAAGGGCCCTCGGGGTGGTGCCGAGTAGGCAGCCCTGTCTCTCCCCTCTATGCACAGTTCGGTCGACAGTTACGGTCGGTCGAACTTTTTCCCTTCGGTTGCACTAGCTAACGTTTAAGTGTGTGCCGTGCCCCGGTAGGGGCACAGTCTACCGTTAAAGCGCGCTGTACCCACTTACGGGTTCAAGTTGCACCAGTTGTGCACTTATATTCTCAGTTGTGCTTGTTGCACTCACTGTTATGAGGCCTGTGTGCCTGACATGAATGGTGCTTGTTGCACTTATGCTGTGAGGCCTGTGTGCCTGACATGAATGGTGCTTGTTGCACTGTGTTTACAAGTGGGAGCATGCCTTCCACTCATATTTATATGATTGATATGTTATTTATTCGTGTTGTGGTTGTAATAAACCTGTTCATTTTGTTCATATTTGGCTGGTTTGTTCCCACCTCCTTTACCTTAGCTCGGTAAATCTTCATAAGTGTGCATTCACAGAGCTCTCGAAGAAGAATGGTAGGTTACATACCTGTGACCATCTTTCTTCGAGTGAAGCTCTGTGAATCCACACGAACCCGCCCGGCCGTCCCCACTCTCTCAAACCACCCTTTCCTAGTTGCTAATGTGGCGTAGGAATGGGGTGGGCGCGCATGGGCGCCTTTTATGCCCTCCGGGCCGGCTGGCGGAGCTACCGCCAAAAAGTTTCAAACTGGGAAAGTTTCCGTTAGAAGCCCGCTGGCGCAAACTTCATAAGTGTGGATTCACAGAGCTTCACTCGAAGAAAGATGGTCACAGGTATGTAACCTACCATTCTTAAGTTTGGCCTGTACCTAATCCTTGCTTTGAACCACCTTTTATCTTTTATTTAAGACAGCATAGCAGGGTTGGTTATGCAAAGTGAAATGACTTGCTAGAAGTAGCAGTTTTTAGGTATCACTGAAGGGCAGAAAATTGTCAATTACTTGGTTTATCATTATAGAATTGCCATCTTAAGAGTGCCATGTGCTTTTTCTTCTTGTTAGCTCAATATTTCGTATAATTAACCTCTGATAGTTAACCAGTTGGATGAAAATATACTATGCAGGATAATTTCAGTAAGCTGGGTAATACATTTATCAGTCTTATTACATATATATTGAAATGGCAGGGTTATACTTCCTAGTTAACTTCCAATCCATTCAATCCCTTGTTTGGACAGAAAAAACACAAATCTGCACCAAACATACTTTGATCAGGCATTTTCCATTAGTAAATCTGACTTCAGAGCTGTATATATCGAGTTTCAGCTACAAGTCTATACCTGAACAAAAATAACATATTGAATGAATTTTTTCATGCATTCAAACCAATAGTCCTTTAAAAAAAACTGGGGAAGTGAATACTACCAGTATGGAAAATACAACTCTAAGAAACAGTATAATGTTATGAAGAAAAAGCGGTGGGGAAGGGGCTTATCTGCAGGACTAAATTCAAGATCAAGCTCAATGATAGTGGCATTTATTGTTATTCTATGCCTTCAAGTTATTTCCCATGTATGGTGACCCTAAGGGAAGCCCATCACATGGTTTTCGTGACAGAATTAGTTCAGAGAGCATTTGCTTCTGACTGAGCAGAGATTTGAACCCTGGTTTCCCAGTGTTCTAGTCCAACACTCTATCCACAATAGTGGATAGTGAGGAGTATTTCAGCACCTTAGAGAGAGCATAGAGAGGAGATAATATTGTTGATAACAAGTGCTTATAGAGTCATTGGATCATTGAGTTGTAAATCAGCACAAAAGCCATTCATTCCAACACCCTGTCATGGAACAAAACACAATCAAATTACCCCCCCCCCCCCCAAAACTGGCCATTCAGCTTCTGCTTTTAAAACCTGAATGTGCTAAAAACTCTGTTGATAGCAGACTTTTACGTAGCACACTTACTAGGCCAGATGCTCTCAGGGTCCACTTTCAGGGGGCACCTCTTTGTGCTGCAACTTCTGTTATCTTGTCAGCATTTTTCCAGTTGTTCAACAGACACTGGTAACAGCCTGGAGAGAGATGAACATTCTTCAAGCTAGAAGACACCCGATGTTTTTTTTTACTATATTCTCATCAGTTCTAACTCTCATTGTCAATAGTGAGGTATCACGTACTTTAAGCAAATCATCTGGAGCAGGGGTGCTCACACTTTTTCAGCATGCGAGCCACTTATAAAACAACCAAGTCAAAATGATCTACCTCCCTACTACTCAGAGAGCCATAAAAACAAAATATTTGGAAATTTATTTCAGTGAGAACCATATAATATATTTTAAGACTGAATTCAACTAAATGTGAGTATAATAAGCCCCTGAATTTATTCATAATAATGATGATGATATTCATTCAGCCTCTGCTACTACTACTACTACTAATAATAATAATAGTAACAACAACAACAATAGGTTCCTAGAGTAGAAGGAGATCTCCAAGGACCATCCAGTCCAACCTCCTTCTGCCATAAGGGAAAAACACAATCAAAGCATTCCTCACAGATGGCCATTCAGCCTCTGATAATAATAACAATAACAACAACAACGGGATCGTAGAATAGGAGGATACCTCCAAGGGCCATCCAGTCCAACCTCTTTCTGCACCTTGGCGGCGGCAGGAGCCTGCGGGGTGGGACTTAGCCTTCCTCCTGCCCTGTCTGCGATCTACCAGGACGCCCTACGTGATCTACCAGTAGATCGCGATCTACCTAATGAGCACCCCTGATCTGGAGAATCAGAGAAAGATGTTGTCCTTAGCACTAGCCTTTTGATGGATTTCATTTTAAGAGTTAATTCTCTAGGACCTCAGGTTTTGGTTTTGGTTTGGTTTGAGGAATTTTGGAGGTTTGGCCTGAGGCTTGGTATCAGAGTGCAGGATAGGATTTGTTGTTCTGTTTTTGTATGTGGCATTGAATTGTTGCCTTTTGTGAGCCGCCCTGAGTCCCCCTTCGGGGGTAGAGAAGGGCAGGTTAGAAATGAAATGAATAAATAATAAATAGGAGATTCACTATCAAATACATTGAGCACTGTATCTCTCAAGCAGAGTAATCAAATTAGCCAAACAGAAGATGAGCAACAAATAATCCCATGCTCCTCCCAGAGTGCCAAGAAATAGATGAGGTCATCTTTATAAAACACATAAAAGTAACTTTAGTTACTAGAATGTGTACATAAATGGTCTTATGGGGGAAGAAAAAGGGAAGAGAACAATGGCTGCAGATCAGAGAGATGCAGGAAAAGAATGAGTGTGGCAAAACAAACAGGAGGTCATCATAGTAAGTACAGACATGCACCAGTTTTTAACTCTAACCCAAACAATTTTTCTATCTGAACTGTCTCTGCTCTTTCTGTTCCACTGTACATAGTGATTAGTCAAAGTTAAAGCATGCCATTCTCCTTTTCCCTGACAATCTTTCTAAATTCCCACTTGCCAAAAAAATCACTCTGGAGAAAAACGGAAGTGTTGACAGTAAAGAACATTCATAAATTTATTTTTCCCCAAAGCAAGCCTTTATAAGGTATGTATCTTAGGGTGACTGAAAGGGGTATTGGGACTAATGCAAAGGCAGGCTGCAAACATAATCTTGAACTAGTTCCAAGGCAAAAGAGACTTCATCAGATGGGGTAAAAATTGGTGGCATATCTTGGTTCCTCTTCAGTTTTGTGACAGACCTGCCAGCTCCCATCCCACAATGTACATTTACTTACAGCAAGGCTCTATCACAAAACTGAAGACGAACCGGCATATACCACCACACTGACCACATGGGAAGATCCCTGTGTTGCGTTGGGATCAACAGTGGGAAGCCGTGCAGTGGACGCTTCCTCTTATGAGATGGGGCCAGGAGTAAGTTGGACGATGTGCAGTGTGGCAATTCGGCAGCACATATCTGATTCAAATTAGGCACTGAAAACTCTTTTCCTCCATGTATTTGTACAATCCCCAATCACAAAAGGATCAGTCCTGGTACCAATGTAGGCTTCACTCTCACAATACTGATTTTTTTCCCTGTGGTTTCATTCTTCTGGAAACATTTTTACATTTTGTTTTGATGATGAACAACTGGACTGAATTTTAGAAGACACTCCCCTGCAATCATATTCTGAATGTCTTTGAAAGTTTTGTCCAAAGCATCGTGACTAAAGATTAGCTTGGTGGATACATTTCTCCTCTGCCCTCCTTGAGAAGAGTAATCACAGTTAAGGTGAAAAAAATTCTGTAGATCTATTGACTAGGAAGTCAATGATTGCTCTAAATTGCTAGAATGTACTTTGTGCTGAGTATAGTAGGTCCATTATAAATTCTACAAGAGAATAATAAGATTAAAAATAATCACCTGACACAGTTGGTAACATTTTCATTCAGATCCCATACTCATCCATAAAAGCTTTCTATTCTGAAGAGAAGGGATGGAGACAATGATAAAAGCAAGCCAACTACTCGGCAGGATTTTTCTTGCATTGCGTAAGCTGTGCCATGTAATGATGTATGGAATTATGCATTGTTCTCCTTTCTAGCCAACTTTTTTGAGCTGCCCAGGGGTGCTTTTAAATGAAATATGAAGATGTAGAGGGAAATCAGAACAGATGTATTGATCTTTCCCAACTCTGCCTTTCAAAGTTTTAAACATAGGTAGATTTTGGATCTGATTTGAAACTAACTTCAACCAATTTTGTCAAACAAAGGTAAGAATGCTAGTGCTCTATTAGTTATAACTATTCATCAATTTCCAGAAGGGCACTATTCCCTTGCATAGTACTAATTTTATAACGATCACATTTCTCGGCATATAAAATGACTGGGCGTATAAGATGACCCCCAACTTTACCAGGTAAAATATAGTTTGGGATATACTCACCATATAAGGCTACCCTTCTTCCAACACACACCAAATAAAAATTTAAAAGCATCAGATTTGATTTCAATATGGAAATTTTCCTATTATTGTACCTCCTTCTCTGCCTCTCAGATCTCGCACATGCGCACCTGCACCGCTTCACTGCAGTCTTCAGGAGCGAGATCTGAGAGTCAGAGGAGGAGGTATGGTAATAGAATACAAAGGCAGGTCAGACAGGTAAAAGAGGTGTGTTTTTTGGGCCCAGAGCCACGCTTTTTTCCATACCTCAGGCGCCCTGGTCACCTGCACCATTGGGACCGCATTAAGTCCACGAATTTGCTGCAAATTTTCTGCCTCTCCCTTAAAACCATTTATCTTCCTGTTGCAGTGGGTGATACTTCTTTCATTTCTTCATCCATTGCACATTAAACATTATAAAGGCATATGTAGAAGGGATCCCTAGTAAGTATAATATTCCTACTTGATAAAGCTTAAGTACTCTTGGAAAAATATGTTATGAGGACTCCCTGGACATACTATCCCAGCAGTATTTTTTTTAATGGAAGGAGGAGATATAGTTCTCCTCAACCAGCTGACAGAAAGTAGCAGCGGGAAGGGAACAGGGGGGAAAGAAAGTTACTGCAGCCAATACAGCTGCAAAAACAACTATTCTAAGAGGCCAGCAGTGGCAGTTAAAAAGTAAGAGGCATGGACCAGGTTTAGCAATTACAACTAAATTTAGAGGGATACCGCTATTCCCTCTCCTCAGGCAACTTTTGTCCTTTTTGCTTATCGTTTTGGGGCAGTTCAAATCCACCTACAAAAGCCTTCTTGTCCTATAAACCAAACTTGATTGAAATCAAATTTTATGACTATTCTGGAAACATCCAATAAGATTTTTCAGCATGCAGCCATATTGTTTTTAATTGTCACAAATAATAATAATAAAACTTTATTTCTAATCCACATCCATCTCACCAGAGGGGACTCGGAGCAGCTTACATGGGGCCATGCCCGAACAACACATCATACAGAATAATCTAAAAACTAATCCATTTCAATAGCTTACTGGTATAGAGAAGGACTCGGACAAATACATAGACACTTTTTTATGTCAACATTTACATTAAGAAGTCATTCTTTATCTCTGTGCTAGTGGGAACTTTGTACATGTAATACAGCTTGGCTCAGACAATAGGCCCCATGTCTCCTTGGAGCCCTACCAGGACCACATCTTAGAGCAGTGGTTCTCAACCTGGGGGTCGCGACCCCTAGGGGGGTCGCCAGGCCATTTTCGGGGGGTCGCGGCATCCCTTCCCTAGGCCCCGCCCCCTCTGCGCGGCACGGATGGGTTCCTCCTCCTCCTCTGGCAGCGATGAATCCCAGGGAGGCGCTTGGAGGCAAGGGAAGAGATCCCTGTATCTCTTCCCTTTGCATCGCACTGACCGGTTGGCGGAGAGGCTCCCTGGGGCCGCAAGAACAGCAGGGGCCTAGTGACAGCCCAGCATCAATCCAGCAGGGACCATTGAAGGCCCTCCTGGAGCGGCGGCTAAAGGGGCGGAGGCAGAGGCTCCCGGGTGCGTGGAAGCAGCGGCAGCCTCGCCTAGCCTAACCCTTGACCCCTGGTGGAGGGATGCTGCTGCTCATGCGGGTGCTGGGGAAGGGGCCGCGGGGTTTCTTTGTGAGCAGGCCGGGAGGGCCTCCCACCACCCCGGGCTTGCTCGGATAGTGGCGAGTTGGCACCGTGGAAGAGAGGTCCCCTTCGGGCCCAGAGGAAGAACTACAGCCCAGGAGCAGCCCGACGGAGGGTGGAAGGCCCTTCCACACCTGTAAAGCCACCGCTGCGTTTGCAGGCGCGGGAGGGCCTTCCATTGCCCTCCGTCGGAATGGTGCTGGCTACAGCTGTTCCTGCGGGCCCGGAGGGGACCTCTCCTCCACACCGCCAACTCGCCACTGAGCTAGCAAGCCCGAGGGTGGTGGGGAGCTCCCTCCCGATCCCGCAGGAACAACAGCCAGGCGGAGAACAGAGCAGCCTGGAAGGCCCTCTCGTGCCTGCAAACCCCTGCTAAACTGCTGCTGCATTTGAAGGCGTGGGAGGACCTTCCGCCGTCTCAAACTGGGGTGGTGATGGGCTGCTGCTAGGCCGCTGCTGATCCTGCGAGCCCGGCGGGGCCTCTCCTCTGGCACTATTGTGCGAGCAGGCCCAGGGACGGAGGAGAGGCTACCTCGAAAGCCCGCAGGAGCAGCTGCAGCCCAGTGGCAGCCCACCCCATTCCAGCAGAAGGCGATCAACGGCCCTCTCATGCCTGCAAACGCATGCCACGGCTTCAGAAGCTTTTGCAGGTGCGGGAGGGCCTCCCAATGTCCTCCGCCAGGCTGCTATTCTTTCGGAGGGGGGTGGGCGCTTCACTTGCAAGAAACCAGGCAGCAAGCGAGGCGCTGGGGGAAGGGGATGATCCTCCTGCCTTCCCTGCCCATCCACCCACTTGCTTGGCCAGCACAGAAGACTATTGTTGGAGTTCCGAATCCTCTTTGGTTGCAAGTGAACTATAAATCCCAGCAGCTCCCAAATGCCAAGGTCTGTATTCCCCAGAGCCCTCCAGTATTTCCTGTGGGCCATGGGAGTTCTCTATCCCAAGTTTGGTTAAATTCCATTATTCTTGGGGTCAGAATGCTCTTTGGTTGCAAGTGAACTATAAATCCCAGCAGCTCCCAAATGCCAAGGTCTGTATTCCCCAGAGCCCTCCAGTATTTCCTGTGGGCCATGGGAGTTCTCTATCCCAAGTTTGGTTAAATTCCATTATTCTTGGGGGTCAGAATGCTCTTTGGTTGCAAGTGAACTATAAATCCCAGCAGCTCCCAAATGCCAAGGTCTGTATTCCCCAGAGCCCTCCAGTATTTCCTGTGGGCCATGGGAGTTCTCTATCCCAAGTTTGGTTAAATTCCATTATTCTTGGGGGTCAGAATGCTCTTTGGTTGCAAGTGAACTATAAATCCCAGCAGCTCCCAAATGCCAAGGTCTGTATTCCCCAGAGCCCTCCAGTATTTCCTGTGGGCCATGGGAGTTCTCTATCCCAAGTTTGGTTAAATTCCATTATTCTTGGGGTCAGAATGCTCTTTGGTTGCAAGTGAACTATAAATCCCAGCAGCTCCCAAATGCCAAGGTCTGTATTCCCCAGAGCCCTCCAGTATTTCCTGTGGGCCATGGGAGTTCTCTATCCCAAGTTTGGTTAAATTCCATTATTCTTGGGGGTCAGAATGCTTTTTGGTTGCAGGTGAACTATAAATTCAAGCAGGTCTCAAACATCAAGGCCTATTTTCCCTAAACTCCACCAGTGTTGAAATTTTGGCATATTAAGCATTTGTGCCAAGTTTGGTCCAGATCCATAGTTGTTTGGGTTCACAGTGTTCTCCGGATGTAGGTGACCTACATCTCCCCTAAATCACTGTCAAGTCCTCCCAAACCCCTCCAGTGTTTTCTGTTGGTCATGCGGGTTCTCTGTGCCAAGTTTGGTCCAGTTCTGTAATTTGTGAAGGTCTCAGTGGTCTGTGGAAGTCAGAGCTGAATCAGTTGAAGGTACTGCAAATCCCATCATCCGTTGTTTCTACTCCCCCAAATATATTGTTTTTGTGATTAGTCACTATGCTTTGATTATGTTCCATTTGTAACAATGAAAATACATCCTCATATCAGATATTTACACTACGTTTCATAACAGTAGCAAAATTACAGTTGTGGATTATGTGATTTTAATAATTGATGTAATTGTTTTTAGATTTTTTAAAATTCTTTGGTTTTTAATGTAAATCTGTATCTACTGCATGCAGGGGTTGAGAAGGGTGGGGGTACAAATGTTGGAATAAATAAATAAAAAAATTTTATCTCATTGAATTGTTGCTGAAGCTGCTGTGAGCCTCCCTCAGGGTTGCGAAGGGTGGGGTACAAATGTGGTAAATAATAAAATAAGTAGGAATGAAAATAATTTTATGGTTGGGGTCACCACAACATGAGAAACTGTATTTAGGGGTCACGGCTTTAGAAAGGTTGAGAACCACTGTCTTAGAGGATGTTATTTCAGTAGGGTTACAGATAAGTTTTTGTTTGATTTTATTTCACCCACAAAGTGAAGTTGGGATAATGCTGGCAAGACATGCCCAGGTTATACAAACAATATTGATTGACTGCCATTGTGATGCTACCTTTGTGCATGGAATAACATTCTTGCTTTGCCTAGAAAATAATTTGGTTCATCATTTAGTTTACTTTAGTGGATAATATTTGTTTTACTGTGCTTCTTCAAACTAAGTTTTTAAAAAAACTAGGAACTTCGATTCTTGATGGCCAAATGAACATCACATAAAAGGAAGTATGTTAATGCTAAATCAACACATTTCAGTAATGTAAGAAACACTGATTGTGCCAGCTGTTATAAGCAGAATGTTTTTTCTTCCATGATTGATGTAGACAATGCGGAATATGAATGCTTGTCAGCTATCAAAATTAAATCATAAAATGTCTTGAAGACCAGACAGACACAAGCAACTCTATTTCCATTGTATGCTGGAACTTCATCAGAATAACTTTTCTTTGTGGTTCACATTAATTCAGAAAGAGGAATCTGAAAAGGTCTAAGGCCAGTTCTAGTAAAACAAGAGCAACAAAGTTAATTACAATAATGACTGGACTTAAATTGCAAGTATTTAGGTCATATTTCTTTTGAGCATAATTAAACCATATCTATTTATGTATATGGGATCCAAAGCCATTTCTATCCATTAAGAATTTGTCTATCCTAAAATCTGAGGGTTTCTTTTTATCTACATTTTGATTGTTCAGCTGGCCATAATTAAATGATTAGTTTTTAAAAGTTATTTTGTGTCTACATGCTCTATAGAAGCAGTACCTTGCCTACTAGAAATGCAAAAATAGGCACATAAGTACATTCCTGAGCTGAAGTCTTCAGTATACTTGAGAGGCATACTACTACTTCTTGAGAAGGGGCTTTGTTACTTTTGGTGCTGTCTGGAAGCATCCCAAGTCACACCCAGATGGAATGGGCCTGGGGCTGCAGTCTACTCACGAGAAGGCCAGTCAGGCTGCAGAAGAGATGCATGGAACTGCTCTGGTTTCTGTCCTCTTCCTCCACAGCAGACTCAAGTTTTGCCTCTACTCATATAACTGTCAGAGACAGAGTAATATGCAAAAAGAAAAGGTAGAAATTATACAGCATTGTTTATTAAAACAAATAAAAGCTGCTCCCTGGTAATAATATCTAAGCCAAATCTTTCTGTCATTTCCACATTCTGGAGATAAATGATCACTTTGCTTCCCAAGAGACTCAGACTAATGAAGGCTACATCTGTTAAAGTTTGCAACAAAGTGGTTTGCTAATTGTGCTCCCAAGAAACAATGCGAGCCTCATTATGTTTAATATGTTGTACTAACAACTTAGCACAACTATAGCATTCTGGGTGGAGGCGTTGGCTGACACATAGTGGCCAAATAAACCTTGCATCAAGTAAGACAGAAGGTAGGAGGCTTTTCAAAAATGTTTCACTTTAGTTTAAAACAGTTCTGTCACATTAGGTCATTTAACTATATGAAGTACACCTTTCTGCTTTGCTGGATGGAGAGATTCAGAAGAGATCAAGGCTCACATAGGCTCATATAGGATTATGAGAGGCGTCGTTTTAAAAGGCCTTCTCTGACAAAGAGTGCTAGTGCCCCACCAAACTACAAGTTCCAGGATTCCACAGCAGTTAAAATGGTGTCAAACCGCATTCATTCTGCAGTGTAAATGCACCCTGATAATTTTGTGAATTTCCTTTCACCACTCATAGGTTTAATGAAATGTGTCCAAAGGTTAAGTACAGGGACATTCTTTACTGTGATTTTTGCAGAATGTCCCTGTACCAGCTTTCTTGTATTTTTGAACTTCCAGAAAAATAGATATAAAACTAATAGCCATCCTCCACAAACTCCTAAATCAGTTTTCATGCTTTATTCCCTACCCCCACTCCCCACCCAGTCAGCTGGCCTAAACTGAGGAATGGTTGTAAACCTTATACTGTTTGGCAATCCTATATCAAGCATATTCTTCCTTTACAAATACCTGGGCTTGAATCAGGTTGAATCCAAATCTTCATTCATTATTGCTAAGGTAATAACAATGCAAAGTTGTTGATAATTTTTTTAAATTACTTTTCTGTTAACACTATTTTAACTCTCTAACTTAGAGGCAGGCATATGGTTTTCTTTGGAGTATGCTAGTATTCTTCCATTCACCATATTTAAATCAGCCAAACTGCATAAGCAGTAACACAAGCTGAAATGTATTCCCCGCTATTAGCACTTGTTTTTCTCGCTAAATCATAAACAATCTGGAAATAAAGTTTAATGGCATAGTTGCTGAAAACTGTTACCACTGGCAAAAACAAATAAATAATTTACTTTATTAATTATTAACAAAGATTACACTTTTTGTGAAGCTGTGTATAGGAGGTCACTCAGAAAAGAATGATCCGTAAGGCAGTGTACCAGAAGAAACCCTCCTGAGAGGAAGAACTTATGGTTTCCCTCACCGAGATAATTCTTTAATTTTCAGAGAACAGTTCATTGGACTTGGTTGAAATCTGAGCTCAGAACTAAACCCAATACCTACAAAAGCAGTTCAGAGCCTAATGCTACAAATTGACAATAGTGCACAAGTGAGGCTGTCTGATATTGTTGGACTTCAACTCCCAATCGGCATGGCCAAAGGTCTGAGATGATGGGATCTGCAGTCCAATGACATTGTAAGGCATCAGATTCTCCGCCTCTGGTTCTCCAAAACAATTTTTCATTTTGTTTTATTTTGCTTTGTGTTATTTCAATGTGTGTGCCCAGTGTTTACCTAAGGAATTTTAAGGAAGATAAGCAAGCAGAGCTCTCCTTCAGATTGGATTGTCTTCATATTGAAAAGGTTTACCAATTATAGTGGGTAATTTTAATGTATGGACACAGTTTGTAAACTGTAATGGGTGCTTTAAGATATCTCGGAAAATGCACAAGCTCCCGCATTTTTACTTGAGGCATCCGAATGATGCCTCAGGTAAAAGTGAATTAATTTGGCACAAAGCAGGAATTAATTTGACATGTGGAAAGACCCGGGTCTTTCAGAAGACCCAGGTCTTTCCAGCTATGGGCTTGTGTGAGTTCAGCTCAGGGATTGTGGCACATTATTTCCAGGCCCAATCCCCATCTGTCTCAGGATTTCTAGGCTTCGGGAGCCCGGAAAACCCAAGACAGTCCCAAAACCCCATAAAAATAATGAAAAACTAACAATTACTTACCTGGCCAGCATTACTCTGCTGCTGGCCCTCTCATGGCAAGCAAAAATGGCATACCAGGAGAAGGGGGAGGCAAGAACGATTTTATTGTGGTCCAGGTGCTGTCCTGGACAACTTCCTCCAGAAAATTGTGTGTTTTCTGCAGGTGTGGTGACAGAAGTATGGCCTGATCCGGGTTTGAATTTCTAACACAATTCACTATGTTTTGGTAATGGCCCATAATGCAATATGATTTAGTTCCAGCCTGTCTGAAAGACTATCTTCTGATATAAGCCTGCGTTTTAACATCCTCAAAGGAGGATATTCTGGATTCACAGCTATAATTGATGAGGACATGGGAGAAACTCTCTCTAGTGGCTACCCCAAGGCTAAAGAATACCCTCCTTTTGTTTGGTGGTTATGTCCATTAACATTCAGTGATAGTATTGTTAGATTTCTCATTATGAAGGTTCTAGTGTTGAGATTTTGAGTATTTAAATGTATTTAAATGTTCAACATCTAAAAATTTAAATTAAAAAAATTAATGGTAGAATTCCCTCCTGCTAAGGCTGGCTATACACTGTAGAAAATGCTTGTTGGAGGAAAAGAAAATTGAAATTTGCACAGAATAAATGTGCAAATAAATGTGTACAGAATAAATGTGCTCAAAAATATTTTTTGACAATTATTTTGCAGCAGGAAAAAAATTGCTAAAATTCTTCATTGTTTCCTTTAGCAAAGAATTCCAGCTTTCATATTTTTTAAAAAACAATCTATCCATCAGATTGGTCAAGGGAAGGAGCAATGAGTCGTCATGATTTTCTATAGTTGGCTGGGTTGTGAGACCTATTGCTACAATAGATTGAATCAGGAATGTATTTTAATATCCTAAATTTGCTTTTTCATGAACAACCCCATTTTGACCGAAGCTGGGCAACTTTATTATAAAAATTGTTCTTAACTATATTACATAATAATTTCCCTGCATTATTCTATCCAGAAATTGGTTTGTCAGATCTATGCCTGGCTCATAAATTCCTTTTTATCTATTAGTTATGAGTCAAATCTGAATGCTTCTAACACAGACTATAATTAAGAAACATAACATGTACTAATAGAATCCAAAGAAGAACTGAAGAAAAAAGATTTTGCTGTTAACAAGAATGGACATTTTGCAAATTAAAACGAAGACAAGAGGCTTCTTTATAACGAATATGTTGATTAGAAGGAAACTTTTTATATATTCCTAATGAAACATTCATGAATGAACCTGCTGAATGGGAAAAATAAAAATGTACCCTTGAGATTGGAGAATGTATTTAATCTGAAGATTTCAGTTTGCAGATAATTATATACACATTAACCTTTTGACCAATTTCTTTTCAGGTTAAGCTCTTAAGAGATGAACCCATTGATTAGCTTGATTTTCCTCATCTTGATTTCCTTTGTGAAAACTATTGTTTGTTATCATATGACCTATTAATGAACAGAGGTAACAAGCCTGTAAATTGCCCATTAAAATATCTAAAGGGTTTATTTGAGGCTAATTAAAGACCTTTTTTTAATGAAAAGTGATTATAATGACTATTTGGAGGAAATGAAATACCTGCTGGACTTGTGGTTTAAAAAGCAGTATCTAAAAACTGGGATTGTTGAAGAGAAGAGAAGGGCAAACTATTTTAATGTGGCCACATTTTAAAAGAAGGCATGTAAAGAGCTCTTTTAATTGAAAAGCAAATTCGAAATACTCTAAAGCAGGGCTTCTTAAACTTTTTCCATTCATGGCCCCATTGTGCCTGATAATTTGTTGCCCGACCCCAAGTATATCAAATAGATATAAAATCAAACATTTATTGATATTACATGGGCATTTACAAGGCTTGCAAATCACACTGATTTTCTCATTTTATAAAGTACAGCAGAAGCATTTTTTGCAGAATCCATGTAAAGACAGCACAACAAATTCATGTAGTGTCTAAATCAGCCACAAGGTGGCATTTAGAAACATTTTACTGTGGTGAAATTTTTGGTGACTTCAACATTGAACTAAGGAGACCTCATCTGGGGTGAAGACCCACAGTCTCAGAAGCAGTGTTCTTGCACAGTGATTCCCAACGTGTAGTTCTCCAGGTGTTTTGGAATTCAACTCCCAAAAGCCTCAAATTCTTTGTCCTATGATCAGGGATTATGGGAGCTGAAATCCAAAACACATGGAAGACCAGAGTTTGTGAAAGACACTACTGTCTAAAGAATCATCCTGATAGTCTGGATATTCTGGTGCCTGAAGTGGTCTGTATTTTTTCCAGTGCTTGATTATAATATTTTATACATCAAAGAATTTAAACAATATGACCTTTGAAAAACCTGCCTTTTGACTACAACTGGTTGTACTGATAAAGGATGTAGGGAGTTTTAGAATTGAAAAATATTTTTCTCTGGGTGTGATTCTGTTAGCTTCTTCTTAGGTTTTCTTTCCTCACTTCTTAGACCCCATCTAATCTTAAAACTGTGGATTTTAATATTAATGCTTTATTGAATTATCACCAATGAGGCCCCATCTACACTGACCATACCACCAGTTTCCGAATGCTGATTGTCTGGTTCAAACTGGATTATATGAGCCTACACTGCCCTACAATTTAGCTTACAGAAGATCCTCCTACTATATGTTGTTGTATGTCTTGTACGTCAAAAACTGCTGGGATTATCTGCTATATGTGTTCTGTGATCCGCACTGAGTTCCCTTTTAATATGTGTATTTTACAGAAATATCTTTAAATTTAATATATGCATTTTACTGAATGTTTTATGAAGATGTGTTTTAACTATTCTGTGAGATGCCTCAAGCTATGAGGAGAAGCAGGTAAGAAATAAAAGTATTAGTATTAGTATTTTGAACACTATCAAGTTGCTCAATGATACAAGTAGAAAACAACTCTGTACAAGATAAACAGTCACTGATGGGCCATAAAGGTGCATCAGGAAATTTTTCTTATGCTGCTGTCTTGGACATCTTCAACCTCCTTTCTCTAGCTCTCAAGCACGTTTGCAGAATTCAGCTCCCATCATGAGTTTGGGACATGTGTTGGATAAAAAATAATAATAGTGGACTCGTCTGAAATATTTAAGATTCTAAAATGTAACATCTAAAGATGTGCTTATTCATGCAGTAAAGTCATCCATGACAAACCAGGAATACTTGCCAATTTAGCAGTTTGAGAATAATCCTATGACGTCTAGTGTGTCGCTTGGTGTAATTTATGGAGTATGGAATATATAATACAATAGATGAGAAAGAATGTTAGATGTACTAGAATGTGTGTATGTGTGGTACCTGAAAACTGAGGGGGGAAACCCATATTAAAATGTAAATAAGATAAGATATGTGCCCAGCATAATCTCCTATTTGAAGTCTCTTCCTTATTCACCAGCCCATGCACTGACATCTAGGATGAAATCATAGTAGTGTTTTAAAGCAGAGGCACCCACTTTGCTATCACCTTCTTTACACCTGCAGAATTCTGGAAAATGTAGTTTAGGGTGAGGCCTTGGTCCTTGATTTCCTTAAACTACATTTTACAGAATTTTTCAGGAGGCAACCACAAGATAACAAAGCAGACGCTTCCACTGTAGAACACTAATATGATATTGTCACTAGTGGCAATGCCCATCTTTGTCTATCCCAACACCCTGATCTGGTGGGAACACAGGAGAGGTGCATGCCATCCCGATTGTTATTGGGATGACATGTAGACGCCTACACACACACACACACACACACACAGAAAATCCCAGCTTTTTTGGTGGGCATGGGAATTTTTTTAAACCTGGTTTGGCATGGATTTCTGGCCTGTTCAGAAGCATCCTTAGAAATGAAATCTTGTGTTCAATAACAATGTAGGTATCAGTACATTGTAATAGTAAGAACATATAGTTAAATCTGGTGTGTGATCCATGACTGGAATTAGTTGCCAGTGTTGTATTCATTCCTTGGACTATCAAGTGTTATTGGGTTTAAAAAAAAAACTCAAATCCCTAACTAACAACCTTAATAATTAATACAACAACCACTGTAAATATTTTACAATCCATTCCCTTTGGAATGAAAATTCATTAAAATTATATCATCTCATTTTAAAAAATAACAGGATAATTCTAACAAGCTCAATCCCATACCAGCCTAGACTCTCAAATCTCTCTTCCAGACTTCACCTGTCTTTCACTTTTCATAAATCTTTAATTAATGATTTTTATTTATCTTAGTATTTTATTATAATTGCTGGATTTATTGCATTTGTTTTTATTGTGAAAAATAATCTAAAATACAACCTGACAATTTTTTTCTTTAGAATGTAAAGATAATGTTTAAAAAGAGATTTGTACTATTAAGCCTAGGGCCAGAAAACCTCTTAACTAAAATCAAGAACACATTATCTACAGTTGAAAAGAAAGAGATACCCCAAAATATGCTGCGTGAAATTTTTGAAGCAGTTAAGGACAGACAAGAAACAAAAGAAAGAGCTGAGAGCTATAGGTACAGAACCCTAAATGCAACTGCTCAGTGGCTTGTGCACAGGAACAAAGAGAACTATTATAATAATCAACACAAGAAATAGAAGGTGACAACAAAAAGGAAAAACAAGCAACTACACAACCAGCAAGTGAACACATTACATGACCAAATACAAATAAAAAGTTTGAAAGAATACGTTGAAGAAGTACATAAAAGAAATGAAAGGATTGTGTTCCTTTCATGAAGAACTATTTGAAGATGAACCTATAATATTAGAAAATAAAAATAGAAGCTGCACTGGGAGAAATGAATCACCAAGAACCAATAGAGTTGCTTCGAGCTACAAAAACGGAATCTAGTTCTAACTAAAATTTCCAGAAATATGAAAAATCAAACAATGATTTTATTGTAAATGCTTGGTCTCCAAAAATGAAATACCAAGGTTTATAGTAACCATAGAACAATCACATTAATTTTTCGTGCTCTTGTGTTATATCGTGTTTACTGTATTGAGGGGCATGGCCTCATGTAAGCCGCCCCGAGTCCCCTTGGGGAGATGGTGGTGGGGTATAAATAAAGTTTTGTTATTATTATTATTTATCGTATAAGCAAACCATGTAACAAAAACTATTGCCCTACATAGAGCAAGAAATGCTAGATGTTCAAGCTAGGTTCAGGAAAGAGGCACTAAGAATTATATTGCAAACATAAGTTAGATATTGGACCACTGCAAAGAAAATCAAAAGAAAATCAACCTGTGTTTTACAGCTTAGAGCAGTGGTTCTCAACCTGTGGGTCCCCAGGTGTTTGGGCCTACAGCTCCCAGAATTCCCAGCCAGTTTACCAGCTTTTAGGATTTCTGGGAGTTGAAGGCCAAAACATCTGAGGACCTACAGGTTTAGAACCACTGCCTTATAGCAACACCTTATTCTTGTAGATCATGAAAAACTATAGATTGTTCTTAAAGAAGCAGAGGCTCATTCTATATTGCCATATAAAATCCAGATTTTCTGCTTTGAACTGGATTATATGGCAGTGTACATACAAAAAATCCAGTTCAAAGTAGATAACGTGAATTATTTGTTTTTATTACCTGGGTTATATGACAGTGTAGAAGGGGGTAGAACTGCCACAACATTTGTCCTCACGTGTAACCTGTACTAAAGACAAAATACAGATAAACGGAATGGGTTTCCATTGGCAAATCAATCAGATAAAGTTGCATTTTTTATCCTGTCACCTCTATGCTGAACATATGCTGAACATATTCATAAAGCAGTACTAGAATAAGGAGACATCATTAAATAAAGCAGTACTGGAATAAGGAGATAATTTCAAATATGCGAATGACACTATTTTACTAGAAGAAGAAAAAAGCAAAGACTTGCTTACTGGAAAAGATCAAGGAAAAATTTGGATATACAGATTTGTGGTTGCATTTTAGAAAAAATGAAAGTAATGATCACAGTAGACAATTGAGTAGACATTTTTTTGTGTCAGGAGCGACGTGAGAAACTTCAAATCACTTCTGGTGTGAGAGAATTGACCATCCGCCTGCATGAACATTGCCAGGGAACACCCGGATCTTTTACCATACTGTGGGAGGCTTCTCTCGTGTTCCTGTATGGGAAGCTGGAGCCGACAGATGGGAGCTCTCCTCACTCCCCAGATTCAAACCGCCAACCTTTTGGTTGGCAGTTCAACCGGCACAAGAGTTTAATTTCCCATTCCTTGGCTCAATCACTAAACATAATGAACTAAGTTTTGGACCGGTAGCTATGGGGGCGGGGACTAGACAAGATCTGAAGAATAAAGATATCGCATTAAATACTAAAGTGAGAATTGTCCATGCCATCATATTTCTAATTTCTATATGTGGTTGTGAAATATGGATAGTGATGAAAGCTGATAAGAAGAAAAACAACTCATTTGAAATGTAGTGCTGGTGACAAATCTATGGATAAGAACACATAAGTTAAGGTAGATCCCTGTAGGTTGCCTATAATCTACAGCAGTGTTTCCCAACCTTTTTTGAGCCGCGGCACACTTTTAACATTAAAAGAATCCGGGGGCACACCATAAACTAAAATGACACAAAATGACACTCTAACACAGTAAAGAACGGCTGGGGGTTGGTGGCCTGCTGGGAACAGCTGCTGGGAGTGCCGAACCCGGGGAGGGGGCGGAGCCAGGCTGCATCATGCCCTGCCCCCTACCCCCAGCTTCACCTCTCCCAGCAGCTGCTCCAGCCTTGAGGGGGCAGTGCCAAGCCAGCGGTGCCAGAGCTAGCACAATGCTTGCTTGGCACTGTCCCCTCAAGGCTGGAGCAGCTGCTGGGAGTGCCGAAGCCGGGGGAGGGGGCAGACCCAGGCCGCGCCATGCCCTGCCCCCTCCCCCCAGCTTCAGCTCTCCTACAGAGGAGGAGCATGAGCAGTGGACGGGCTTCAGTGGGCGGGGCTCCTCCTCCACGCAGCTTCAGCGAGCGAGGGGCGACAGTCATGGTGGGAGTCATGGCGGATTGGAGGCTGGCTGGGGAAACGGCTGAAGGAGGCGGCGCCCCGGGCCCTTCTTTTTCTTCGGCACTGCCCGGCCCTTCCTCCTCCCCCAAGCAGCAGGAGTTCGACAGGAGGGGGGAGGAAGTGGGGCAGAGAGCTTTTCTCGCGGCACAGCAGGAAGTCCGTCACGGCACACTAGTGTGCCACGGCACACTGGTTGAGAAAGACTGATCTACAGTGCTAAGAGTATGTGCTAACACACATTTACTGTGCTAACACACAGTAAATGGAACACAAGAATATACCGTAAACACTCTGTCAAAATATAACAAGTACAATACATATGAATACCATATACTGGAATACAAACGTCACTGGGGGCTGAACCTTCTGACTAAAGTCCTGCGGCCCCTGTAGCGTGAACACGTGGACTTACATAGATAGTATAGTAAATCCGCCGTAATTGGAGCAAATATATCCAAAAGTCCCGTGTTAAGACACACACTTCAATCCTAGTAACCGCCTCCTATGTCATCAAAAAGGTCCCGGAGCTTGCTAACATCACGTGTGTGTTAGCCTGGTGTCCTCTATGGCGAAATCCTGCGATATTTCGTAGAGCTCGCCCAGAGCGTGGTTTCAGAATTCATAACAAAGTAATAATAATAATAATAATAATACTTTAATATTTGTGAGTCGCCCTCCACCGGCGGTGCTCCGGGCGACTTACAACAGTTAAAACCCTAGGGTGAACAATGTACAACAGTTTAAAAACATGGAATATAAACAGGAGGGGTGGCTCAAGTAGTCCAGGGTACCGAGCCAGTCCCGAACGCTAGGCGGAAGAGCCAGGTCTTCAGGGCTGGGCGGAATCCAGATAGAGTCGGAGAGGCTCTGAGGGCGGGCGGCAGTGAGTTCCAAGTCGAAGGGGCCGCGACGGAGAAGGCTCTCCGCCGAGTTTCCGCCAGTCTAGCCTCCCGCACTCCAGGAGTAGTCAGGCGGTCACCGTTGATGGAGCGTGCTGGCCTCTCGCTGCATTGGGTCGTCAGCCGGTCACTCAGATAGGAAGGCCCAATGTTGTGCCGGGCTTTAAAGGTGAGCACCAGGAGTTTGTAAAGGGCTCTGAACTCTAGGGGCAGCCAGTGGAGTTCTTTAAGAATGGGGGAGATGTGATCCCTCACTGATGACCCAGTAATGAGTCTGGCTGCGGCGTTATGGATGCGTTTCAGCCTCTTAGTTGTTGTCTGGGAGGCCCACATATAGGGCGTTGCAGTAGTCGGCGTGAGACGACGGTGGCATGGACCACTGTTCTCAAGGCCTCTGGTGGAAGGTAGGGAGCCAGCCGACGGGCCCTACGGAGATGGAAAAAGGCGCCCTTAGCTGCAGCCTGGATCTGGGCCTCATAAGTAAATAAAGGGGACACCGCACCAATCTGTATTCAATCAAATACAAATCAAAACAAGACCCTGTAGTTTAAGGCTCCTCTGAGTCGTGGCACATCCGTATGCACCCTTGTAGCTGTGTAATCCTGCTCGCCGTAAACCTCGTCCTGGTTCCGATAGAAGATAAGGGGAAAAAATATAAAATAATCCTGTGGTAATCCAGTAAGTATTAGTAGCACTGTTCAGTCAAGATCAATGTCTAGGTCAATCACCAAATGCCAATGCGTCCCATTGTTAGTGGTCCAAGCCATGCTGTTCTCCAAAAGTAAAGACTCATATACTGAAAAGGAAGACGTAGTTCATTCTTATGTATTTAATCCAAAATTTCAATGTGTTGCATGACGTAGAGTGACATATAAAGTAGAAATGTAGTGCTGGTGACAAATCTATGGACACCATGGACTGCTAAAGTAAATAAGCCCTAAAGAAAATCAAGCCTGAGCTCTCTCTAGTCTCTAGGAACCAAAATAACTAAACTGAAATTGTTGTGTTTGGACATATCATGAGAAGATAATATTCTCTAGAAGACAACAATGCTTGCTAAGGTAGAAGGCATTAGAAGGCAGTAGAAAGGCCACATTACAGTTGGATAAACTCAGTCAAGGAAGGTACAGAGCTGGTTCTGCAAGACCTGAACAGGGCTATTAATGATAAGATGACTTGAAGGTCTTTCATTCACAGGGTTACCATAAGTCAAAGTTGACTTTTGGACAGTTGGAAACACAACAACACATAACGTATATAACACCATACTCTTCTCCAGACAAAAAGTTTCTGCCTTTGCATTTAATTGCAGAAGTCACATCTTCATAGCCAAATATGTACTTCACAGCTAATGCACAGATAATTATTCTTACGCTGCCACCTTGTGAAGCAATTGAACCAAATCCGTTATAACATGTAAAGCCAATAGAAGTTTCATGAATAATTTGACAGTTTTGTGTTTGGACATGTTAACTAGGTGGAAGCTTTATATGAGATGTAAATTGTTACAACCCTGACTGCTCTTGAGTCCTTTTTTATTTACGGCCATGATAATTGGTTAGGAGAAACTATTTCACACTTTGCTGCAAACGAAGGAAAAATGGTTTAGTAAGAAGCTCACTTGTTGGAAGTTGAATAGAAGGATTAAGGGAAGGGATGAAGAGCTGTTTACAAAATGAGTCAAAGCTATCTTCTAAATGGTTATGATTGTAACTTCTCCTACTTGCATTAAATGCATTGATATTACATTTTAAAAGAATTGGCCTATACTGAGGTATTGTGTGGTTTCCAAACTGTATGGCCATGTTCTAGTAGCATTTTTCTCCTGATGTTTCACCTGCATCTGTGACTAACATCTTCAGGAGAAAATGCTAATAGAACACAGCCATACAACCCGGAAACTACACAACACCCCAGTGAGTCTGGCCATGAAAGCCTTCGACAATACATTGGTCTATATACTGTTCATTTGAAATTGATCCATCAACTGCACTGTTTCCTTGGATTCTAGTACTGTACTACTGGTACTATTACTGTTGTAAGGATTAGTATTATTTTCCTTTTTAATTAGTACCTCTGGACTATTGTACTCTAAAGTTGCATCAGACTTTATGCAATCATCATGTGTTGTGTAGTTTACATCAGAATTACAATAATTTGGTAGCAGGGGTAGTATATGAAGGAGGTGTTTAATTTCAATGCCTTGAATAGATGAAGAACAACATATGCTAGGAATTAGTTACACTCTATTATGCATATGCTTCCTTTTACACATTCAACTTGGAAAGAATGTACACATACTTAACTTGTTCATATAATATGAAAATGCTATTCAAGACACTATTGCAAAGATTCAAGATTACAGTAATACCTTAAGAGTGTAAGTCGTTCCATGACTGAGCTCTTAACTCAAATAACTCTTATCACAAGTCAATTTTTCCCATTGATGTGCATTGAAATGCTATTAATCCATTCCAGCTACCCAAGCCCCCCCCCCCCCCCACACACACACATCTGGGTTGCTTGTTTTTAAATAAGAAATGTACTATAAAATAATAAATAATGTATGAATGCAAAATTCACATAGAACAATAAAAATAAAGATCAACTTAAAAATAATAGAAGCACAAAGTTGTGGCACAATAGTAGCCGCACTAAGTTATGGCAATGCAGCACAAAGTGAAGAGGCAGAAGCATACTTTTCTTTATTCAGTACTCCTTCCAGCCTCCCTCCCTCTCTTGCTCTCCCTCCCTCTCTTCATGAAACCAAACATATCAGGAATAAAAACCATTTAAAATCTACCAACCTAAACTTCTTCAAAACAAACAAGAACAAACAACAATCTTCCAAAATGGACAAGAACACAAGCCATGAGGCAAGAAGCACAGAGGCACAAGGCATGGAGTCTGTTGCCTTGAAGCCCCAAAGCCCTGTACTCTTGCACTAGTGCTCCCTCTGGTGCTAGCTCTTAACTCAAAATACTGCTCATATGTCAAAATGAAACCCAGGCTGAGCAGCAGCTCTTAACGCAAAACACTCTTAAGTTGGGACACTCTTAAGATTCCACTGGGGTTTTTTTTAGTAGAGTAGATCATTACTTAGCTGCAGTACTTCTTATTCTAGATATCTGTACACAGTAATTTTGATATATGAAATGGACCATTCTAAGATTGACATCTGAAGTCCAGTTGGTGGTAACAGGTCTTTGTTAGAGACATCAGGCCATATGGGGAAAACCTTGCTATAGTATAAACCTTTATTTATGGACATATCTGCACTTCACGGTTGAGTAACCTTTAGAGGAACCTTTAGAGGCTCGTTTCTCTGTCATTTTTACACTTAACGGCATGAAACGCATCTCACTTGTAGGCCACATTTACTCTTGCAAGCCTGCCAAGTCTCAGAATGTTTCACCAACAGACTAAAGTTGAAGTTCCAAGCTCACGACACAATTGTGGAGGAGAATGGACACAGTCAACCAGGCCTCTGATTGACTGAGAAAGAAAGTGAGAAACGCACTCAAAGAAAAACCTCAACTCTCATCATGCCTCAGGAAGGAGCACAAGACTCCTTCAATGCTTGTGCCACACAAAGTGCTGCTGGGAAAGTGAGTTCCATTTGCCTCAAGCAGGCATGGAGGGAGGTCCTTTGGGAAGGGATGGAGAAGGCTGCTAGGGAAGAAAGCAAAGGAGGACCGACAGTTTTCCTGATTTGCCATGTTGCCCTGCTCACATGCCACCGCCTCAGGTGGAGTGCTGCTCAGCCCCATAGGTCCTCACTAGCCCCCATTAGTCAAAAAGATATAGTTGCTATGGTCTGTACCAGCTAAGACTTTGGCTGCCCTGCACTAGGCTCGGTTTCATGGTTTCGGCAACCAAATCCATCGAATCCTCCAAATCCGGTGCACAAAAATGAAGTCTTGAGCACTCCTACTCTTTATCTCTGTCCACTAACAACTGGAAACAAGCATTTGACTCTTGCTATTTCTTATTTTATTTATCAAGTGTTACTACTTATTTATTTGTGTTTTGCCTACTGCTTGTAGGCTGTTAATATGTTTTGAATTAATAATTGCCCTTGTTTTATTTATTTTGTTTACAATCTTGGTGAAGTATATTTTGGTTTAGGCAGGCACTTACTTTATGTGCTTTACCTAGGATTGTATATATTAGATAATCTGTGGCATTTTTCTGTTTCAATTATCCTGCTACTATTTTAGAATTTTATAGCATCTATTACTGCTTTTAATTGCTCTTAGCCATCCTGATTGGCAAACAAGCACCAATGGATTAACTATGTATTTTTCTATAAAATAGATATATGAGCACATTTGGTAAGCCACTTTGATTGATCCCTCTTTTTGGAAGGGAAAATAGGATAAACACTTTAACTTGCTTGAATTAATTACACAGTAAATCTATCGAAATGCTGCCATTACAAAACACACCTTTTCAGCATTTACTGGGGAAATGGTGTGATTTCATAGTTAGGTACACTTTTCTTTTCTTTTTAAAAAAAACCCTCTGCAGCTGTTGAGCAACCAATGCAAAACCGACTGGTTGAAAGACAATAAACACAATATTTAATGAATATCCAAACAGTGAGAATGACTTTATTTTCCACAGGGTTCGTTCTCCTTGTGGCTGTGTCCATGGATTGAGGCATCGCTTGACTGATCAGAACAACATGGCAAAATCTTCCCACCACTCCTCATTGCATGGGTCATTACAGGTAATCACTCATGGCCTAATATGATTGTCTTCCAAGGGGAGAATCTTGGCGGTGGGTCCGTAAGTGACTGTGAAGACCTATTCTGGACCCACATGGTCTTTCGCAATGTAACCTAAAATGAATTCCAAGTTGTTAATGTAACTACTAATTGTTGTTGATTTACAGTGCTGCCCAATGACAATCTTCTAATTGAATGCAAATAGACCGAAATCACAGAGAATATGCCATTACTTTGTAGTTGTTTTATAAGGCAAGAAACTGAGATATATATGAAACAATCAATTTTGTAATTAGGAAGTCTTCATTACGAACAGATTAGTAATTCTCTTTTTGATTGAATTATTTTTACAAAAGGATTTCAGAGCATTGGTTCTTAAGAGTAATTATTGTTCAGTATTTGAAACAATGTGTATTAATGATAAATTCTTCATCATCAAGTTTTACATGGGTTATGTAGATAGATCTTATTGAGCTTAATGCTTATCTTTAACTGTGCACACCTGTGTAATGACTATTAACATACGTTATGTGGATTTTGCCATGGTAAAAAATCCACCCCATCCATTACAAAAAAAAAATGATGTGGGAAGAATTAGTAAGGCACTTGATCGGCCCCTCAGTCATAGATCCCATCTGCACTGCCATATACTGTAGTAGTACTATATATATAGTAGTACTAGCTGTACCCGGCGTGCGTTGCTGTGCCCTATTTAGGAGATGCGAGAAAGTCTGAGTATGTAAGGGTTGGAATTGATGTTACTTATGGTCTTGGTGGGGTCATGGCTGTGTTGTTGTGGGTTGTTCTGGTGCGTGGGATGTTGAAGTCCTGGGGAGTTGTCGGTGTGTGGTGTTGCTGGCGTTCTGCAGAGCTTGTGGATATACAATGTTTTTTGTCTTTCCGTCTGCTGTGTTGATGGAAAGCAGGGCTGTCCAACTGCCGGCCCTGCAGGTGTTTTGGAATTCAACTCCCAGAAATCCTAGTCAGTTTACCAGCTGTTAGGATTTCTGGGATTTGAAGTCCAAAACACCTGCAGGGCCAGCAGTTGGACAGCCCTGATAGAGGTTCTATGGTTTCCCAACTCTGGATTTGAAAAAAAACCTGTGTTTCTGTTCTGGCATTTGTTCTGCCCTTTTTTGTTTGATGTATGTAGCATTGTGAGTGTGTCGTCCGATGCTGTTCTTTTTAGAAGGCATGGCTTGTCTTTTGGGTCAGTTTCTGCCTGTGTGGAAGGAAGGAATGGCATAGAAATGGGTTGAGCAGTAGACACAAGGTTGTGTTATGTGCGTATTGTGTTGTGTGTAGGTATTACTTTTTTGGTGAGTTAGTCGGTGTGTTCTGGAATTGTGGGTGGTAGTATGTTGTGGAATGCTTGTGTGGGTGGGGTGTTTTGGGTGTTTGTGTGTGTTTGTAGAGTATCAGTGCAGTGTTGTGTTGTGTTGTGGTTGGAGTATAGGTGGATTTGTTTTTTGTTTGTGGTGATGGTAGGTGTTGTGTGTGCGGGGTCCTGTAAGGTTGGGGGTATGGGTTGTGATAGGAAGTTGTGTTGTGTTGTGTGGGTAGGAATTGCTGGAGAATTGCTCCCTCATAGAGTTTGGTTTTGTCAGTTTAACCCTCAAACACCAACTGACTGAACTGAAATCACTCAGCATTCTATCTTAGCCTTGGCTGGCTGTGCCCACTGTTACTATGGTTACTCAGCCTGCCCTGCATTTTATGTGGGCCAATGTTGGCCAATGGGACCTCCTTTTTAATAGACTAACCCGGCACGCGCTGCTGTGCCCTATTTTGAGATGTGTGGAAGTGTGGGTATGTTAGGTTGGAAATGTTTTGACAATGTGTTTTGTGATGCTGTGAAATGTATGTGTGTGTGTTTGGTGTGTATGTTTGTATCATTGTTTTGGGGCCTTGTGTAGGTTTTGTATGGGGAAGTTTCTTTGTCTGTATGTAAAAACCTTCTCTTGCCTGTATGGGCTTATTTGTGTTGGCTGAAGTTTTGTGTCTCTGTCTTGGAAGGTTTCTCTGTATCTGTCAGTCGTTCGCCGCTCCTGAAGCAAGGTAAGGGGACCTCCTTGTTTATATAATAGATTAGCTGAGGGCGGAAGGCAGGGCGGAGATCGCCGATCCGCCCTTGCTGTTGCTGCTGAAAGAAGGTAAGCTGAGGAGCTTACCTTCTTTTTATGTGTTGTTTTAGTGTGTTAGGAAGCGGTGAGGGGGCATTGTGTGTATGTTCTTTAGGAAAATTTGGAAGGGAGGGTAATTGTTTTGTGGGCAGATGTAGTTTTCAGCGTGTTCTGAAGTGGCGAAGTTTGTCGGATGGGGCCGCAGCGTTTTTCCGGCCATGTGCGCGGGAAGGGGGGCAGGGTATGTTGTGTATGTGTTGTTTATGTGTTGTTTTGGGGTGTAGTGTGTATGTGTGTAGTGGTTAGTGATTGTGGGTAGGGAGGTGTGCTGTTGGCAGGCTTAGAGTAGGGCTTGTAGTTCTGTGGCGAAGTGTTAGGATCGGTTTGCAGTGCTTTGTCTGCGATGTGCGAACGTTCCAAACGCTCGTGCTGGCATCGGAGAGGCCCCGGTTTTTTGACTGTTGTCTGTACCTCGTGGTCAGGGCCAGTCAGTTGTTTAGTTTGGTGTTTCTGCGACTTATAGTTTCGTTGTCTATATACATCTTTGCACGACCACGTCTCCTTTATATATATAGATTAGCTGTACTCGCCATGCATTGCTGTTGCCAACCTTCCCTCCCTCTTTCTCTCCTTCTTTCCCTCCTTCCTTCACTCTCTTTCCTTTCTTCCCTTTCCTTCTTTCCTTCTCTCCTTTCTTCCTTCTCTACCTCTTTCCTTCCTTTTTTCTTTGCTTTTAGCTTCCATGCTACCTTCCTTCTTTCCTTCTTTCTTTCCCTCCCTCTTTCTCTCCTTTCTTTCTTTCTTGCTTTCTCCCTACCCTTCCTTCTCTCCCTCTTCCCTTTTTTCTGTATCATCCAGGGCCATAGCCAGGATTTTGATTCGGGAGGGGGGGGGCTGAGTTTGGTTCAGGGGGGGCTGAGACTGGGTGGAAGAGGGTCTACCCTAGCAAACCTTTTGTATTGTTATCCCAATAACCCCAGAGTAGAAGCATTGCAAGACACTTCCTCCTCCACGTTGGAAAGGAAAGTGTTTTTGAGGTAGCTCCAATGGATGGGAGAAAGGGCCGCAATGTAATGTGTGTTGTCACCCTTTCTCCCATATGATGGGACAGGGTGCTTTGTCCTGTCCCCATCATATGATGAGGGAAGGATAGAGGACTTGCGGAGTGCCACGAGCCATTCCACACACCTTCCCTTTTGTTGATAATTGCCAGTGAAACAGTACAGCCCCAGGGGCCATGTGAAGAGGTCCCAAACACCCAGAGGATCATGATTTTAGAAACACAGATCTAGAGTACTACAATAATAAATGCCACTGGAAACCCATTTTAAGTTCCAGGGAGTTTCTTTGTGCAACAGCAATCTGCGGCGTGGTTGAGTGGGGTGTTTCAGAATAATGCAGCCAGTCACTTCTCACCCACTCAGGAGTGAAGTTATTCATAACTACATTTACATAGCTACAAAGGTAATGCAGGATTTTGGCCAAAATCTTTTTTTTTAATGTTAAAAACACTAGGGTTTTATGTCTAACAATTAAGTCATGTGAAAGGGAAACTTCAAACACATGTTCCCAATAATCTATTTATAGTTTATACAGTAGCAGGTAGCAGCTTTCAAAATCTACTCTGAAACTATCCAAGGAACTGAATGTTTAAAAATGTAACAGATTCGTTGCTACACATAGGTAGAAGCCATCACCAATTCTCTTTCAACCCAAAAAGATCAACAGAAAAAGTCAAATTTAAATACAGAATGTTGGATGTCCATTCTTTCAAAATATGCACTTTTATTTTATGTAAAGGTATGCCTCTAAAATATAGTATTTTCACATAAAATACTAGTTTTTAATATAACTCAATGCATTTTGACTAAAGAGCTATGAACTGGAAAACATTATGAAGGATAATTATGTTCTGACCTGCAGTGTAGAAAGTGAAAATCAGGCCAGTTTATAATAAATTGTGAAGAGGCAATTCTAGCTCGGTTTATCAAACTCACAATGCTTTAATGACCTTTAGAGGTTCGGTCTCAGTTTCAGTCTCAGTTTCAGTGAGACTGAAACTGAAACAATGGTTTCCACTCAATATAGGACTCTTTCTTCTGTTTTGACTTCTATAGGTGTCTTTATTCCTCCTAGATATGATAATTTGTTTTTTTAAAGGAGAACTATGGGAAAAATCTTTGATGCATAGTCCCCTGGTGGCAAGAAAATTGGACCAAAAGTCTTGACTTAGCTCGTGTGTGTATCAACAGCCTTTCCCCATGTAGCATTGTGTCCTGCCCCAGTCCTGCCATATCACTCATTAATGTCCCTCACACTCATAGTCCTTGTAACCAGCACTGACCAAGTCCCCAGACCTTAAGTAACATTGACCTTGTTTGGTTTGGGAAGCTAAGCTTGATAGGGCAAAGTTTACACTTGAAAAACAATGGTGGAATACCAGAAATCTCCAGTGAGGACTAGGAAGGATTCTTCTCTAAAGGCAGATATGGCTGCTGAGACGATTTTACAGCCCTCCTCACATAGCTGTTCTGAGCTGAACACAATCTCTTCCAATACTACTCACTTTTCTATTATTACATAAAAATCATGAAATGGTAAATGAGTTTAACTGGAAGACATTGATGATTATAGTTTTAATTGTTTTATATGGATTTTTATTGTTATGTTAAATGTTTCTGAATGATATTTATTAATGTTGTGGTATTGAATTGCTGCCAATTGTAAGCCATCTAGAGTCGTCTTCAGGCTGAGATTTAAAGGCAAGATAGAAAAACTTAAATAAATAAATAAATAATAAATGAAGCATATCACACTAGGTTTCAGTGATGCATATTATATCATCTTTGCTTTGCTATGTAAGTAGTTTAAGTTTATCTTGTTTATTTTTCATGTTTTTTGCATTTGTATGAGGCAGCTGGTGATTTAAGAGTTTTTTCTCCTTCTACTTTTGGGTAGAACATAAGAACATAAGAAGAGCCATGCTGAATCGGGCCTCAGCCCATCTAGTCCAGCATTCTGTGTCACACAGTGGCCCACTAGTTGTACACAGGGATCTCTAGCAGAAAGGAGAGCAAAACCCTCACCTGCTCCCAACCCCCCACAACCAGTACCTGGGGAAAATTCTGCCTGCCTCCATCAACACAGAGGTGGCACTTGGATGTCCATTTCAGTAACTACTGATTCCCTTGGTATCCATGAATCTGTCTAAGCCTGCCTTGAAGCTGTCCAGGCTGACAGCTGTCACAACCTCCTCTGGAAGTGAGTTCCATAACCCAATGACCCTCTGGGTGAAGAAATATTTCCCTTTGTTAGTCCTAACTTTCCTACCTTGGAGCTTTAGGGAGTGCCCCCTAGTCCTAGTGTTGTGTGACAGAGAAAATATTTTTTCTTTATTCACCTTTTCTATCCCATGCATGATTTTATACACTTCGATCAAGTCACCTCTTAAACGCCGTCTTTCAAGGCTGAAAAGACCAAGGCGTTGCAACCTGATTTCATAAGGAGCTGCTCCATCCCTTGGATCATTTTTGTTGCCCTTCTTTGTACCTTTTCCAGTTCCGTTATATCCTTCTTGAGGTGCGGTGACCAGAATTGTACACAGTACTCCAGATGTGGCCTCACCATAGATTTGTAGAGAGGCAATACAACATTTGCCGACCTATTTTCGATTCCCTTCCTGATCATGCCAAGCATAGAATTTGCTTTTTCACTGCTGCAGCGCACTGGGTTGACATCTTCATTGAGCTGTCCACCAAAACCCCAAGATCCCTTTCCTGGTTTGTCTCAGAAAGCTTTGATCCCATCAGTTGATAAGTGTATTTGGGGTTCTTTGCCCCAATGTGCATGACTTTACACTTGTTTAGGTTAAAATGCATTTGCCACTTTGTTGCCCATTCACTCAATTTCGAGAGATCTTTCTGGAGCTCTTTACAGTCAGTTTCATTTTTAACTACCCTGAACAGTTTAGTGTCATCTGCAAACTTTGCTACCTCACAATTTACTTCTACATCCAGATAATTTATGAATAAATTAAAAAGTAACGGTCCTAAAACTGAACCTTGAGTTTGCCACTTCTCACCTCTTTCCATCCAGAGAAGTGTCCATTTATTACCACCCTTTGTTTCCTACAGTTTAGCCAGGTTCCAATCCAGGACAAGACCTGTCCTCTGATTCCATGGCTGAAGAGCTTATTTAGGAGCCTTTGGTGAGGGACTTTGTCAAAAGCCTTTTGAAAGTCAAGGTAAACAATATCGACTGGGTCCCCTTTATCTATGTGTTTATTTACACCCTCAAAGAATTCTATCAAGTTATAAGACATCATTTGCCTTTGCAGAAACCATGTTGATTTTCCTTCAGCAATGCCTGTTTTTCTATGTGCTTAGTAATTTTTTCTTTAATAATGGTTTCCATCACTTTGCCTGGAACTGAGGTTAGACTAACTGGCCTATAATTTCCTGGATCACCCCTGGATCCTTTCTTGAAGATCGGAGTTACATTTGCCTCCCTCCAGTCCTCGGGTACAGTGCCTGATCTTAGAGAAAGGTTATATATTTTGGCTAGAATTTCAGCAATTTCACACTTGAGTTCCTTAGGAACTCTGGGGTGGATGCCATCTGGCCCTGGTGATTTGTTGACATTTAGTTTAGTAAGGCATGTGAGAACATCTTCCTTGTTTATCTCTATCTGGTTTAATTCATTTAATTCCCTCCCTGAAAAAACACTCAGCTGCAGGCATAGAGATGGGAAGCTCTGCGGGGGAGAGGAAAAATGGGGGTGGGGGCAGGGTTTTTTCCATTTTTTTCCAAAGCCAGTTTTTTTTTTAAAAAAGTGTGTAGCCAGGGCCGTAGCCAGGATTTTGATTCGGGGGGGCTGGTTTGATTCGGGTGGGGGGGGGCTGAATCTGAGTGAGAGAGGGTCTACCCTAGCAAACCTTTTGTATTGTTATCCCATGCATATGGGATATACTGAGCATGGTGATCAGATCATGATATAAATACACATAGTAGCTTAAATAATGTACCAGTAAGGCCTTATCGTGGACCACGCTGGGAATTTGGGGGGGGGCTGAAGCCCCCAAGCCCCCCCCCCCCGGCTACATGCCTGTGTGTAGAATATGTTATTTTCCAATGATAAATAATATATCTATGACATGGTATTCAAACTATATAACATGAAGGCCTTAATGAAAGCTTTCAGAGATTTTTTTTTGTTTTTACACACTTCATTTCCCAGAACAAAAATGGGGAAAAACTCCCCCCCCCCATTTTCCAGGTTTTTTCCAGGCCTTCCCATCTTGGGTTCTTGTCCCTCTTTCCCAGTGGCCTCTATAATATTTATTTATTTATTATTTATTTATTAACTTCGATTTAGTATACCGCTCACTCCGGAGCTCAGAGCGGTTTACAGAAGAAGCATAAACACCGTGAGTAATAAAACAGATTAAACAGTTAAAACACATTAAACATCAAAAAACCCAGTTTGAACTCCTCATGATCAGGTTTGTGAACCCATTAGCAAAAAACATACCTGTCAACTGCTATGAAGTATAAGCCATCACTTTCCAGCAGTCCATCTTCATGAACCAGAGTGCAAAAAGCCAGATATTTCCTGGTGGCACCATCTGAGGGACTAGTTGTTCACTTACACTATTCTTCTCACCCTTCCTGGGTTGTATCCTTCAGCTGGGTGAAAAGATCAAGTGGCAATCTGTGCATCAGGGACCTTCCGCTTCCTAACTAGAGCCTTATAGTCCCTTGTGATAATTTGAAAGCTATATCTTGTAGTGTCATTATGTCACATGTGGACCAAAAGGAAATAGTAACAGAGAGTGGACTTGATGAGTCTTATTGGCCACTCTGATATATCATAGAGTTTTGTCCAAGGGAGAGAGCACACCTCTTGAGTCATCCTGTCACACCTGCAAACCTTTGCTTCTGTTCCTGCCCCTCAAAATTCACTCACTAAACACCCACATAAAATGCCCAGGGGTTCTGTTCAACTCTTACAGCATGTGGTTGGCCCTCAAAAATATATCGTTATAGGAAGGGACTTTTCATAAATAATCGTAGTTAATGTTCATGAACCATATGAAGAAAGGAAAGCAAAAAGGCCAGTGCGAAATGATTCAATTACCAGAGGGGAAATTGCAGTTTGCATGCTGATTATATTGTACCTCTCCTCTGATGAAATATTTACATTTTTTCCCGAACGGTCAGTATTCAAAGGGATTATACTTATATTTTGTTTACACAAACTGATTCATGTGCCAAGACTGTCAATTTTTGCACAGCCTGTTTACATGTTTGTATTGTTCTTTTCGCTGATTACAGAATAGATTTGTCAAATTTTATTATACAAGCCATAACATTTAAAACGTGACCAGACAGAAAAACAGTCAAGCATTTGAGAGTTAGCACAGCAATGTGGAAACAAATAAAGTGCAGAAATGAACAGAAATGTGGTGTAGAAAATCTTTCTTAGGTGATTCAAGTAATCACTGTCTCCGTCTTCCACTTCAGAGAATATTAATCCTTATCTACAACATATGACAATTGAAATGTACAATAAAACAATGCAGGTGAAACACTTGAACACACTAAATTATGGTACTAGATAAGTCATCATTATCATTGACATTAAAATGTTCTAGTGGCAATGGGGCATGCTTCAGAAATGTTAAACAACCCTATGCCATCAGACAATTTGTCCTATTTAACACATTATTTCTACTTGGGCAGGTTCCCAAGGACTCAGAGGCTGACATCCTGCATCAAAAGAAAATAACATAATATCTTACCTGGGCACTTAAGCACAGGCCCTCAAACAGGTTTTTTTGTACTATAGATCTCAGAATCACCATCCGAAGTCTAAAGGTGGAGCCCCAGAAAGTAACTTCCAAGACTTGCTCTTAGCTGGCAATTTATTTTATTTTAATGCAAGTATATTTCTCCCATTGTCTCTTGGAGTAACTTACAGATCATACCACAAGATTGTGGCTTCATGGTTAATTGCCCTTGTTTTTGTGTGCCTTCAAATGGTTTCCAACTTAAGGTGACCCTATGGGATTTTCTTGACAAGATTTGTTTATAGGGGGCTTGCCTTTGACTTGACCATCAAGTCAGTTTCAATGGCTGAGAAGATCTTCAAGCCCTGTTCTCTAGACTCATAGTCCACTGTTTAAACCACTACACCAGTGGTTCTCAACCTGTGGGTCCCCAGATGTTTTGGCCTTCAACTCCCAGAAATCCTAACAGCTGGTAAACTGGTTGGGATTTCTGGGAATTGTAGGCCAAAACACCTGGGGACTAACACAAAGCACAGGATGCTATGTCCCTAATTAATATATAAACTATAAACAATAACAATTCCCCAAGTGGGGTTTACTGTCCACGGCAATATCCAAATTAGAGTCCAAATCACTGTAGTATCGTCCATAGAAATTTATAAATCCATCAGGTGCCTGGCAACATAAACAATGTTCTTTGTCTGCAAATGCGAATCAAAAAATAGGCACACTTTCAATGTAAATATACAAGATCACTGTTCGACGAAACCCATAAACGTTTCAAATGAAAATAAGTTACTCAGGAAATGTGCATTCCATTAGCCAGAAACCCCAAATCTGCAATTCTCCGATAATCCGGTATAACGGGTTCTGGCGTAGGTTCAAAACGGTAGGATATACTCAGCCGACGAGGAATAATTAAATCGGAATTCCATCTCTTGTTTCGACTATCTGTCAGTCTTTTTCAAGATCCAGTATAATCCCAGTCACAGTTATTCCATGAGGGTCCCCGAACGGCATACAATCATTCTGTAACATGATAACAATGTATTAAACTAACGCAAAATAGGGTGGACACTCAGGTCCTGGGGACCCACAGGTTGAGAATCACTGCACTACACAATGCTGGTCCCATTCATAGTTAATCAGTGACTGTTGTAATTCTGCACTCACTTACCAGTGCAGAATCCCCTCTAAAAATAATCGGACTCATTTTTCAGTAAATATGTTGAGAACTATGCTGCAACTGTATGATAGTAAGAAAGAAAATAAATACTAGTGGTTTGGAAAGGGATTTAGAAAAGACAGTAATTATCATAACATTCACATGTGATTCTTGAAGCAGCCATATTTGGAAAATGGGTATAGGTCTGATTGCCACACATTCCCCATAATTGATGAATAGTTCTACACAAGTCAAACATAAATATTACATTACCTGGCACCAAATTATACAATTAACTGCTTCGGAATGTACTGATAACTGCTGATTTGGTACCAAAATTGAGATGCCGTGCAGAAAATGTGTGATAATGTCTCCTATGTTTGATTGATGCTAGTGGTGACAGCAACCAAATCAATCAAGAATATGGCATTGGAGGTACATGATTGGTATTTTTTCCTCCTCAATTTTAATTTCCCAGTTCAACTTCTGCCCCTTGAAATTGTCAGAATCCTTAATCAATTTATTTAAAAAGACAATTTTCATAGTTGTCCATTGTTTTAAATTAAAACTGTTATTGGTTATTACAAAAAGGTTTTATCTGTATTTCTTCCTGAGATAGAAAGAGGAATTACTACAATAATAGAAGCTTCACATTACCGCTATCAACACAATTCAATTTTTTAAAGGTAATATAGCACTCCCCCCACATCCTTGTCTTTGGACTGGGCTGTAAAGGATATCTTGACAAAAGAGATAAGCATATGTAACAATGAATAGGCTCAGAAATATGCACATAAGATTGCCTTTTAAAATAAGCTAAATAAGCAATTGTGTGGCTATTCACCAGAAACTGATGAATCAATCATTGGACTTTATGTCCTTCCAGAAAGCAACTAACAGTATAACATTTTACGTGAAATAATTCAGTATTCTAAGAATTAAATACATGACTTTTAGTTCTGATTTATTGTTTGGGTGGACATGATAGAAAGCTTAAGGGTAAAATCAGCACATCCTATCTCTAGGTTCTTAAAGAGACGCTTCAAAAACCCCTTTAATCTATAAAAGACAACAGCTGTGCTATGCACAAGCAAATCCATAAGTAATAGTTCATATACTAGTCTGAAGAGACTAATGACCTCATCACATAAGGTTCTTTATTGCAATATGTGTCAGTTTGCCTATACTTTTATGACAGAGCCTGTCAGCTCACATCCCATGATGTAGAGCAGCTTCTGGTGGGCCTCCATCATAAAATATAGGTGAACCAGTGCATGGGAGGGGTCCCATGTTGAATAGAATCAACGTGGGGAACCCGGGTGGCTAGCGCTTCCCCCCGTGAAATGAGAACTCATGTGAGTCAGACAATGCGGGGCATGAGGCCGTGGGTTCTCCATGCTCCTTCACTGCCAGATTCACCACAATGTGTGGCAATTCCGGTGGCTCATCTGATGAGGTTGTTAGTACCTCATACATAAAGTGAAAATTGCATTCTTTGGCATAATAATTTTCTAAGAAACATTCTTAATTGTAAACATATAATTTTAGCTTTATGGTGTATTCAATACATAGACACAATGAGGTGTTACACTATTCAGATGAAAATATTCCATTGGCCATGGATTTTGGAAGAGTTGAGAGTTAAAGTCATCCAGATTCACATGCTATATTGCATTTTTCCTCAACAGCAAAATGGGGAAAGCGATGTTTTATGAAACAAAGAAATAAATGTTGTCTATACCTTGCATAAAATTATACAAATAACTCAAGGCGATTCCCTGTTTAAAACTTAAGTTGAAAACAATGGTAAGGCAATTTTAACTAACTAGACATGTTGCTTAATGTATTTAGAGTATAGTGTTTGAGACCATGGATTGCTCCATTACAGTCCAGATTAAAACCTAGAATGGGTATATTACTGACACTGAAGTTCCATCTGCCAGTGTTATAATTTTTGAGGACATATTTTTTTTAGAACCCTATATTTAATTAAATGCCAATTTTCAAGTTTTTTTCATATATATATACATGTGTGTATGTATGTATGTCTGTGTATATAAGCAATGTGTTTTAGTTGTGCTGTACCTTGCCTGCAGCTGTGATGAAAGGCGTGTAAGACATTATTATTATTATTATTATTATTATTATTATTAGGCAAAGTAGAGCAAAAACATCTGTAGGTATGTTCTTAAGGTATTGTGTCTTTCTGTATGTTTTGTGTTTATCTGGCTTTCAAGTGTTTGAATGACTTTCTGAAATACAACCAATATCTAGGTTAATTGATATGGATTCTTTCTTTCTTTCTTTCTTTATTTATTTAAAAGGAGAACGTTGAAGGACTTTTAGCCTTTCACATACTTATCACTCTGAAACTAATCTTGAGTGAGGGGTCCGAACCTTGTTACCTCAATATTGTACAATCAGCACTCTATATTCACTCCTACAAATATAAAAATGTGAATCTTGATTTTGACATTTTATATTAGTGGTATCATTTTAATACACCGTTTTATATAAGAGGACTTGTGGTGTCCATGGGGGATCCAGGAGACAAACCCCAGCAGATATTAAGGGGTCACTGTAGTTGTCCAACTCTAAAAGAGTGACAAAAGCAAGTAGTTTTGCAAAAATCCAAGAGAATTAAACTATGTCTGCAGAACGTGCTTTGAAGTGTAATATTTGTTAGTCCTTTAGTACTAACTCTCACACAATTAAGAACTTAACTAATATCTTAATTTTAACCCCAATTGAAGACGATTGCTTTAGTTAAAATACATTTAGCTAGGATGCTCATTTTCATTAGAAAACTCTTAATTTAATTAATTATTGATTTTAATTATAGTTTGTTCCAGACACTAGTTCTGCCTACCAGTTATTCTGTACTGGAGTCTCAAAATTTAGCATTTATTTGTGTTCAATCAACAAAAACCATTGTAATATACTGGAGATTAAATATCATTGGTGCCCTCTCTTTACTCTAAAATAGATTAGATTTTCATATTATCTTCATAAAGCAGATTAGAAGTATTATCCAAATTATCTATGTTTGATTCCTGTATGCTGTACGTTTTGTGACTTCATTTGCAGTTTGTGAATGAGATAATTGGCTCTATATCTGTTGCTGTTGATGTCTTTTGGGGGGAGGGGCATATCAGACAGATCTGCCTTTAAACTGAGTTATACTACTAACTTCAGATAAAATGTGAGAGACCTAACTACTTCTTGAATTTCACCCCATCTAAGACACACATTAGTTCACACCAAGAGTAGAAGAAAATGAATCTGCAACCTGTAAAACGAAATAGGGCCATCTAGTCCAACTCCCTGCCATGCAGGAATAGCACAATCAAAGTATCCCAGACAGATGGCCATCCAGCCTCTGTTTAAAAGTTTCCAAGGAAGGTGCAGCCACCACAGGCAGAGAGTTCCAGGAAGTTCTTCCTAACGTTTAGGTGGAATCTCCTTCCCTGTAATTTGAATCCATTGCTCCGAGTCTTAGTTTTGAGGGCAGCAAAAAACAAGCCTGCTCCCTCTTCCTTTTGACACGCTCACATATTTATGCACAGCTATCATGTCTTCTCTCAATCTTCTGTTATGTGGGCTAAACATACCCAATTCTTTAAGACACTACTCATAGGGCAGGTTTTCTAGACCTTTGATCATTTTAGTCACTCTCCTCTGGACACCTTCCAGCTTGTCAATATCTCTGTTAAACTGTGGTGCCCAGAATTGGACACAGTATTCCAAGTGAGGTCTAACCAAGGCAGAATACAAAGGTACCATTACTTCCCTATATATGTGTGAATTAGGCATGGATTAGAACCCAAAAATCGCGATTCTAAAATCAAATGGGGGGTTATTTTTAATTAGTAATAGAAAGACTTACAAACAATTTCCAAAAAGTTCTAAAATGTAACGTAACTACTAATTCTAAATTCTAAATTGGTTCTAAAGTCTGAAAAGCAGGGAAACAGGACTGACACTGTTTTAAGCACAGGCAAATCAAGGGGCAACATTTCCCTTGGTTTCCTTGCAGGGAGATATAAAGCATTAATATATATTATTATTATTATTATTAAATAAAATAGTCAAGGCTTGCTTCTCCAGAGCATTTATTAGAATTAAATAATAAATTCTAATAGTAAGAATGTAGTAAGAGTGATAGTGACCTGGAGGGTATGAGGAACGTGCTCTTGGTAAACTAGAACATGCTCTTAGGTTTGTAGTTAGAGCCCTGTCAATTTAACAGTATTTCAATCCATGTCTGTTATCAATTATGTAAGGCCACAAGCACTCTAGTGCCCTCAAGAACAAGCAAACATATTATTATAATTATGTCAGGCCCAAGTTGTTTCTATAATTATTTTAGTATTATTATTACTTCGCTGTGTGTCTCCCATTGATTTTGAGAGCTGTTGTTGCTCTTAGACACCTTAAAGTCATATGGCTTGGCATGACTGCATGGATTGCTGTTATTTCCCACCAGAGCAGTACCTATTGATCTACTCACATTTACATTGATCCCAGTGGCATCAATAACAAGTAGGGCCCTTCTTCCAGGAAATTATAAGGGGTAAATATTATTAATATATTTATTATTATTATTAGAATTAAATAATGCCCTGGGCCCTTCTTCCAGGAAATTAGAAGGGGTAAATATTATTAATATATTTATTATTATTATTAGAATTAAATAATGCCCTGGGCCCTTCTTCCAGGAAATTAGAAGGGGTAAATATTATTAATATATTTATTATTATTTTATTTAATTGGGCCCTTCTTCCAGAAAATTAGAAGGGGTAAATATTATTATATTATTTATTATTATTATTAGAATTAAATAATGCCCTGGGTTCTTCTTCCAGGAAATTAGAAGGGGTAAATATTATTTATTATTTATTATTTTTATTATTATTGGGCCCTTCTTCCAGGAAATTAGGGGTAAATATTATTATATTATTTATTATTATTATTAGAATTAAATAATGCCCTGGGCCCTTCTTCCAGAAAATTAGAAGGGGTAAATATTATTATATTATTTATTATTATTATTAGAATTAAATAATGCCCTGGGCTCTTCTTCCAGGAAATTAGAAGGGGTAAATAATATAATAATATTTATTATTTTTATTAGAATTAAATAATGCCCTGGGCCCTTCTTCCAGGAAATTAGAAGGGGTAAAATTATTATTATAAAATAGTTGCCTACCTTCCAGAGCTCTTTTCACTGCAGCTTTCTCCCCATTCATTTTGCCATAGATCTCTAGGAGGTTTGAACTCTATGGCTTTTCCTTGAATCTGCACTTTTCCTGCTCCTCTCTGGGCTGTTTTCAACCCCTTCTCCCATTGTTTCAGCCTGCCTCATGTCCTTCTCGCCTGCCCTCCTATCCAGGCTCCTTTCCCTGCAGTTTAAAGTGCTTTTTTCCTGAGTCCTCCAGCTGCTCTAGGACTTCCGGTTTCGATCTCTCTATAGTTCTGGCTGGTTTTTCTCTTCCTGGAGGCAAGGCCTTTCAGTTAAAGTAGGCCTCGAGCATGGAAAGGCTGTGAATAATGTCTGGGATTTTGGATTTTGGAGGGGGTAATAGGGAGCCTTCCGAAATATTTAGAATTCTAACAAAATTTTGGGCCCAGGGGGTTTGAAAAAGAAAGTCCACTTCCGGGATTGGCCTTGCGATCCGTAAAAACTTGAAAGTCCCATTACATACGAATCACTTACGAATTCTTTTGATTTTCATAACTTTTTTCTCATGCCTAGTGTGAATGTATCTTTAAATGTCATAGTAAACTTTTTAGCTATTAGTGTTGAATATTGCCTTTTACACTACTTTGGTAAAACTAGTCTCAGAGAGACCCAAGAAATTCAGTGCATCCTCTTGTGATTTCTGCTAAGCTTTGAATCTACTTCTAATCAAACATGAATCTTGACATTTAGTACTTCATCAGACAGGCAGGAGGGAAACAGAGGAAAGCAGGGGAAAGTGTTAGGAAGAGTTGGGGAAACATTTTACACAATTAATTCCTAGCCAGCCATCCCACAAACTTTCCACACTGCTTTTTGCTTTCCCTTGCTCCCCCCACCCATCTTTCTTGAAGCCTCCGTGGGACTCTATTACACCAGCATATGAAAACAGAAAGGACAAAGGCGAAGCATCCATGTGGTGGGATCCTAAAATAAAAAGGTGTTCGACCTCAAAAGGACAAAAAAATATGACTTGATTGGCTGTCCTTGAAGATGATACTAAAATTGATTATGATAGATAAGATTCCATCTGAGGTTCAGACCTTTGTTGGAAAAATTACTAATTTCCTGAACTAATATTCTAGTTAATCTTTTTAATTCAGGAAACATTTTTCTGTACCTATGAAACCTGTACTGATAGTTTTACTTTACCAAATTTGACAAAATATGTCATCTCCAGAAATGCTCTAGGTTCTCCAATATATTTCCACTGGACGTTCCCATATAATTTCACTTGAAGAAAGAGAAAATTCCCAGATACCTCTCTGGGAAGTTTCTATCTCCTCCAGCAAGACTTCATGGTAACATCTATCACTGTAAGTTCAGTTAACGTATCAAGGATCTGATCATGCCTACTTAAACTATGTATTCCAGAAGTATGCTGGATATGCATAGATTTTATGGTGCTCAGTTCCTGAGAAAGGGCAAAACCTTGTTTATGAATATCCTTCGCAAAAATTAGAGAACTTAGTTCTCATAAATAGACTTCAAACTGCCACTCTTTTGACATCTGCAAATTTCTCTCTAAACAATGCCCAGGGGCATCAGTCTATTTCAAAAATGCAAGTTGATGCTCTGATGCAATAACTGTAGATTCAGCCTGTGAACAGAGTATTATCATCCTACATGTGTTGATGGCTTATTGCCTTAGATCTCTGCATGTACTTCAAGCATTTTGTTTGTGTTGGCTGCTGACAGCTTTTGAAATGACTATCAAAATTATTTGCAATTCTCATCAAAAGTTAGAAAAACAAGATCAGCATGACTGATAGTCATCCATAGCTATCTAGAACATGGCACTATATTTTGTAAGAAGAATATCTCTACAGGATACTCATTTCTGTCAAGGACTTTGCTTGGAAGAAATAAGATCAATAGCATAATTTTCCTTGATGTTTTATCATCTGCCCAGAGCAAATTAAGGAGTTGAAGCCAAGCCCATATTGTATGCCATGCGGAGTGGAAGAACATCTGTCCCATTTGTTGAGAACATGAACGGAAGTATATAAGTGAAGTAAATAAATCAGGTATAAGACAATGACATATCTACAGTCCTTAGGTTTACTTTCAGCCACACAACAGTGGATTTTATTTTTTCCTTGTTATTACTCAGCTACCAGTCTAGTTCTTTTATTTCTCATGATCACCTTGACCCCTGAAAATTGTTTTCAATTGTAGCTCTTAGTCGGACTCTTAGATCACCATTGGCAGACTTTCAGCAGACTTTCAATTGATGGAGATTATTACAGAAGTTTCTGTATGCCCACAGAGCAACTGGATCAAGATGGATTTCTCAATTTTTCATTGCAGAGACTAAATTTTTCATGACTGACAATTACATGAGAACAAAATATTAAGTCCCTCAAAGCTTTGACTTCCCTTATTACTCACTGGATACCATTTATGGGAGCATATGTGATATAAAAAGACATTTAGAATCATAGAGTTGGAAGAGACCATATGGGCCATCTAGTCGAACCCCCTGCAGGAAAAGCACAAACAAAATACCCCTGACAGACAGCCATCCAGCCTCGGTTTAAAAGCCTTCAAAGAAGGAGCTTTCATCACACTTTGAGGCAGTTAGTTTCATTGTTAAATAGTCCTCACAGTCAGGAAGGCCTTCCTAACCAAGTAGAATCTGCTTTTTTGTAATTTGAACACATTGCTCCATTGAGCCCTAGTATCCAGGGCAGCAGAAAACAAGTCTGCTCCCTCTTCCTTGTGACAGCCTTTCAAACATTTAAGCATGGTGTTCATGACTCCTCTTAATCTTATCTCCTGCAGACTAAACATCCCCAGCTCTTTAAGCCACTCCTCATAGGGCATGGTCTCCAGACCTTTGATCCTTTTAGTTGCCCTCCTCTGGACACTTTTCAACTTGTCAATATTTCTCTTGAATTGTGGTGCCCATAATTGGTCACAGTATTTCAGATGCTAGTCTGAATAAAGCAGAATAGAGAGGCACTATGATTTCCCTTGACGTAGATACTATAGTGTTCCTTCTCTTATTCCTGGGGTTAGGTTCCAGGACCTCCCGCAATAAGTGAAAAACCATGATGTAGGGATGTTCTATTTATTTTTATATTAACATTATTTTAGTAGTTATACACTATTTTAAGTCTTTATAAACTTAAAATGAAAGGAAGGAAAGGCCCTTCAAGGCTGGAAGGAGGGAGGGAGAACGGAGGAGGGAAAGCGCCTTGGAGAGCAGTGGTGGCAAAACCCCACAAAACATTGTATGCTTCCACTCCAAAAGAGTAGGCTTTCCGTGTTGTGCTGCATCCAATGGAGTCACATGCTGGCTCCAAGTGATGGGGAAAGAGTTGCAAGAGGGAGCTGCATGTAGGGCTATCTCTCCTCGCCAGAAGCCAGTTTGCCTAAGTTCCTTCCTTGTGTCCTCACGGCACAAGGAAACAATGCACCAAGAGATGCGGGGGCCAGGAGGGATTTTCCTCCTCACCCTCCTCTCCTGGCACAGCATCTCCTCATGCCAGGAGGGTATTAGGAGAGAACTCATGGTGGCCAGGTACTTTTTACTTTACTTTTAGTGGGAAATTGGGGGGGGGGGGGCTTGGGGGGGCTGCATGCCTTCCTGATTTTAATCTCACATTTTGGGCAGAGTGAGGACAGAAATCGATGCCAAAGCAAGTTTTTTAATTCTGGCTGGAAGCTCCCCTCATCACACGGGGGTTTTACCCCATCTTTGAACACTGCTAATATTCAGCCAGGATGGAGTGTGTGGGAGCCAATCACATAACACAGGGCTACTTCCAGTGGAACTCCATCCCAGATCCATTGTGGCTGCATCTCAACAGTGTGTTGAGAGGCTAAGCTGGGGACAGTGCGGGATGAAGCCAGGGGAAAAGGTAAATGCTGTGTGATGGTAAGGGGGCACTGACAATGGTTTCCCCCACGGCCTCACGAATTACCCTGGTTTATGGACCTCTGTCTGATGAGGTCCTAAGTGTTAACTTTTACTTCTTCATCGGTCTGAACCTAGGCTATTCCACATAAGAGGTTTAATTAACTTTCTTAATACTAGTTTTCAATTGCTTAACACACACAACTTCAAATAAAAAGTCCTACTGATTGTTACCCTGCTAAAACACACCACAAAACCTAGTGTCTACAACAGTGGCTCCCAACCTGTGGTCCGTGGACCACCAGTGGTTCCCAAGAACTAAAATATGGTCTGCGGCCTCATTGTTACTACACCATTGCAGCAAGAGTGACTGGTCTCACAAAACCATCTTATAGTGCCAAGGCAATGGGGATGTTGGGAGGGGAGAGGCTGACTACCCACAAAAGGTGTGATAACATGCCTCCTGTGACTGCTGCTTCTCCTACTCCTCTCCCCCTGAGTGGAGCTGTTCCATGTGGCACATCAGCTCTAGATCATTACATACAGTTTTCTGTGAGTGAGCAGATGGTGACTACTGGATGGCATATGTTCTGTATCAGAAACTAGAGCTGATGTGGTCTATCCAAATAAATTTTCTGAATCAGCACCCCAAATAACCAAACAGAATCTAAAGTTGGCCAAAAACTGATTTGTAACCCCTTTGAAGCTAATGTTGGAGAGTGGTCCCTGGTCAATAAAAGATTTGGAAACACTGGCCTGCAACAATGATAGGAACCTGTGTGCACACTATGGCACTGCCATCAGATTTGCAGTAACAAAACCTTTTTTTTGGTCCAAATTAATTCTTGTTTACACATATGCATCTTGGTTCAAAGAGTAATAGAAATCCTGAAATCCTGTTGGAAGTGCTCTTGCTCTTGTAAACAAGACTTGTTTCAAGTGAAACTAATACAGGATTGCTTGCCCAACTCCCCTCTCCCCCACATCAGACTTCTAGAAACTTGTTTATTCTTGCAGTTGGATCACAGTTGAACACTGTTGTCCCTATCCAGGCATTCATGAGAAGCTTAACCAGAATTCATAAGAAGCAGAAGTGGAACTGGAACTGGGTTGTTGTAGGTTTTTAGGGCTATATGGCCATGTTCTAGAAGCATTCTCTCATGATGTTTCGTCTGCATATGTGGCAAGCATTCTCAGAGATTGTGAGAAGTGGAACTGCTGTTCCCTCCCATCACTTGGAGAGCAATAGTCTTACAAGGAGAGTGTCTCCAACATGTAGAAGCTCTCCATGAAATTTGGAACCTTGGTAGATCAGGGTCTCTGAGGGTGCAGAGACTGCAAGTATAGAAGACACTTTTATCCTCAGATTATTTTTGCTTAGCACATTAGGAGGTCATCAATGATTTAAATCTGCATTTGTCACATCAGATATTGCACTTGTAGTTTACATAGAAGGCAAGATATTGAATAGTAATTTTATTCTTAAACAATACATTCACACATATGTATTATTTCATAAACTGTCAGTTTCTGCTACTGATGACATAAAAACTGTTTTGGGTACTATATATTTCAGCACTATCTTTTGGTCAGACAACATGAAGACAGAAGTCATGAAAGAAGCTAAAGAACTTTTAAAGTTAATGATGGCAAAGTGAAAAGCTTTTTAAAAATAAAGTCAACTGAGGTGGAATAATTTTCTTCCATTTTGAGACAATAAAGCTATCTTGAAATGAAGTAAATTGCTGAAGCTATAATGCCACCTGTATTTCAATATCCCACCACAAACAGGAGCAACAGGTCTGCTTTCCAGTAAGGCACAATTGCTTCCTTGTGTCTCATTTCTCTTGCAACAAAACAGAAGTACATTATTAATGCTCTGTATATTGGAAAGGGTATCAACCTGCAGGGCATTGTGCCTAGTTGACTGCTCTAAGGAACGATTCTCCAGTAAACATCTAAGAAACAATATCAGAACTTCAAAAATGCAGATGATTTCTGTTTACTTTTTCATCATAAAATATATAAAGGAAAACCATCAGGAAATAAATGTGTGGTTGTTCTATGACTTGATATCATCTCTTCAAACTCTATCATGCCCTATCACTACTTTGTTTTGGTTTTGGTTTTGGTTTTTTTGGTTTTTTGCTAAGGGTGGCCAATGAATAGTCCCTGCATTCAAAATTTCCAGGGAAAAGTTTTTGTTGTTGTTTTCTTCCAAATTGTTTCTGACTGATGGCAATCCTAAAGGTGAACCTATCATTGCATTATCTTGGCAATATTTGTTCAGAAGAGATTTGCCACTGACTTCCTTAGAAACTTAGAAAGTATGGCTTTTCCACGTTCCCTTAGTGGGTTTCCATGTCCAAGGGGGATTCAAATCCTAGTTTTTCCAAATTGAAATTTGAGAATGGAACAAGAAAGTGTTGTCCTGCTAGAAACTGTCAAAAAATAACTCATTTGGGACAATCCCCCAAGGTACTACTGCTGAGCATTTAGGTTTGGAAGTTAGGTTGCCTTCAATCTGTGTTCACCTGAAATTGTTGAAATATTTTATCTCAGTGGCATCCCTGAAGACCATTTAGTTGTTTTTACATCAAAAAAGGAGGATAATTGAGCTAGCATGCTTTAAAATGTATTGCCTGTCTTCACTAGAAGTCTTTAAACTCTGAGTTATTAAATGGGTTTGTGATTGGCTATTTCCTCAGGGTGCCAATTAAGATGTCCGTCTGGTTCGGCACTCAACATTTTCTGAATGGTATCCTGCAGAAATATCCTAAAGGCATCAGATCCTGTTTGATTTTAGAAGCATTGCATATCAACTCTCCATCAACAATGTAATGGAGAAAACAAAGCAAGGAGGATTAATTTTTTAAAACTTACTGTGATTGAGAACATGGTGAGACACAACATTAACCTATGTTTTTTTAAAGCCAGGAAGGATTGTGATGGGCGTAAACATCCTCAAGGCACCAGATCTCATCTGATCATGGAAACCAAACAGAGTCAGCCCTGTTTAGTACTTGACAGTAAAAAAAAAATAACAGATGCTTTAGGCTACATTTCAAAGAAGGAAAATCACAAAACCACTTTTGCGTAATCCTTGCCTGAGAAAACCCTATAAAATCTATGGTGTCGTCATAGCTTGACAAGTGACTCAAAAGCACATGCACACACATGGTTTCATTTTTAAAAAATAACAAATGCATTTCTAGTTAACTCACTGATTTTACTAGTGTTAAGGAAGACATTTACAAGCTCATGCTTCCAAAGCAGTGTTATTGGTTGGCTTCAAGTCATTATGGTAACCATAAGATGATCTTATCATGATATTTCTTGACATGAATAGCTCAGAAGTAGTTTGCGTCCCTCTGAAGCTGAGGGACTGAGACTTGTCCAAGATCCTCCATGGGTTTCCATATCTGAGTAGGGGTTCAAATCCTAGTATCTAGTCTAGTTCTCATACAACTCAGTTCTCTGCATATCCCTGTGGAACAACTCTTTTTCTCTCTATGGACTGGGTCAGGTGGAAAATATTAAACATGATACCCTATATTGTCCTTTTTGTAATAACATAAAGGGGTGTTTCTTGGCCTGGATTACGATAAGATTTTCATATATTAATATTTATTGGAAGGTGCACTTCTGTATGTTATTTATTGAGCGACAATTTTTAACTTTTTATTTCTTAAAACCAGAAAGAGCTCTACCAGCTATATTACTGGCCATACTGCAGTTGATATCTTCAGTTTTAATATCATGTAACCACAATTTTGTAATTTTTATCTCATATTTTCAATTGTATGTTGTTATTGTATTTCCTTATAATGTGCTGTTACAACATTAAACTTTACTCATAATAGGAAGCCCATTCAAATAAACTTTCCATAGTAGAAGCATTCCTCTTCATACATTGCAAATCCACAAAACGTTCTGTTGGAATTTGCCCCTTATCTGGTTGGATGTTGCTCCTAGATGAAATGTTGAGCCATTTGAGAACATAATTCTAAACTTACCAAAAAGGCCTTCCTTCTGAATTGTTACATACAGACAGGGCTTGTAATATGGCACCATAATTTTCTCAAAGGATGTCATTTAAAGTGACCTGAATGTCCATCCAAATTAAAAATAATAATTTCTGTTGAAAATATCTTACTGTTCGGGAAGTAGGAGATGGTCTTCCATCAGAAGTGGGAGGAAGGCCAGGACCTTTCTGCAACAATTAATAATTTCTGTCCATTAGAAAAATGTTCTGCAAAAGAGTCTTGCCATTAAGCAATATGATATCTAGGCAAAGTAGTATAATTTTGCTTGTGAAAGCTGTGCAGGTGCTTTTGCAATTAAGTAGTTGCCTTTGAGGACTGAGAAAGGCTGAACTGGAAGAAAGATGGTGATTTCAATGGGCATAACAGACACATCTGATTTCAAAAATAACACAATGGTATTGCTTTGTAACAGGGTGAGAAGCAGCCTGCCTAGGGAGAATATTTGTCTTCCCAATGCCAGTCATTTCAAAGACCACAGGACATCCCAAAAGTCATCCCCCTCCCTTATGAAAAAATGTTATGATTTTTTTCATATGTTGCCGAATAACAACTCCCAACATTCAAAGACAATTAATATGTCCCCAGACTGCTATGATCATGTAGAGTAGCATGCATTTGTGATTCACGTCCCTTGCCTGCCTCCTCAAGTACCTTGTGATTATACTGCCCCCATGCACCTTACATTCACTGGACTTTAAAATCTTGAGGCCCTTTTATTACACAATTGCAATACTTGAATTGCCACAGCTGTTTTCTGTGTAACCTGAGGATTTGTAGTTTGAGGAGACAGTACAGCTCTCTGGCTGAGAATTTGAAATACAAATCCAGGGATTCCATAGGATGTTTATTTACTTATTTATTTATTTATACTTCAAACTTATATACCGCCACTCCCCAAGGGCCCGGAGTTATTTACAGAATATAATACATAAACAGAGAACAACAAGGTAGAATAGGGGTGATTACATAGACAGAGGAGGGGAAAACAAGGAAGGTATGCGACTCTTAAAGAAGTCAGCAGCAAGGCATGGGTCTGGGGTAAAACTCAAGTCCCATGCAGATAGACGTGCTGCCAGAGGGGATCGTCCAACTGTGACATCTGTCACACAGTCGAAAGAGGGAAGCTGAGGCACTCCCAGAAAGTCATGGAAAATCTCCAGTCCAGGGGGAGGGGAACCATCTTGACCCTCTGATCCCAGTGCCTTGGAAATAAGACTCTTTCCTGTTGTATTGTCCTGTTTCCAGGGCTGGGGATTCACCAGAGAATGCTCCGAGCTCCTGGAGCTAATGTTCCAGAAAGTCTTGGTGCAGAACTTCCTCCGCTTCTTAGTTGGCTTGAAGGATCCCAATCGGTCAGCTGGGGGTGGACAGTCCCTTGACTGGGCCTCAGGGGCAGCAGCAGCATCAGATAGCACCATAGCCCCCTGCTGGGGCAATGGGGGAAGTTGAGCATTTCGCTGATCCGGAACCGGAACTAAATTGGGAACAGCGTCCGCGACTAGCTCTCGCGATAGCTATAAGGTCCTCTTGCGTTTCCTTCTGCGGCTCCTCCTGTGCCTGCGTGGAGAGCTCAATGGGGTGGCATGGCCGGGTGCATTACCAAATATAACAGAAATGCTTACAGTGCAACACTGAAAAAGTATCAAACAATATGCAATCCCCTTTTTTTTATACAAGTGTCACCCCAAATCTATATCTTATAAACATAAGAGACATTAGGATAGATTCCTGACTTAATGACCTAACAGTGACACTTGTGTAAAAAAAGGGGATTGCATATTGTTTGATACTTTTTCAATGGCCGGGTGCATAGCCATGGAAAGTAAAGTGAAATTAAGGAACTGTAATGGCATATTGTGAAAGGTCACTTGCTGCTGCCAACAGTTCTCTGCTATCTTTCTACACAGGTTAGAATGCCTAAAAGGAGGGGAATCAGGATTTCCCAAAAGTCACCAAAACTGGGATCTTGGTATCAGCTGGAATTTAGCTCCAAAATCCCCCTTTGATACCAAAATCCAAACAATGGAGTGGTTGTAGTATCCCTTCTCCCATGTACTTCTCATAGCTTTCTTTTCCATATTTATGATGATATTGAAATGTTAACTGTTATAAATACACAGCCGCCAACCTGTTTATTTTGTTCAAAGACTTAGCTGCTAATTTCTGTAAGTCACCTTTTTATGATCCTATTCTGTCTGCATTAAAAATCAATTTCAAGCTATTAAAAATAATGATTTTTAAAACCATGACATGCTTCACTGGATCAGGGAGCATGCTTTTCCTTATTGTTGAAATTATCTTTTTGTTAACTTTTTTTAATGAGTTTACTTCAAGGAGGGTTAGGAGTGTTTTGTTTTGTTTTGCTAGAATGGAGAAAATACACTCTGCATTTGTTAGGTCCTTCACAGTTGTTTGTAAATGTGGCATATCTGTTTACAGCCTTGCGGTATCTATTATAGATGTGCTGAGGCTACCATGCCGAGAGTAACTTATAACAAGGTATCTAAATCACCTCCTATGTGAGACACGTAGGGTACATGCAGTCATAACGCTGACAGTTTCAAGCCCATTATATCCTTGCTATAATATATCTGATGTTGAAGCCGGGATCAATACAGTTTGTCCCATGGAAACCAAAGCTCCTTAGAAGTGGCAAACAATTCAGTCCTCCCATTACCTTCCCTTCCATGTATTGTTGCCACTGGTTTTTTACGCATGAAATAGCTGAGTGTCCTGCTCATATGCCCTGTGTGTCAATGTATCTGTATTGTCACAACCAGCTAGCTGTCTTATTGGAAACACCAAAATACTAGGAAAGGGGACTCAGGCACTAGTAGCCACAGGAGAAAATGGCCAGAAGCATCAACGATGCCTCAAAATATGAGTAATAAACATTCAAAATATTGGCTGCTGAACCTGCTGACTGAACGGTTGCCGGTTTGAATCCAGGGAGTGGGATGAGCTCCAACTGTTAGCCCCAGCTTCTGCCAATCTAGCAGTTCAAATGTCAATAGATCAATAGGTACCACTCTGATGGGAAAATAACAATGCTCCATGCCGTCATGCCAGCCACATGACCTTGTAAGTGTCTACAGACAACGCCGGCTCTTTGATTTAGAAATGGAGATGAGCACTAACCCCCAGAGTCAGACATGACTGGACTTAATGTCAGGGGAAAATCTTTACCTTTACCTACCATCTTCAGTACTAGCAGAATGTGAATTCAAAATCTCTGTCAACAAGTAAAACAGAGATATGAAAATATAACAGAGATATATTTGTAAGGTATAACATAGATTTTAAAAGAATATAAAACTTAGCACAATACAAAAGAAATAAAACTTATAACTAGAAACACAATTCCTAAAACCCAGCAGAAGTGAAGCTGTAATGACAGGTCTGCCAAATGACAAGCAAGTGACAGAATGAATTCACTTATCTGATATCATTTACTGTTGTTGTGTGACTTTAAGTTACTTTATGTTATTGCAAGCCTAAAGAAAACCTATTATGGGATTTTTTAAATAAGATTTGTTCATAGGGAGTTTGCCTTTGCCTTCTTTTGAGGATGAGAGTGTGTGACTTACCCAAGGTCACTGCAATGGATTAGCCTACTTTATAAGGTTGGTGTACAGGCAGTAACAGGCCTAGCTTGAAAAATCTAAGGAGAGCAAGGGGGAGAAGGGATCAGGCAGCTTCAGTCTGATTGACTGATGAAATTGGAGCGATTTGCTCAGCAACCGGAGATGGGCAGAGCTAGAGGGGAAGAAGAAGCTAAGGCAGCCATAGTTTGGAGTTCGGTTTGGAGTTGGATGAGTTAGTTAGGAGATTTGACGGAGAAGGGAGGAAGGAAGAGTTTGGGAACTGTTAATTAGAAAGATACCTCTTTGGGGAAAGTAATTAAAGCTTTCACGGAGGAGGAAAAAAGTATTAGTGAGCCTCTGTAGTTTTAGAGTGCTAGTGTGGAAAGAGGATTCAAAAGGTTTCAAACAACCTGTTTGTATTCCTGTGTACAGAACATTGTTTTTAAGAAACTCAAGATATAAAACCATTCTCTGTAAAAGTAAAGCCTGACAGTTTTTTGAAACCACTATGCATCTTTACTGCTCAAGAACAAAATAAACAGCATATTCTTGTTTTATTTCACCTGAAGTGTGTCTTCTTGAGCATTCTAGTGAATGAGGTGGCCTATGGAACAATAAATGGTGGCAGCAAAAGAAACTTTAATAGTAAATAATTCTTGCCAACAAAGAAAAATATATACTATACAGTGGTCACATCCCACTGTCTTGTGTGTGTGTGGGCCCTTATGTCCCTCTCAGACTACAGTCGCCCTTGTCCGTCTTTACTGCAGTCATTCAGTGAATTTCCATGGTTAAGCAGGGATTCAAATCCTGGTTTCTAGAGTCACAGTCCAATGCTCAAACATTTGTGCCCACTGGATCATTGTTATATACCACATATGCAAAAATATATAACAAACTTGATGACAAATGGATATCATACCACCAATAGCAAAATATGTGAAGACCAAGAAGATTTCAAAAGAAAGCCAACATTAGGGACTTTATCACCTGCTGCTTTGCTCCAATTGCATAACTGTAGGGCAGGGCTGTCCAACTTCTACCAGCCCAGGGGCCTGAATTCCAGTCACTGATGACCTGGGGGGCCATAGGGTCTGCCCCTCCCCTGGCTCCGCCCCCTCCCTGCCCCCAGCTCCGCCCTCTCTCCGGCACCCTCTCCCCTTATTTTTATTTAATATTAAATATATTTAATTCCATCCTCCCCTCTCCCCTTATTTTAATGTATCCCATCTCCCCTTATTTCATCTTTAAATATATTTAATTTTATATTTAATACATGAGGGGAGATGGGGGGAGAGAATGAGGAGCCCCCTGAGGAGTCCCCTGCTTCGGCCTACCTTTTCCAAACACGCAGGATCCAGGAGTACCTGGACGACGAGAGAGGCGACGACCGACTGAGTTGAAGAAGGTCCTAATCGCGTCTCTGGGCCTCAGCGATCCAGTAGTAGAGTAGCCGAAGAGTATCGCGAGAATACGCAATCCACACGGGATTTCCCTGTCAACGCAGGCGTGATTTCGCGTTGACAGCGAAATCCCGTGTGGATTGCGTATTCTCGCGATACTTGCTCCGAACCCGGAAGTAGGTTTTTTTTTAAAAAAATATTATTTATTTTATTTTTCAATTTTTATTTTTTAATAAAAAGCTTAGGGGGCAGTAGGGAAGGGCTGGGGGCCGTATACGGCCCCCGGGCCGCCAGTTGGACAGCCCTGCTGTAGGGAATTGATGCATACCAATTTTGGCATACTCATTATTTCACCTTTCTGCATTAGTGCAACTGCAGTGTTTTGGAAATCAGTGGTCTGCCAAGTTTTCTGCGCATCCTCCATAATCCAACCTTTCTGCCTTGTGTTTTTTATATAATTTTTATTTGAACACAATTTTGCAATTACAGCAATAATTAAAAAGAAATCAGAAAAGAAAAAAGAAAAACAAGAAGTTTGGAAATAACAGAGGTGGAGGGAAAGGAGAACCATGCCCATTGATGTCATGTGACTGCCAGCATATCAGTACAGAAGCAGAAGGGACATAACACACTGAGACAAGTAATGGGATGGTAGCAGAATTGGGAGGCACTGATGAGTTCTACCCATCATTTAAAAAGCCAACTACAGTCACAGAGGGAAGTCAAACTGGTAGCTGGATGCACGTGACATTGTGTGATATCTATCAGCAGTAAACATGCTTATCTTACTGCTATTCTGCTTTGCCAGCCTTGTGTGATAAAATCCTAAATCAGAGCAACCAGTCATTCTCCATTCAATCTTCTGCATTAATTTCCATAGAATGATCAGATAAGATTAAAATTGTGAACCTTAGTGAATGCTGAGTGGTTGCCAATTGGTATGCAAGTCTTCATTAAACCATGGAAGATTCTCTTTGCAGCAGAAAATACAATCATGTTTCAGTTCTCATCTGTCCCTTGTGAGCAAAGTAAAGTGATTATGACTGAATTGTAGCTTATTTAATTGCCAATTCTGCATTCCTCCCATAACTTCATATTTTCCAACCCTGGAGCTACTGCTGCCTTTTCCCTCCATGACAAAACCTTGATCACCCTTCCTCCCTCTTGTTGATCTGTTATGAGGGTTATACAATGGTAAGCAGGCAAAGGGCTGGAAGAATGCAGCACCACTGTGTTAATGTGGAGAGGTGGACCTGACTCTCAAATAATTCTATTCAAAAGTTTAATCCAAGTACTTTATTCAAATCGGATTGCTGCTGTTCTGCCTGGCAAAGGATTGAACTACAATCCCCTTTCGAAGGGCTTGTAAGACCGCCCTCTTTGGATTAGCCTTTAACTAGGCATTCTGACCTAGTGTAATCACCTGATATAACTGCGGGTTCCAAGGAATCTCCGGGTTCAAGGAAATGCTTCTGTATTTTATTCCGTACCTTGTGATGTGATGTATGTTTTATGTTTTTAAATTGTATGGCTGCATGACTGATACATGCCGCCTATTTTATTTGCTGTTACCCGCCCCGAGCCTGCAGGGAGGAGCGGAATATAAGACCAAACAATAAATAAATAAATAAATAAATAAATACAATGGAGAACACCATTTTCAATACAAAAAGACACATGGTATATCATTAATATGCAGAGATCTATAGGCAAGTCCCTCTAAAGAATTTGTAATTTTAGGAGGGTGGGAGTCTGCAACACACCTTTGAGATATCGTTATAAGTTGTAAATGAAACAGAAATAGATTAATTAATAACAATAAAAATGGGAAAGAACCCCTTTAATGGTTTTGATTGGATTCTATGATATTACACATCACAAAGCAGGCCAGAAGGTGCATTCACTCAGTTTGAAAATGTTCCAATTAGGTAAAGCTGTAACTTGGGGGGGGGGGCTTTCACACATGTTAACAATTTAAAAGGAGTCGTTAAAGATCAGAGCCTTCGCGGATGATATGGTCTGTATAGTGGAGGACCCAATCAGTAAGCTAGATCTGTTGCTGTAAGAACAAAGTAAGTTTAATTATGCTCCAGCTGAAGTTGAACAGATACAAAGGTGACAGAGACTCAAAATAATGTCCTTGAAACAATGCTACTTTCATAAAATATATGAATACATACTAAACTGCTTCATGTAACATGAAATCAGTGTTAAAACACTTCTAATACTGCAAATAGCATGGAATCAGTGCTGGATTTTTCCCAGTGAAGAAGACTTTCCTGTGCAAGAGGTGCTGGTTGAATGTCTGTCTTTAGGTCTTTTCTGGTTTGACCCAAGATAATCAATACCATCTTTCTTCATTTGCAAAAACTGCTGCAGCCCTGAATGAAAATTGCATACAACTAAATATGCCAAAGGCAAAGTATACTTAAATATACAAAAGTTGCATATACAGTATGATCCCTATATCTGCAGGGGATATGTTTTCAGACTTCACATGGATGAATGGAACCACAGATATAACGAACAACGAAACAAATGATGGAGATACCAAGCATATAGTGTAGCCTGTACAGGAGACCCTAAGTGAATAAATTAAACTGTGAATAAGTGAAACCACACATAGTTTCTGAGATTATGCGAGTCATACTGCAGCAACAGCAGTGGAGAAATAAACTGTCCATTCAACGACCTTCCTCTCCTCAAACATCTATGGATCCAAGTGCCAGATAGTGCGGAGCCAGCAGCTTGCTCCTCCTATCACCATTCTCTTTTTATTCCAGTATAAACCATTCCTATTGCAGTGATGTGTACATCCATCACTGATTGTCTCCTTCTGCAATGCCTTCCCACCCCAAAGTATATCCACTAATATAAGTGATGCCTACAATAGTATATATCACCAATGGGATTATAATTAATGCCCTATTAAAATCACCTTTATCCAATTAAGATCTGTTGTAGAGGTAACACCAGAAACTGTGCTACCCAACATGTGCCAGGTCACCAGAAAGGCTCATTACTCAATACAGATTAGACAAACTTCACATTTTTGTTGTACTGCTCTCCCTTAGAAAGGAGCATATAATGAAAAGCAGGAGGTTATGGTTGGATATTCAGATTCCTCACTTCTCAGTGAACATGGAGAGCACTTTTCTTCTTCCAACAGTTAAGGAAATATATATTTTGCCTTAAATATAATGTACATTTCTTGCTTTTAAGATGTACTTATGAGATCTGACAGATGGCCTTTCTAGATTTTTGACACAGACATGAAATGTATTAATATGATGAATCTATGTATATAATAAAAGTCAGTGTTTGTGGGCGGTGGGTGGGTGGTGCGACCGAGCGAATATGTGCCAGTGTTTCGATTGGCTGCAACTGTGGGATTATTTGCATGAATGGCTGTGACTGGTCAGCCTCCCAACATTCTAACACAGCACAGAGATGAAAGGAAAGGACCTGAGGCAGGCATAAATGGCTGGAGTTGAAGTTAGCCAGTTGACAGTTTTTTCTGTTGGAAATGGAATGTTCAGTACCTTCACCCAATACACTTCTAAGGTGACTCAGAGGGAAAGCAAAAGGCCTCAGGCAGTCAGCCACTGCGGCCCACAGCAATGACGGATCAGGACCACACATGGCAAACAAGGGACCAATGACCCACTTCACAACCTGGTGTGGTTTAGGGCAGAATGGGCCACGAATGATGGGATTTGCAGTACCTTCACCTCATTCACTTCCCAAACAACACTGCAGCCCCTATAAATCACAGACCAGGCCCAAAATTGACAACAAGGCTTCTTTAACTTGATTTTCCTGACTAGGCCTCAGCTCATGAGGTATTGTTAGGCTTCCTCAACTTGATTTTCCTGACTAGGCCCCCAACAATGACAGACCAAACTTGGCACACAGACCCCCCCCCCCCCAGATGCACCCTACATCCCAGTGCAGTTTGAGGGAGGATGGACGATGAATGATGGGACTTGCAGTACTTTAATTCACTTCCTTAGAGCACTGTGGCCCACACCAATGACGAACTATGGCACACAGTGCCTTCCTCAAATAACCTGGGCACTGCCGGGTCCCCAAGCTAGTAAATATATAAACTAAATGGAAATAAATACAATACTTGATTCTGATGACAAATAAGACATTCTCTAATCATTACTACTGAAGATTGTATTGAAATGATAATGTGTCTATTATTTAAAAAAGAGTATTTTTATACAGTGGCACCCATCCAAATAGCTCTGTTTTACAAAAAGAAGAGTCAGAAGAAATCATATTGATTGATTGGTTCTAGAAGAATGTTAATGAAGCATTTATATTTCACTGAAGATACCATTCATATGAAAAATTGTAAGGCTGGCAGAAAGATTAAAAATTCTAGGCGTTATCCAGTGCTAAAGAAAAAAAGATTGTCAGAGATAAACGGAATGATAATGTGTCCACTCCAGTATTTAAAAAGCATCAAGTTATCTACAGAATCGCCTTCTCCCATACAATCTGCCCCGCATACTTATGTGCTTTGGGGGATGTCTATTCCAGCCTGCCAGAACTCGACTGGTGACTGTCACCCAGAAGACCTTTTCATTGGCCGTTCCAAGATTGTGGAACAACCTGCCGGAAGAACACTGACAGCTAAATGACTGTCAGAATTTGAAACCCATCTTACGTTCTATCTGTTCCAACAGGCCTATCCAGTCAGATTTAATCATGAATTTTAAACTTGTGTACTATATTTTAATCTCTGTTCTGCATATTTTAATATGTATTTTATAGAAATATGTTTTAATATGTATCTTTTATAGAAATACATTTAATATGTGTTTATAGGTCCCCCCCCCCCAATGTTTATGTGTTTTAACTATACCCTCCTCAAGTCATAAGGAGAGGTGGGTAGAAAATAAAATTATTAATATTGTTGTTGTTGTTGTCATCGTCAGGAATGTGGCACAGCTGGCTAAGTGTCAGCTGCATAAGATCTCTCTGACCAGTAGGTCATGAGTTTGAGGCCTGCCTGGGTCGAGGTGGGTGCTCGACCTTTAAGTGTAGCCTGCTGCTGACCTTTGCAGCCCAAAAGAGAGTTGCAGCTGTCAAGTAGGAGATAAAGGTACCACATTAAGTGGGGAGGCAAATTTTGACTGAATTATGAGGCCATTAAAGAACCCCAGGAACGCTGAGGAATGCGGAAGGAACAACAAGAGATGCTGGAATGCTGAGAGATGAGGAGTGTGTCAGCTCCCCCTGGTGGTCAGAGTTTGCCTCTGTTCGTCTATATGTTGTGTATGTGGAAAACAACAGGGATTGTCTGCTAAGTATGTGTACCTGCTCTGAGTCCCCTTCGGGGTGAGAAGAGCGGAATATAAATAAATATTATCATTATTATTATTTCCATACAGTGGCATCATTAAGATGCCTCTGTCTCCAAAAAAGAAACAAGAAGCGTCAGAAGAAATGTTAATGTTTGAGTGAATGATTGATTGATTCTAAAAGAATGTTAATGAACTTTTTCCATTCTATTAAGCATGTAATTCTTTTGGGGGGCATGAAGTAATGCAGGCAAAAAGATTAATAACATCTGAGGTCTATCCAATTGAAAAAAATTTGAAAGGATACTACTGCAATGCAGTATTCTAACCAGCTTGATTTTTGAATTTTTTGCATTGAACTGGAGGCACCATAAATCAGTAATAGGCCAACTGGTCTCTTCAGGCCTTCAAGTACAAGATATAGCAAGCAACCTTACTATGCTACTATATCTTAAAGTAATAAATCCTTCAGACAAAATCAATAAACAACACATAATTCCAGGGGACTTGGGGTGAATTTAGAGATAATATATGCCATTGAGTTGCACATTTCCTCTGATGTAATTTCTGTGCCCACTTATACATCACTGCTGTGGTTTAAAGGGCATTTCTGATGGAAATTGCATGTCATAATTTCAACACGAACTCTATAAAATAAAAGAATTGTGAGGATTCTTCTTTCGATGTTACCATTATATTCTCAAAGCCATCCTCTAGTATAATATTTACTGACCATAGCTATAAAAATCAGTCATAGTGTGAATTATACTCGTTCACCATTTTTATTTCCAGACATAGAACTGTTTTTACCACCACGGAAATAAACCATCTTCAAACCTGATAATTATTAGTGTATTAAAAGGGATAGTGTATTTGCAGATATAGTTTCTTCACTTTCAAACATATGTTCTTATAGGTCCAGCCAAATATGTTTTTTCTGCTTTAGACACGACAGTAAATGGTACCACTCAATCACCCAAGTCAGATGCATCTGAAGCCAGCCAAATGATTTTGGCAAATGAAGCAGAAAATCTCACAGGCACTTCTTCCCAATTCCTGGCATGCAGTAAAAATACAATAATTATGTAATGGATAACTAATGCTCCATTATCCTCTCACATCATCCAGATATGCTGTCTGAATTGGTTCCCTTGTGATGCCTAATGTTGTGGGTCCTTGGTATCTGCTGAGGTTGGTTCTAGCTCAAATCCAGTTTGAGCTGGAACCAACCAACCCCATTATATACAATTGTGTAGTAAGTTTCCTTTATATAATGTGGCAAAATCAAAGTTTGATATTTGAAAAAAAAATCAAACTGGATGGTGGAATCTGTGAATGAAGAATCCGTGGATACAAAGGAGTGTATTTCTGGCTGCCACTGTAAATTCTCTCTCACACATTCAAAAACTTATCTGGGACTCATGTCACCTGATATTCTACTCAAACTGCATCTTGATTTGCTCCGTAATAGTAGCTGCCAGTTGCAGTTATGAAGCAGATATCATCTTATCAGGTTTTTGTGTGTGTGTTTCACAATGTCTTGTCTTTATATGAAAATGCCAATCTTCCTTTTTTTTTCCTCCCCCGTCAAGGAAGCCAGGAATCTGAGTTTGCAAAACCTCAGCAAACCTATCACATGCTTTGTTACCCCCAGGGCTCTTGGAGGTCCCTTGTTCATAAGGCTTCCCTAAGTCAAAGTCAAATTTACAGCAGATAACAATTGCAACAACAAACAGTGTCAAAATCACAATGCATGGATATGTATGCAGCAGTATTTTTAGCCAGTGATACAAATATGTAACCAAAACAGATTGTCTAAATATAATTGTTTATAAAGAATGGGAAGGAGAAATATACTGAAGGAAAGAGGAAATAATCCAGAGAACAGCGATGACTAATGTAGATGATTTTTAAAAGCATATGCTATAATTCAACCATCAGCCTGAGGCAGCCTCCCAATGCAAGATGGATGGTAATGCCTCCATGTCACATCCCTGTACTTTTCTCCGAGGCAGGTTTGTCAAATGCGAGGCCAAGCTTCCCGCAGCCGTCGACCTCCTGCTGTGTGGTGCTAATGAGCAGAGCAGCGGGTGTGAAACAGCTATCCGCAAAAAAAGTGTCTTTGTCACTCTCCTCTTTCCTCCTATTAGCTAAAAGGCTTTAAACAATGTGTCTTGTGGAAGGATGGGCAAAATGTTCCGTGACAATTCAGGAAAGGCTGCTCCTTCAGTTGCATTCACACCAATTTCTCAGGACCAGTCTATTCATTACTCCTTCAAACGAAATATATGTACCTTTAATAGATTCTCATGGATTGTCCTAAATTGTGAGCTCACCCAATCCAACATCAAGGTTGAGAAGATCTTGAGAAAAGTACCTTCTTCCAACACACACAATTCTTGGCATTACCATTACACTCCCCACTAGCACCTAGTGTACTTCCTAGTGACACTTTCTTTTTCCTTTCTCATCTCCTTACATCTTGCCCTTTCTTATCTCTGCTCTCTTCTCAGCTCTCTTCCTTTCTCCCATTTTCTGCCTTTCTCCAGACATTTCTCTCACATATACTTTGCTTCCTTCTTCATTCTTTCTCTCACCCTCCTCATTTTCTCACCTTTTTTACTAAAAAAAAGAAGAGTTTTTTTCTTTTAGAAAAGTCTTCCTCTCAACAAATCCTAGTAGTAACCACTGAAATCTTTGACAAAGACATTCCAGAGAGAAACACTGGAGGGGGAAATGGCAGCAATAAATGAAGAAGCCATGGTTCAAAACAAAAAGAGAAATACTGTCTCTCTAAGATTGTCACATCCAGATGGCAAATGGTCCACACAAGGGGCATCTGCTATGCTTATAGTTATTTTGCATGGCCTCCACATAAGTGTATACAGTAGACCAGGGCTGTCCAACTGGCGGCCCTGGGGCCGGATCCGGCCCCCCAGCCTGTTGGACACGGCCCCAGCTATGCCCCCAGCCGCCATTTTTAAATTTTTTTAAAAAAATCTAAATTTTATTTTTAAAAAATGGCGGCCGGGGGGGAGGCGGGGCAGGGAGGTGGAAGAGAGCTTGCTCCTCCTCCCTGCACCGCCCCTCCGTCCCTCTCCGCGCCGAAAAGGAAGAGTAGGCGGCGCCAAGGGCAGCGCATCACGCCAGGCCTGTGACGCGCTGCCCTTGGCGCCGCCTTCTGCCCTTTTTCGGCGGCTCCCGCCCTAGGAAGGGAGGGGGCCGTCAAGGAGAAGTAGGCGGCGCCAAGGGCAGCGCGTCACGCCAGGCCTGTGACGCGCTGCCCTGGCGCCGCCTTCTGCCCCCACCGGTGGCTCCCCGCCCTAGGAAGGGAGGGGAGGGCGCCGAAAAGGAGGAGTAGGCGGTGCCAAGGGGCAGCGCGTCACGCCAGGCCTGTGACGCGCTGCTCTTGGCGCCGCCTTCTGCCCTGTTTCGGCGGCTCCCCCGGCCTAGGAAGGGAGGGGGGTGCCGAAAAGGAGGAGTAGGCGGTGCCAAGGGCAGCGCATCACGCCAGGCCTGTGACGCGCTGCCCTTGGCGCCGCCTTCTGCCCTGTTTCGGCGGCTCCCCCGCCCTAGGAAGGGAGGGGGCGCCGAAAAGGAGGAGTAGGCGGTGCCAAGGGCAGCGCGTCACGCCAGGCCTGTGACGCGCTGCCCTTGGCGCCGCCGCCTCTGCTGCCACCGGCGGCTCCCCCGCCCTAGGAAGGGAGGGGGGCGCCAAAAAGGAGGAGTAGGCGGCGCCAAGGGCAGCACGTCACGCCAGGCCTGTGACGCGCTGCCCTTGGTGCCGCCTTCTGCCCTTTTTCGGCGGCACCCCCACCCTAGGAAGGGAGGGGGGGGCACCGAAAAGGAGGAGTAGGCGCTGCCAAGGGCAGCGCGTCACGCCAGGCTTGTGACGCGCTGCCCTTGGTGCCGCCTTCTGCCCTTTTTCGGCGGCTCCCCCACCCTAGAAAGGGAGGGGGCACCGAAAGGAGGAGTAGGCGGTGCCAAGGGAGCGCGTCACGCCAGGCCTGTGACGCGCTGCCCTTGGCGCCGCCTTCTCTGCCTTTTTCGGTGGCTCCCCGCCCTAGGAAGGAGGGGGGCACCAAAAGGAGGAGGAGTAGGCGGTGCCAAGGGCAGCGCATCACGCCAGGCCTGTGACGCGCTGCCCTTGGCGCCGCCTTCTGCCCTTTTTCGGCGGCTCCCCCGCCCTAGGAAGGGAGGGGGCGCGAAAAAGGAGTAGGCGGTGCCAAGGGCAGCGCGTCACGCCAGGCCTGTGACGCGCTGCCCTTGGCGCCCCCTTCTGCCCTTTTTCGGTGGCTCCCCCGCCCTAGGAAGGGAGGGGGGCGCCGAAAAGGAGGAGTAGGCGGTGCCAAGGGCAGCGCGTCACGCCAGGCCTGTGACGCGCTGCCCTTGGCGCCGCCTTCTGCCCTTTTTCGGCGGCTTTAGGAGGGCGGGGCCTGGGCTGTGGGGGGGGCCGGGGGGGGGGCCTGGGGGAGGGGCCTGGGGGCAGGGCAGAGCAGCCCCCGAGGTCATCAGTGACCTCTATTCCGGCCCTGGACCCGGTAGAAGTTGGACAGCCCTGCAGTAGACTATAAGTTAATGGGCACCCATGGGGATTGGTAGATGTTGGAAAAATATAGATTCTGGTTGCTTGAGAGCTACTATTAAAATAGGCCTAATTAATACTGCATCAGATACTAGAAAGGTAAAGATTTCCCCTTGACTTTCCGTCTAGTTGTGTCTGACTCTGGGGGGGGGGGTGCTCATCTCTATTTCTAAGCTGAAGAGCCGGCATTGTCCGTAGATGCCTCCAAAGTCATGTGGCCAGCAGGACTGCATGGAGTGCTGTTGCTTTCCCACCAGGGTGGTACTTATTGACATACTCACATTTGCATGCTTTCAAACTGCTAGATTGGCAGAAGCTGGGGCTAACAGCAGGAGCTCACCCTGCTCCCTGGATTCGAACCACCAACCTTTCAGTCAGCAAGTTCAGCAGCTCAGCAGTTTAACTTGCTGTGCCACCAGGGCTCCTATCACATATTATACCATATCATAAATTCTTTATTGGGGTTACTATTGAAATACAGTAATTAAAAGCAAACATCAGATGGGGCAATTTGCCTGTTCTACACCACTTGCTCTCCTCTTTTACCACGGAACCCATTATATGATGTACTCATACTTCCGTCCGAGTTGTGTGGTGAAAGGGGAGAGCAAGCGCATATGCCGCCGCCACAGCAACACAGGATGCTTCCTGTGTTGCCTTTGAAACAATGGGGGGAAGCCATGTGGCGTACATTTCCCCCTGTGAGATAAGCTTCTGGGTAAATTGGGTGATGCAAGGCATGGGTTAATGGGTTCTCCATGCCCCTCGCCGGGCTCCAAAAATTTGCCACAATGTGGGGTGAATCCTGATGTTAATGTGATAAGGGCAACAGAGACAAATAAAGGACAAACTTAACTCAATGTAACACAGTTTTACTGTACTATAAAACTGCTTTGTGAATGCAGCTGTATTTCTTTGACTTATTTGCTTGACAGTTCCTATTAACTGAGAGTTTATGGCATAATATCCTATTTGGACCTAATGCAGAGGATCTTGAAACCATTGTTGATCTCATTACAGACTTGAAAATATCACAGCATCACTTGAAACTATACCCCCCTTGGAAAATACTAACAATGTTTCAAAATTCAAAACTTTGCCAAAATTTAGGCCAAAGATATACATAATGAAAACACCAAGGTGTTGAACCGGAATTTGTAAGAGATTTTTCCAGGTACACATAATTTAAAGAGCTATGTATAAAATGACACCCCCATGGCTCCACTCAGTGGCTGCTGACAGACGTCTGTGAATGACATCTGTGAACAAGACAGTCTCTCAGGGATGCTTGCCAAACAAGGAAGGAGATGCAGGGAAATGAAAGAGTTTCAACGGGACTCGGGAAAAGAGATGGCAGTTCTATTTGTGTGTGTAGGAGTGAAAGCATTAAGCAGCTTCTGCTGCTTATATGTCACTTCAGTCCTACTGAAGCATAATTGCTTCACATCATTTTGTGAAAAGGAAGCCCAAATTCAGATTATCTCATACATGCATAATCTCAAATCATAGTTCAATATGAAACCAAAGTCACCCTCTTTTCTATCTATTCCGTCCATCTCGTCCTTGTTTTGTACATTGTTGCCATTAAACTTTAAGGGAAGCATCCAGGTTCTTGCTTGCTTTTGCCAAATTCAATTTCCTATTTGCTGTGACTCCCACTGATATTATCGCAATTGCTTCTCATTTGCTGCAGGGACTAGACTCCCATGAAACAGCACAATGAGAAGATGCTGCCAATGTTTTGTATTATAAGCAGAGCCAATGTTAGATTTGGCCTTTTCACTATGGTAGATCTAGTAAACACAGTTAGTTGGATGCAGAAGTAAACTAACATGACACTGTATGCTCAAGTAAAGCAGACTTTTCCCATCACACTCGAGAATAAGTCCACTTTAAATCCGATTCCTGTCTCCTGCAGAATTCTGTGGTTTATAGTTTAGGGAGGAGCTTTTAACAGGCTCACTAAACTACCCAAGAATTCTGCAGGAGGCAGAAACCAGATTTAAAGTGGATTCATTCTCTAGTGTAACGAAGAAGTCACGAGAACAAGGCAAAATCTATACTGGTGACAATTTCTGTTCCAATTCACAATGGCAATATTTCTCTGAAATTAAACATTAACAAATACAGTAGAGATATAAATCTGACTATTCATTAATGTGTGAATCCGTCCTTAAGGATGAATAATTACAATAGTTTTTCCTCTACTGTTGTAGGTGAAAATTAATATCCCTGTATTCAAACATCCCAAAGAGTTATGTATGAATCATTCTGCAAAGAAAAGCATGTGTCCTGCTCAAGAAACAGAGTATTCAGTGGAAACAAATTATCATACACATTTATACAAATTGTATACAAATTTTCTATGTCTGCACCAAAACACACATTTTGCCTCAGCAGAATATTTATCTGTAATTCTTCAGGACATTTAAATACTGGGAGAAAACTGAACTAAATTCTAGTTGGTCTAGTTGGTATCCCCTGTTTTTATAACATCTAGGAGTGAGCACATTACACCTATCGTAATGTCACTCCACTGGCTGCAAATTAGTTTCCAAGCAAAGCACAAGGTGCTGGTTTTGACCTTTAAAGCCCTACATCAGGGGTGCTCACATTTTTTCAGCATGTGAGCTACTTAGAAAACAATCAAGTCAAAATGATCTACCTACCCACTACAAAAATGTGAAACATATAACACAATATCTGCTTTGAACTGGGTTTTCTGAGTCCACACTGCCATATAATTCAAAGCAGATAACTTGGGATTTTATTCAATTGTGTGGAAAGGACCTCAAATAACCCATGGCCCTTCCACACATCCTATTTTACAGTTGACACACACACAAACTGATTTCTTACTACTGGATGAATTGCTGCCAAATTTGGCCACAAGACACCTTCAAGGAGTGACCACGCTGACTGGCCGGCAGCACCTGGGCAGCGTTGGGAGCCTGTGGGGTGGGACTGAGCCTTCCTTCTTTACAGCGTTTGCACTGGCTGCCAGTCGAGCACAGAATCCTTTATAAGACCCTGACCTTGACATTTAAGGCCTTGCGGGGCCAGGGTCCTACATACCTAAAAGACCGTCTGATACCACCTATCCATCTGAGAGCACCACGGCCAGCCTACGAGAACCTTTTCTGTGTCCCAGGTCTGAGAGAAGCTCATCTGGAGCCCACGAGACAGAGATCTTTCTCCATTGTGGCCCCTGTCCTGTGGAACTCTCTGCCACCAGACCAAAGAGCCATCCTCGACCTGCCTTCATTTCTGGCGGCACTTAACACATGGCTATTTAGAAGAGCATATGCTTGAGTGACAATCGGTGACCTGGAATCTGTCTATTCCAGTATTTTAACATTTTAATATTTAAATATTTTAATCTTTTAGTGTTGTAAATGCCAAGCTGTGTAAGTCGCCCGGAGCACATCTGTGGAGGGCGACTCATAAATAATAAAATTAGTTAGTTAGTTAGTTAGTTAGTTCCTCCCACCCTGCCTGCAATCTACCAGGACACCCTACGCGATCTACCAGTGAATCGCGATCTACCTAATGAGCACCCCTGCCCTACATGGTTTGGGTCCAGGTTTCCTTCAGAATCGCCTTCTCCTGTACAATCTGCCTTCGGTCCTCTGGGGGAGCCTCGCAGAACCCGACTGGCAACCACCAGCCAGAGGACCTTTTCATCGGTTACCCCAAGACTCTGTAATGACCTGCCAGAAGAGCTCTGACAGCTAGATCGGCTGTCAAAATTTTAAAACCATCTAAAGACACATCTCTTCCAGCATGCCTACCCAGATAGGCATGTTATTTGTTTCATGTCTGTTTTGTATACTTTAATATGCATTTTATAGAAATGCAGTTTTGATATTGATTTTTCAACTTAGATAGGGACTCTAGGAGGCTAACAATAAAAATAGATCAATGCAAGTTAAAACAGTATAAGCTCTATTCCCCAAATACAGTTCAGAACCTCAGAGAGTTTCTTTAAAGTTCATACTAAAGCTAGAATAGAGTCATCAACCCACTGAAATAGGAGTTTGCATCCCCCATTCAGTAAAGAGCCATACATCAATTCATGATGGCAGGACCAAGAGAAGTATGAAAAATCATATGTGGATCTCCTTGGATCAAAGACAAAAACTAGTAGCAGAATTACTGCCAGAAACATGGCCATCACAGGGAGAATGTAACCCCTCCTTCCTCCCCCTAGAAAAGGGACTGCTTTCTGAAATTCTTTGATCTCAGCACAAAACACGGCAAATAAAAAAATGAGACACAATGAAGGTTATTGTCATTGTTTCACTGACAAGAAGCAATGTATGCAGAGTGCCAAAATGGACAATGTACCTGTATTCCATAAAGCAGAGGTGGGAAATTTATGGACTTTCAAATGTTAAGACTGCAAGAGATTCGTTTGACTTCTCTCTCGTGTGTGTGTGTGTGTGTGTGTGTGTGTGTGTAGAGAGAGAGGGGGGGGGAGAGAGAGACTCTGGCCAGGGCTTATGGAAACTGTAGTTCAATAAATTCTGGAGGGCTGTAGAAACTGCAATCTAACAAGTGGCTTCTATACACTAAAAGCTAGGAAATAAACTCCAATTTGAACAAATGTCTTGGTAACCAATACATTTGTCTGATATGCTGATTTTACCTGTCAGTTTTAATTGAGGGTAGAGAAGGCTTTGGCTTCCCATATATTTTTAGCTTTTTGATAATATCTGTTGAGGTTCTGGGATTGAAGTCCTAAACATTTGGAAGGTCGAATGATATCTGGCTTACCTTAAACCAGACTTCTATGGCCTGGTACCCTCCAGATTTGTTTGCACTGTAACTTTGTTGGTATTATGGAAGTTGTATTCCAGTATAGCCAGGGGCCACTAAACTAGACGGTTGCCCTTTACGGAAGACTTTGTGGAAGAGATATAACCACAATGACTCTTTTACCGGAAGGGAAACCTAGCAAGGACAAGAATATTCATGCCTATGAGCTATCCTTGTCTGCTACTGGCTTGTTTTGTTATTATTTCTGTTTATATTTTCTTCTCTCTAAAATGAGCTGCTCCCATATTCAGCTGAGCCGTGCCACTTTATCTCATTAAATGGAAAGCCGGTAGGTTTGAGCATGCTGACTGAGATCTGTAGGACATAATTTTCTTTGCTTATACAAACTGTAGCTTTGACTGCTTCCCAGAGACCAAGATAATTGATTTCAAAGGTGTCATCCTTGTTGACCTAGCTTTCATTTACGTCACTAAGCCTGAGAATGCTTCAGGGCAGGCTTTTCAGTTGACCACAGTCAATACTACTTAGCAACTGGTCTTGCTACCACAGCCTGTAGCTCTCCAATAAATCAGATAAACCAAACAAATGATGTAAAAGGCAATTCAATGATCAAGGAGAGAGAAAGAGAAACAGAGCGAAATTAAGAAGCAAGGAAATCAGAAGCAAATTGTGATGCTTTAACAGACTTTGAGTGCATCCAGACAGCCCCTTTAAAGTGGGAGTTCCTGCACTTTAAAGTGGGCCATCCAGATGATGACCCACAGAAAAACGAATTAATTCACCACAAACCAGGGAAATGTGTTAGTGGGTTTATTCCATGCCTTCTTGGAAGGCACAGGACAAACCCAATACTTCTGCTGTCTGAACTGCTCCATCAAAAGTTCTGAAGGGGGTAGTCCAGACAGTAATCCTGCATTCTTCCGGGTTAAATTATCCCGGAACATGGCAAGGACACCAACTCCTTCCCCAAAACCCCTTTAAAACAATAAAAGAACTTACCTGGCCTCCATTAATGTGATGCCAGAGCTCTCTTGGCGCATAGGAATGATGCGCCAGGAGAGGGGGGGGGGAGTAAAATAGCTTCTACCCCTCTTCTCCTGGCATGTCATTCCAAGAAGTTTTTGGGGGGGTTGGGGAGGGGCTTAGGGTATCCGGGCATTTTTAAAATGCCAATGTTCCTGGGTTAAAGGACTGTCTGGATGTGCCCTACCTCATTATCTTTTGGAAGTCCAATCGCTTCTTTCAAACCATCAAATTTTTCATATTTTGAGAATGGCAGACTATAAATTAATTACATAAACATTTTTGGCTGAAACAACAACATCAAGACTATCCAAGCATGTTTTTAAATCACTGTATACAAGTGACAAACAAATATAGATACTACAGTTCCAAACAAAAGAAATAAATGATTGCTTTCAATTATCAATTATATTATTGATTTATGAAAGATTGGGTTCTCCAAAAGAAGAGGAATAAGGGTTTAATATCTAGTTTGTACAAATATATATGAGTATAATTTAGAAGAAATACTAATAAAAACAGCTATGATTTCATAGGCCAAAGGCTTAGGGGGAAATGTTGACTTGGAGAAATGGGAATATCTATGGAAAAGATTATTTAAATTTTCAGTAGCTGGATCTACTAGAGAAAATATGTATAAACTGTCTATAGAAGTTATATAACACCAGAGATGTTTATGGTGTTTTGCAGACTCACATTTTCCCATTATATGTCTGATAGCTTCAGTTTAGTCATTTTGGCTTTTAGTTCAGGCTTGATGTGCTTAGGAATCCATTTGTTGGTCCATCTTTTGGTAATCCATAGTACCTGTAAAACTTTTCTACAGCACTATCTTTTGAATGAGTCCCCGCGCTCGTGTCCCTGGTTCTCACTTCTCCGGAATGCCTAGTGACTTTTCTTCAAGAATGTCTGGGTCCTCATTTTGAGCTTTCTGCCTTGGACTAGTCTACTAGGATTCCAGTTTAAGAATATACTCTCTGATAGTATTGTTCTTAAATTCCCTGACACATCCAGGTGTGCATCCAAGATAAGCAACTGTATATTATATACTGTATATGTACTTCTGAGGTTCTCGGGGTCTCTTCTCCACCCACCATTCTTAGCATACCAACATAAGAACATAAGAACATAAGAAGAGCCATGCTGAATCGGGCCTCAGCCCATCTAGTCCAGCATTCTGTGTCACACAGTGGCCCACTAGTTGTACACAGGGATCTCTAGCAGAAAGGAGGGCAAACCCTCACCTGCTCCCGACCCCCCACAACCAGTACCCGGGGAAATCCTGCCTGCCTCCATCAACACAGAGGTGGCACTTGGATGTCCATTTCAGTAGCTACTGATTCCCTTGGTATCCAACATCTGTCTCTTATATCTCAGTGGCCATTTTGGTACAGCCCTGTCAGAATTCTGCACTTGAGTTTTCTATTAGAAATAATCATAAATCCATTTCAAACATATTGAGTGAATCTTCTATTCTGACCCTTTCAAAGATTGACCAACAAGGAGTTGAGGAATCATGTAAAATACTTTTCAGATCTGCTTCAGATTTACAAGAAATACAAGATTTCCAGACATAGATTTGTACGTGCCTTATTTATTTATTTATTGTATTTATATCACTGGAAAAATCCTTGCAAGGATACTCCTGAACGGATTAGTTCCTGCTATTGCAGAAGAACTTCTCCCGGAAAGCCAAGGTGGCTTCAGAGCTAACAGGAGCACCACAGACATGGTATTTGCCCTAAGACAACTGCAAGAGAAATGTAGAGAGCAGAACAAAGGACTCTATGTAACATTTGACGACCTCACTAAAGCCTTTGAGACTGTGAGCAGAAAAGGTCTGTGACAGATCCTGAAACATATTGCCTATACAGAAGCAGCTCTGCAGCACCTAACATCCTGCTTTGCAACAGCTGCAGAGCTGTTTGGGCTGGAAGTCAGCCTGAAGAAAATGGAAGTTCTCTACCAACCAGCACCACAGGAAGAACACCATCATCCCCATGTCAGCATAGGCAAATCTGTGCTTAAGTCCGTTCAGCAGTTCACCTACCTGGGAAGCATCATCTCTTCAGATGCCAAGATTGATAAAGAGATAAATCTCAGATTAGCAAAGGCATATAGTGCATTCAGAAGGCTTCACAAAATAGTCTGGAGCAACAAGCACCTGAGGCAAAGCACCAAAATCAGTGTGTACAGAGCTGTCGTACTTTCTAGTCTCCTTTGAGCAAGCAAGGATCACCAGCATTGAGGCCATGCTATTGAGAACACTGCTGCGCTGGGCAGGGCACGTCTCTAGGATGGAGGACCACCGCCTCCCAAAGATACTACTCTATGGTGAACTCACCATGGGTCGGCGCAAGAGAGGTACCCCAAAGAAGAGATATAAGGACTCCCTGAAACAACATCTCAGGCTTGGCCAGATTGATCACCAACAGTGGTCCACCCTGGCTTCACATCGGGAGGCATGGAGATGCACTATCCACAATGCTGCAGCCTCTTTCAAAAAGCCACGCCAAATGGGTCTCAAAGAGAAACGACAATGCAGAAAGAACCACAACTTGGAAACAACATCACCCAAGGAGACTTTCTGCTGTGCTTTCTGCAACCAGACTTGCCTATCTCTGATTGGTCTTCTTAGTCATCAACGCGCTTGTAGAAAGCGTGGGATGAGTCCTTCCTGAATCTTTGTTCACGAAGAAAAGCCAAGAGAAGTTATTTATATACTGCCTTTCTCACCCCTGGGTGAGAAGCTGTTTTCAACTTAAGAATGGCAAACTTGAATGCTGAACATAGATATGAAAAACCAAAACAAAGAATTAAACAATAACATATAACTATAAATTAAAACTATTAAAACCTGCAAGTCACCTGTTAACTGGCATTGTTCCCATGAACTTCATACTGTTTTCTTAGGCAAGAAATGCTCAATTCCTTTCTCTGAAATGTAGCCTGCAGCACTTGGTGTTCATTAGCAGTCTCTCATCCAAGTACTAACTAGGGTTGAACCTGCCTAGCTTCCAAGAACAGATGAAATTTGGTTGCCTTTGGGATATGTAGTCAAATCCAACAGCAATATTCCAGAAGAAGAAGAAGAAGAAGAAGAAGAAGAAGAAGAAGAAGAAGAAGAAGAAATGCAGATTTAATATCCATGAATCCTACATAAACCTTGGCTGAAAAAATGCGACTTCTTTTTATATTTGCCACAACATTTATGAGAAAGCAATGCTTTCTTATAAAAGATTTAAAACATGCCTTACACTGTGAAAACAACTTTTTTATATTTTTATTCTTCTGGATGAATAGAGATGCTATTTTATAACTTCTCCCAATGGCACACGTTTTCTGGCAGCATTACTTTGTTCTCTAGACCAGAGCACTTACTGGAGTTTGGAATTCTACAAAGACAAACCCCATCTGAACAATATTTGCAAAGAAAACCCTGCGTAGATTCACTTTAGGGTCACCATCACTTGGACACAACTTGAAGACACACAATCCAATGTATACAATCTGAAAAATAATATTGGGATCTTCAATGAGTACTCATTTTGATATTGGGATCTACAATGAGTACAGTGTCTGCTAACATTCTTGGGTGACTGGGGAACAAGACCCATAGGGTAAGCCAACACTTATTCTTACTTTGAACAGGAAATCCTCTTATACGTCTTCCCGTTCAAGAGTCAGCCTATTTTAGAGATTTTTGAAAGTATTGACAAAATCATTTTTTTTAAAGCCATGAAAGATATCTTATTGAATCTCTCTCATATTGACCAATAAAACTTCCATTTAGGGATTTCTTCCTGACCCAGCCAGAGATTTACTAACTAGACGTATCAGTCACTCCTCCTTTTTGGGAGCCTTCTGAGATTTACAAAATTAAAACAGAAAAGTATTGGGTAAGTTTTGTTTCTTAAGTTTTTTGACATGGGTCATGCTTGTGCACCGGACACCATGTCATAAGTACGAATTTAACTATTTATTTATTTAACTATTTATTTATTTAGCGCTTTTATATCCCGTCCTATCTCAACCTCCGCAGAGGGACTCAGGACAGCTAACAAATCGGCACCCCATGGTGCCCATACCAGAAACATAAATATACAATTTAACAGCAGTATAGCAATAAAACAGTATAAAACAATATAAAAACAATCAAGCAGTTAGCAGTCACCGGTTTGAATCATCATCCAAGGGGTAGTCAGTCAGTTCTATAAAGTTGTCACGTCAGCAAGTCAATCTAATTTACAAAGGCCTGATCCCATAGTCAGGATTTCACTTGTTTCCGGAAGGTCAATAGGGATGCAGCAGATCTAATTCCACTTGGAAGGGAATTCCGTAGACAAGGGGCCACCACAGAAAAGGCCCTGTCCCTTGACCCCACCAGACGCAACTAATTAAAAAATTGCACATACCTAGTCCCCAGCCCAAGGAGACTAAAGTGCCAAATCAGAGGCTACCATATTCAGCTCAAATGCTCAACACCTGGAGCAGCTACATGGAAATCTACTTGATCGCAGAGGTTTGTGACAGCAGTCAATTCTTGATAGCATTTAAGGGTTTCTAACCATCTGGGAAATTAAAAGATGCACTTCTAAGGGTATTGAGAGTTCCTGAATATTTATGGCAAGAGTCGGGCAAGAAGAAATACTGTGACAAGCTCTTTACATCTCTATCATAAGAAATCCCTATTGATTTCAATGGGAATGATAGTCAGTATTTATCTTACTGCGATGGAGCATTTGTTGCAGCCAAACAGCTGTTTTCACGATTGCTTCTTATGTAATGAGAACACTATAAAGTTAAGAATATTCATTACCAACACTTTATTTTGTTAGGGCCAAATTACATTGGCATGCATAGCCTACACTGCAGATTCCTCCAACCAAACATAACACCATAAAAAACCAGGTGCTCAGACTAAAGTCCCATCTCAGTCAACATGCTGCATCTGAAACTGGTGATAGCAGAATATAGACCTTTGCCTGAATACACTTTAAATACGAGTAGAGTGAAATACCCTCTGATATGGAACTGTGGTGGACTATACATGTGAAAAGCATTAGTGTGAGAGGTTATGTGTGACAACTTGGGCTATAAACTGAGAGGCTTTAACCACTTTGATCACTGCCACCACCCTAAAAAATATTTTTAGGATTTCTGATAAAAATAATAATTAAGCTAGGCTCCAAACAGAAGGTAAACTAAGAGGATTGTGAGGTAAAATCTTTCCCCGTTGACTGGGATGGTGGGAAGGCTGGGACTGGCACACTCTGATGTAAGGAGGCACACTGAAAGCTTTCTTGTAAAGTTAACAAATGGAACGTTTATTAACTCAACAGGCAGATCTTAAAGCACAAAAGCGTAAAGGTTATACAAAATGGTTCTAGAGTGTATTGGTGACTAAAGATTGGTTTCTTAACACTTTGTTACAAAACTAGACAGTTCGAATCTTGTCTCTCTAAACTCCCTCACTCTAATATTAAAACTAGACGTGAGTAGTCTTCAACTAACTAACCTAGTTAGTTCCCTGAGCTAACAGTCTTCCAGAAGCACCCTAGCTATTAACTCTTTCCCAGAGTTTTCCTATAGCTGGCTTCTCCAGAGATGCGAGCTAATCTCTAAACCCTAGAGATTCCAAAAGTCTGTGACTGACTGCCTGTCAGCTGCACACAGAACTTTTCCTGTCAGTTTTACAAGACAACTGTCTTCTCTGACTGCTCACACTCTCCTCTGTCAAGAGACTGCTTTCTCTCACAGCTCTGACAACCGACTGCTGAATAAGCTACACTTTTCCCTCTCAAGCAGCTCGGCTCCTCCCCTTAGCTCTGAGCCACTCCCAGGCAGCTCTCTTTCTCACACACTCACTCCCTGAGAAGGATCCAAGCCACTCCCCCTTTCCTGGCTATCCTGTTTTACCATGGATGCTAAACTGCTATGCTGGTCTGGGCCTAGCATAAAATGGGTGAGTCCTCACATTATGCAACTTCAGTAACAACAAAAATGTTGTAGATGCCAACCTTATGCTATGTCTGAAAATCACTGATACATAAAACCATTTAGTATGACATAGGGTTTTATTTTTCTTATTTTCCTCATCTTTCTCCTACCCCCAAAAGGCATAACCCAAGGCAGCTAACGATACAGTGGGACTTTGGTATCTCCTGAGCTTTGATTTCATGACCCCTGTAGTCCCATTATATACAATGACAGAGTTGCATGCCCTACATTGCATGCCCTAAAACATCAAAATCAAGATTAACTGGTTTGGGTCTCAAATTGGGAGAAAGGTAGGCTATACATTTTTAAAATATATATATTTATTCCTCTCCATTTCCACCTCAGAAAGAAATGTACATTTTCATTGTACCTCAGGCATATTTTCTCTCTGTCCTCATCTTTAAAGAAACACCATGAAAGGAAGCTGCTATCCAATTAACACACCACTACCTTACTACCACCCACTAATCTGAACCTTACATTCATCTCTATCCTCTCTCCATTTGATGCATCAAAAGCAACGGCATGTGTGCCTGGTTATAATTGGTTGGGAAAGACTAAGACAGCAGACAGAGAGTCCCGTTTAACAAATTCAGCCCACAAGTAGAATTTTGGTGCTGAACAAATACATCCGTAGAAAGCATTGTATTTTATTGCAAATAAATCATTACCCAAGGTAGCTCACACTAGCATTAAAAAGAAACAGATTTTTAAAAATAAAGATTTTATGTTAATATAACATAAACATTAAATATTGAAAGACAGCTAAACTACTTGTATTAAAAGCTATTTGAAAATAAATCATTTTTAAAAATAAAGCACCACCCATTGAAAGTTTCTTCCTTAGCAAACAGAGTATCCCAAAGTCTACTTAAATATAAAGATCTGGACTTGCTTAAAAACGAAAAAAGGGAGGGGATCAATTGAACTTCTTACAGACTTGGAGAAGTCACTGAGGGCCCATCCAGACAGGCCCATATCCGGAGACCAGTCTCAGTTTTACCAGAGGTGTCCAATTGATGACTCTGGTAAAATTGAATTAATTCAGAACAAACCCCATTAGATCTGGGTCTTCCTGAACAGAGTATTGGGCCTGTGGGGACTCACTTCTGGGTAGTCCTGGGACTATCCAGAACTGAGCCCCAACAGCCATATCACTTTTCCAGGGTTCCAAAAGCCAGGAGGAGTTGGCGGGTACCCACCCCTTTCCTCTCCACCCTCATTTACCCATAAAATAAAGGAAGACATACCTGACCGTCATAACTTTCCTCCTCATGCTCTCCTAACATGTGGAAATGACATGCCAGGAAAGGGGGGGGGGGCAAAAGGGATACTACTCCTCAGACCCCCCCCCCCATCCTGGAACATCATTTCCTTGCATGAGGAGAGAACGAGGAGGGAAGTTATGGTGACTAGATACTTTTCCTTAATTTTTAGTGGTAAATTGTGGGGGAGAGCTTTGGGATGACTCTATGCCAATCTGATTGTAATCTGGATGCAATGTACCCCCCCCCCCCCCAGGAAAAACCAGGGGGGGGGGGGAGTGGGGACATAAATCTGTGCCAAAGCAGGTTTTTAAAATCTGCTTTGGCATGGATTTTGGCAGTCTGGAAATGCCCTGAGATAAAATGGTGCCCTTGATGTTTGGGGTGGGTTATGGTGAAGCAAATGAGTCCTAAATTTGTGTTTGAAGTTTACACCAACTGTCCAAGGTGCTGAGAACTATCTCCAAAATACGTGCCATACTTTAGATGGCTCCTTCAAAATTTAGAGTAAACCCAGAAGTATTTGCTGTGGCAATAACATGAGTACTACCAGATATGACAGATGAAAAGGTCCACTTTCACATCAAACAAGCTATGGAGGATGACTACATTGAGAGAAGAACCTTCCCCTGGAGTCCTCAAAACCTAGTCATAAAAAGCACTTTGAATTTTTCTCAGGAACACTAAGTGCTGTGGAAGTGCATGTCCAACTAAAAGGTATTCCTCCTTCTCCATCACCATTGGTCCAAACAATCTGAGAAGAATACAACCATCCATACTTTGTTGCACCTAGAAGAAGGCAAGGAGACGAACATAAACATCCAAGGAACATGGGGATACAGTGAATTCTGTAAGGCAGTGTTTCTCAGACTCTGCTTCTCCAGGTGTTTTGAACTTCAGTTCCCAGAAATCCTAGCCAGTTGTCAGGAATTGTGGAAGCTGAAGACCAAAACATCTGGAGGAGCACCTATTGAGGTCACTCAATCCCTTGGAATGAGTATGCTTTACTCCTCATCCATGTGATATTAGATCTACTTCTTTGTACACCACAATCCGTCTTTGACAAAGCTCAGCAAGGGTGAAACGGATCAGGCCTGGAACCATGATTCCGTTAGGCGGTTCTACACGTCATCTGGCCTTTTGTTGAACATCATTGCACTTATATCCTGGTGGTGCCTTCCAGTGGTTGCCTTTTTACACCAGTATTTTCATCTTTGGATTCAGCCCGGTTTGTTTTTCCCGCATTCTACGGGAAACTGGAAGTGACGCTGCCGCTACCCATTCTGGGAAGTGTAGTCCACCACGATGAGTTCCGTGGGTTGGCCTCTGCTATATTTCTTTTGGGGTTATCTGTTGAGCTGGAACTGTATCTACCATTGGATGGATTTGCCCCCATTTGGTTTGGGCTCGTATAGATATATTGGCACGGAATTGATCTCTGGTTACTGAGTTTTGCCACTGGCATCCATCACTTCCGCTCCCCTGCAAAAGACCTGTAGTTCCAGCAGAATCCTTCATGACACCAACTGGACTTAGCATTTGCCTGTGAATGGCGATTTCGCCCCACTAACTACTCGGCGGTGCCCTGCGGCTTTTCCCTGCCACAACCACTCACTCATGCCCACTACATTCCCCTCTGCAAACATTGGCATGGAACTTTCTACGGTTTGTGAATGAACGGTGCTTCCCCATTTAGGAGAAACACCCCGCATTCAGCGTTTATATGTACTTTTCTTTTGACCATATATGCATCTTCTTTGATTAGATATCTGTGGGATATAGCTACCTTGGCTTTGATCCAACCTGTATATTTATGTGATGCTGCTTTTCTAAAATATGAGATGCTGCTTATTATGTGATGCTGCTTTTCTAATAATATGTGATTCTGCGTATATGATGCTTGATTGAACAATTGTCATATCTACTTATGTGTTGCTGCTTTCATGATATATGCAATATTGCTTATGTTAATTACTCTGTAGACTATCACTCTGTGTAATGTAACTGGGCTCTTCAGCCACTATAGGCATCCACGTGGAAGCCTACACTTTAGATAGTTTAATTAACAATTTACTGTTGTTTGCATTTATTTATTTATTTATTGGTTTGACTTAATATACCGCTCTCTCTGGAGCCCAGAGCGGTTTACAGAGTTAATAGATAAAACACATAAAATGCAATAAAATACAATAAGACCAATTTATAACCCCCAGTTAAAATCAATTCCAGCAAACTGCGATGGCAGTAGAAATATTCTGGCAGCGGCACAACAGGATGCTGATAATACTCATTAGTTATGGGCCATGCACATGAATGATATGTATTTTTGGATGTGATATAATATACTACATTTGGTTATCTACTTTTGCCTGTTTGATGTGAATACTGTTTGATGGACTGGAACCTTGTTTTTTCAGATTAAGACATGTACAAAATATGCCGTTCAATTTAGAAATAACAAGTCTAACAAATTATGTTCAAGTGGAAGTACTTTTACCCTGAAATTCTTCATCTTGGGGCCTGGAGAAGAGCAGTCAGGCTCCAAGATCTGGCAACCCTGTATGGAATATAGAAGAGCAAATTTCAGTTCCAATTTAGTCTTCCTTTGAGTTCTAAGCAATTTCTTTACAATGACATCTTATTATTACTTTGGCCTAACATATCAGCTGGAACGATGTTGATTTGCCCCAGCTAGACTAAACCAACAAACCAACAAACCAACAAAACTAATTGTTGAATGGTGACTTAGCACATCTATAAATCCAGTGAAGTCAATAGGTCTATCAGAAACCATAATGAGATTTTGGCCATCTAGTTTTTAGTACTCCAAAGCATAGCTTTGATTTCTCTATGTCCCAATTCTCTGTAACAGGGGAAACAGAGACAGTTTTGTTCAGGTACTGTCCGACAATAATTTGTTTGCACTGCAGAATTTGGAACAGAGCCCAAATCTCAAAACTCTGAAACATCAATTCTAGGAGAAAGATGGGAAATGTTTATAAGATTCTTCTCTTGTGGGTCGTGTTTTGATTCCTGATTTCAAGATTATTTTTTCCAAACTTGCTCAGTAAACCTGGGCAAAGGTGATGGGGGCCTGTCCATTTAAGAAATTCAAGAAGTTCCTATTCTCATTGGAATGCCTGGTTACTGTCCTGTCTGGATCAATTTAAGAAAATAACAGACAAAGGGGAGCAGGAACAGATCACCTATGAGATAAGAACAACCTGGGTTGGGGAACAAGTGTGTAGCTTTTATCTTACCTTGTGCGCCTCCCGCCTTAGTCGTTTGTGTGCTTGCAATGCCACCTTCTGGACATAGTTAACATTGAACCCATAGTATATCATAAAAGTGGTTAAAATCTAGTTACACTTTGTATCAGCTCCTCTTTTCTGCATCAGATCTGTGCCAGAATAAATATAGTCTGTAGGACATAATTGGTAAGTAACATCATACTTCAGATTGAAAGGGAGCATTGGATGACATTAAGCAATTTTAACTCACAATGCAGAATGTAACTCATGAAACATTAATCATAACCCTTCCATATAACCTTCTATCATTTTGCAGGTCCAAGGGTACTTGTAGAATATAAGACATTCTAATGCAAATTGCCCTCAAGCTTAAAATGAGCTGGAGAGAAATGAATTATTTTTTTCCAGAACAGAACACCCCCATACTAACTCTGCCCCTGTCTTTTTGACATGTCTCTTCTTTCTTAACTTTCTTCCCCTTCTAGTCTTTTTTCATAACAAGTCTGAAAACATGTGCACATGCTGTAAAATTGATGCGGTGAACATGTGAACTTCTATATGTTCTTGGTCTGCAGTTCCCAACATTCCTTGTCACTATTGTGGGTAGCTCCAAAGGTATTTAGAAGAGCTCACTTTTCCCCACACCTGGTACTTTTGTGCAAAATTCCCTGCCTATTCTTCTGAAACATATAAGCTTTGATTCCACCCAATTGTGTTGGAAAGTTAAAAAAAAGATTGGTAGCATTTTCTGATATGTGATAAACAATCTGTCACTCATTATTAAAAGATTCATTTCTAGGACAGAAATAATGTTGAACCCAACTAAATAATGTGATTAGATTTGAGGAGCATTTATTCGGCACACATTTGTGTTTGAATATACTACTAAATATACAGTACATGGTATGAAAATGTTGGGAAGAGAATTCTCTGAAAGGGCAACATTTTCTCTTCTTATGCTTTTTGCAGTGACTAATGTCTTAAGGCTAAATAAAACCATCATAATTTTTGTTTGGCTGTCTCATTCAGACTATTATTTTTAAAGAAAGAGGCACAGCGGGTTAAACCTCTGAGCTGCTGAACTTACCTACCAAAAGGTTGATGGTTTGAATCTGGGGAGTGGGGTGAGCTCCCGCTGTTAGCCCCAACTTTTGCCAAACTAGCAGTTCGAAAACATGCAGATGTGAGTAGATCATTAGGTACCGCTCTGGCAGGAAGGTAACAGCGCTCCATGCAGTCATCCCAGCCACATTACCTTGGAGGTGTCTATGGACAATGCTGGCTCTTTGGCTTAGACATGGATATAAGCACCACCCACCAGAGTCAGACATGACTAGACTCAATGTCAAGGGGAACCCTTTACCTTTTTAATGTTTTAAGGCTAAATAAAATCATCATACCATAAGTTCGACTGTCTCATCAGGCTTTATCATCATCATCATCATCATCATCAGTTTCTCATTTGTTAATCGCCCTCCATTAAAATGCTCCAAGCGATTTACATAAAACAATTGCATTAAAAATACACAATACCAAATAGATTGCTTTAAACATTAAAAGCTCAGCTAAAAAGCCAGGTCACAAGTCACGCATGGACCTCAAGTGGGGAGGCAAGGAGTTCCACAAGACAGGGGCAGAGATGGAGAAGGCCCTGCATCTTGTGCTCTTGAGACGTACTTCCCTGGGGCCTGGAACATACAGTAAGTTTAGTTGGAGGAGTCGTGGCGACCACTGGCGGCGGAGAGGGGAGAGGCGGTCTTTGAGATATGCTGGCCCCTGACCATAAAGCGCCTTAAAGGTCAGAACCAACAACTTAAACAGGGCCCGGAATTCCGTTGGAATTCCATTCATCATTTTTAAAGAAAGTGTATGTATTCTTCTAGCGCTTCTTTTAAAATGATAGCTGTCCCATATGTGCGTATCATCAGAACACAAAGATGTAGGGAATTTTACGGCATAACATATTTTTAATCTATGCCTTTATTTTGATGTTTTATTTTATTAGTACAATGCTGTTATTATTTTGTATTATGTTCTATGGTCCTCCATGGTCCTTTACCCAGCTTTCACCCTAAACTTTAGATTTAGGGTTGCCTTAAATTTGAAACGACTTGAAAACACATAAGAGCAATTCTAATTAACTTGACTATCTCATCAGCCAAAAACAGGCCCTGTTGAAATACCGGTAAGTTTATCTTGGTTAAAATTGTGCTTCATTTTAAATATCCCATTATTCATTCATGGGTTATTGTTTTTTTGCACTATAAATAAGATATGTGCAGTGTGCATAGAAATTTGTTCATTTTTTCAAACTATAATCTGGGGCCCGCAACTGTCTGAGGGGCCATGAACAGGTCCTCAGCTTTAAATGTTTAAGGACCTCTGCTCTACACTATGGAATGGCAGAAATAGAAAGATTTTGTAAAATTACAACTCCCATTATTTCATCGTATTGAGCCATGGCAGTTAAAATTGTATTAACCTGAACTAAATATAAAGTGTAAATGCACCCAAATTAATTAGGAATTGTTTTAATATGTATGGAACGCCATATAGTACAGTAATGTTTCAGTGTCTTGTATGGATCAGCTATATAGGATAGCATAGTGGTTAGTTAGAGTGTTGACTAAAATCCACAAAACCTGGGTTAAAACACTTACATTACCATGAAGCCTACTAAAGCTAAACTACCTCACTTCACAAACTAGCTATGGAAATATTCCAAGGGAGAAGGGTGAGATAGAAACATAATACATCATCCACAATAATAGCAATCACAACCGTTCTGCTTCCCAAAATGTAGACAGAGCTAAATCAAATAAGAATTCGATTGAGATGGCATTTTGGCCAGCTTGGGGCCTTAACCATATAGAAGCAATCCTTCAGTGACATCCAAAGTGCTGCAATAATGTTTGAACTGGCACAGAGTTTTATACTTCTGTTATAAAATAAGGTTTTATTTCAAACAGGCTTGTGAAATTCTTCCATGCATGCTCTTGTAAAGTCCTGAGCAATTTCTTACTGCTGTATTTTCCTGAGGCATACTGGTAGGGGTGGGCAAACCTTTGATTTGTGTGCCTTCGGAGTTTTAAAACCTCAAGCTCTTTCTGCCCTGAGCATGCCATTTGCAAATCTTCCAGCTACTAACAAAACTTGAATCCGATTTGTTCCCAGCTTGAAATGGATCATATTCTTCCTACCTAACATATATGTGAAACATAAGGCACCTTTCAGGAAAAACTTTATTTATAACCCGTCGCCATCTCCCCAAAGGGGACTTGGGGCGGCTAACATGAGGCCAGGCCCAAAATAATACAACATGATTAAACACAAAATAACAAGAAAATACAGCAAACAAAAATAAAATAAAGAATATAAAATAACAATAATATTGATAACAGAGAGCGGGCCAAATGTATGAAGCAAATGTTAAAAGGTTAAAACCCTGGGCGAGATAGGGATAAAAAGTGCATTGATAAGAAAGGAGCCCGAAAGGCAGGAGCAATGGGATTTGGCCTTTATAGGGGATAGGAAAAAAAGGGAGGTGCTTTATTTTGAGGGCAACTGTAGATGGAAACAACCAGATGGGTTGAGTGGTCACTCTCCGAAGGCACATCGGAAGAGCCAAGTTTTTAGATCTCTCTTGAAAGCAGCTAGGGTAGGGGCTTGCCTGATCTCCTTAGGTAACGAATTCCAAAAGCGCGGGGCCGCAGCGGAGAAGGCCCACTCCCTCATTTTCACAAGCTGAGCCTGTGATAGAGGAAGGGGCGAAAGAAGGGCCTCTCCAGAGGATCGATCATGCAGGTTTGTGGTAGGAGATGTGGTCACAAAGGTAGAATAGTTTAGCCCTTCTCTAACATGAGCAGGAGCTGAATTGAGGCCTTTTATATTCCCTCCAGGCTCCATTGCGTACCATCAAATGGGAAGGCTTAAGAGAAAACTCCCTGTTCTTCAGACTGATACTTTGACCCTTATTTAAAAGCTAATATACAAGCTCCAATATACAAGCTCCAATAAGCATAGATTCAAGTTCTGTCCTGGTACTAGGCTCAGACTAGATGCCTAGTTGTTGTGGGCATGGAGGTCTCATTGGTTCTACATATTAATGAACAGTAAACCCACCAGTATCAGGTCTGGTCAACTCTGTGCTGTCAAGTCTCTCTGTGCTGTTCAGTTTCACCGAGTTGGACTGAGGAAGTGGGACTTGATCATTCTTCAGATTCAGAAGCTGTGTCCCTCCTATTGGATTTTTTGCAATTTGCCAGTTGCTCCCAATGGAAGTGAATTAATATATTTTGCAGGGGGACATTAATCTTGGGGTAACAATCAGATCCTTTCCCATTTTGTTAAAAAATAGAAATGTGAACCAACTCAATTTAATGAGAGTGGGGAAGAACCAATGGCACAGGCCAGGAGTTAAAAACAGAGACAAGAGCAGCAGGAAGGAGGGAGGGACTTTCTTCAATGTTTTTCTATAACCAATGGAGGCTTATGAATGCCATGTCAATGGAGCACTAGAGCTCCTCTGGGTATTAGTCTGGACTTTGAACCAGTTTGAGTTCAGCTTCTTCAAGATCTCATTTACATTTTGACTAAATACAAGATTACATTCACTATTCCACTAACATGTAAGCAGACACGCTGCCTGTAAGTTCATCTATTCCCTTTACTTTAATGTTTTCTTGTCACACATGGATTTGGCAACGTAACATGTAGATTCATGCAACATACGAGTATTAACTAATTAAATTCATTGTTTCGGTGCAAAATGTTGCTGCCCGACCTTTCTCCGGGGAGCCGACGAGGTGTCATATTACTCCAATTCTGCAGCAGTTGCACTGGCTGCCAATTGAGCACCGGATTACCTTCAAAGTGTTGGTTCTCACCTTTAAGGCCTTATATGGTCCAGGGCCGGCGTACCTGAGGGTTTTATCTTCTTTTACCTTTTGTTGGATGCTATACTTTGTTTCAATAAAAGACTATTATTCAAAGACTGTCTGATGTGTGTGCGAACTAGGGGGATACTTCTGTTTTAAGTGCAACAGGGACTGCCTCAGCCCCTCCCAACCCCAAAGATCACTTCGTTCAGAAGACCAAAACTTGCTTGAAGTTCACAACTTTAAGCCCTTCCACCTGGTGGCCACCAGGCGCAGAGCCTTCACGATTGTGGCTCCATACCTATGGAATGCCTTGCCAGCAGAAACCCGAGCTCTGCGAAGCTTACCTTCCTTTTGGAGGGCATGCAAAACATTCTTATTCCGACAGGCATTCGAATCCTGCTGATTGGTGATTTCTCTTTGTTTTAATTTGGTTTTTATGTATATTGCTCTTGTTCGCACTGTAAACCGCTCCGAGCCTTCAGGGAGTGGTGGTATATAAGTTGGAATAATAAATAAATAAATAAATAAACGAACATCTTAAAGTTTTCAAATAAGCTATTGTATAAGGTTGATGTAAGCTTGTCAAAGAAAGTAAAATTACAGTGTATTCCTTGCTTCTGGAGCAATGGCACTTAACCCTGGGTCAATGGATGTTGCTGATCTTCAACTACCTTCCCCAGCCAGGAATCTGAGCACCCAGAAGGTCAGTGTTACTAAACCATGAAAGTGGAAAAGCCCAAGTTTTCAAATATGAAAACTCATATTTGATCTGCTAAATAATAGTTACAGTATTTCTTGCTATAAGTCAGTGTTTCCCAACCTTTTTTGAGCCGCGGCACACTTTTTACATTTACAAAATCCTGGGGCACACCACCAACCAAAATGACACTCTAACACAGTAAAACATATAGTTAATATGTTTTTAAATGTATTTATACACTCAGTGTGAAACCTGGGTCTGTTTTGATGAACACAACATAGATATCCTGGCAGGAATGGCAGAAAGACGCACACGTCTTGCTCAACAGCTGTCAGTCTCTCTCTGTTTTTAGTTTTTATCGCAGTCAAGCTCGAGAAGCTCATCTCACACAGATATGTGGTTGAAAACGGGAGCAATGTCAAAATAGCTGCCGCCATTTTGATCTGAGAGGGCAGCGTGAATGTGTTCAGGAGGGGAGGGAGAGGGAGGAAGATGTGGGGCGAGTCTGCGCAGTAGCGCCCGCATGGGTCACGTCTTCCCCCCTCCCCTCCTGAGCAAATCGAAGCAAAGCGAGCAGAGCGAGGCTGGGAAGAAGGGAGCCTGCGTGGAGAAGAAAAAGTGCTTGTCAAGGGGGAGAGAAAAGGTATTGGAGGTTCCAATTTCCCATGGCACAACTGATGATCGCTCACGGCACACTGGTTGGGAAAAACTGCTATAAGTGATTCTTTAAAAAAAAAAGGAAGCAAAGGTCTCTGTAAACTCCATGTAGCAGAAGTCATATAATAAAGGTAGTTTAAACAAGCACACAGGGGACAAGTACCATTTATTATCTGTTTGTTTTCATAACAACATTGACATAAATGAGAATAGGAAGAAGAGTCTGTAAAACAACTGGCATGAGGGCTATCTTTTTTGTCGCAATCTTTACTTACCACGACAAATAAAACTTCTGATGTGACTTCCACAGGTTTTGGGAAACCAGTTATGCTACCAGCTAGAAACTTCTCATTCTAACTCTCTGTGATTATTTTCACTCTGCTTTATATCCATTTAAATTACAAAATTAAGGCATAAATGGGGTGAGAACTCACGTTGGGAGCTGGCTAACAACAATATCTAACTACAGGAAGGTACAAAATGGCTATATAGGATACCAACTGGAGAGGTCCCCATGTTTATATTATTGTGAATGATTTTGTGAAAGGCCATTAACAAAACCTTGCTGAGTGTTTGAAAGAAAGCTTTGAGACAGCTTCTAGCTGGTAATATAATTACTTTTTCTAAACTGGCGGAAATCACATATGGTGTTTGATTTTTTTGATGACAAGTATAGAAAGAACATAAGCCCAGTTTCATTAAGCTTGAGAGGCAAACTAACATCATATACCCTCCTCAGGGATGCATTATTTATTAATTTTAAGAAGTTATAGTTAAACAGTTTGCTGTATCTTTAATATGAGGGTTGTGTTTCATCCTAAACACTATAGAATACAACTATGTGCCCTGGAGAGATAAATGAATGGAAATCTTCATGACTAGTTTAGTGCTTTTCTAGTAGAAATATCCAAATAGCACAGACATTAAAATGACATAAGCAATCAAAATAAACAGGCATTGTCCCACAGCCAAGTGAATTAATGCATGCATAAAAACATATACGTTAAGTATCTGTTGTTTCTGATACTATTTAGACATTCTCCCCACAGTATGAAAATGCTCCATTAATTTATTATTAAGCAATTAATGTATTAATTTCTTAATGTACCATTAAACTCAATGTGCTATGTTGCTTTACATTTGTTGTTAGTGTAAATCAATAAAAACTATGAAAAAATACTTTATGCATATGATGAACTATTGTCTTCCAAAGCTTATGCTCCAATATAATAAACTGTTGTTTTTCCTGCAAGCAAATAATGCCACAATTTCCCTTTAGAAGTTTTATTAAGTTTAGGCATGCATCTTGCATCATTCACAGTAAAGAGATGTGTAAATATTTCATTCAGCTTCTCTGCCTCTTCCATACTAATTTAACATAATATTATAATAATCCAACTGCTTCTCTGGGTGGTTTCCTGTTTCTGACCTACTGAAGAAATTATATTTTCTTGATTAATGTTTTTTAGTAATAACCTCATTACATTTTACTCGCTTTGATTCGCTTACTTGTTTATGAATCTTTTTTGTTTTTCACATTTGGCAAGACTGAAGAGAGCCTTTTTGCCTCACTGAATATTTTGATGATGCTCATTATCAATGTTTTAATCTTCTTGAATTTGCTGCATTTTCTCATTTCAGCTATTTTGCTGAGCTTCTGGTGTTGTGGTTTCCAATCACTTCTAGGCTTATTGAAAAAATTCATAGTTGACTTCTTTTATCACCTTACTTTACACTAATCCTTCTTCTACTTCTCTCCTTTGAAGTAAAATCCATCTCGTACTTTTATTAACACATTCATAATGATAAATAATGAATTTGACAGTTGCATCATGTTTAACAGTGTTCAAACAATAACACGTCTTTCACTGAGTTCTGGACATCACTTGATAAGTCAAGTCCAAGGTTGCCTTCTTTCTGGGCAGTTTCCACAACTGAGAACTTTATCACACAGTAAAATATCCTGTCTCTGATGCCCTTTTCATACTGGTTCCTATGGGTCGCATCACATGACAGAAGTTTCTGCTCAAGGATAACCTGTAGGAAGCTCTATTCAAGGGATCTACAGACAGTCGTTTTTGTAAGATGGAATTCCAATCCTCTTCACTTGTCCTTTTTCTCCATGTGCACCAGAGGTTGTTATATTTTAGGTTTGATGGTACAGCCATCTTCAGGTCATTAGCAGCCCTCCCTCTATTAATTGCAGATTTTCCATTGAAAGAAGTGGGTGAGTAGATCATAGGGTTTACTTGGCTTGAAGTTGTCCAACATATTCTGGGTTTCCCATTAAAGGACCTGGATTAACAGAACATTGTGTTTGCATGGCTAGAACTGGTTTAGCAGAGCATGGATTTCCCATTAAAAGAACTGGTTTACCAGGTAATTGGGTTTCCCATTTTAAAGAGTGGGTTAACAGATTGTGGGGTTCCCATTGAACGAACGTGTTTAAAAACCATACATGGTCCATTTCTCTACATTTACTATATTTCCCTTTTGTTGTTGTTTTTTTTTAATGGGACTGCACACTTTTGCAGGATCAAAAATATCTTTTTACATTTCTCCATTTGGAGAAAGGTCAGGAAGTTGTGTGGTTGCACAAGATCTGCCAAAGAAATGTATTTTTGAAAAGGGAAAACAGTGACGTGGGGCAACAACCAACAGATCCAGAGGAGTCATCCATCTGTTGTGTGAATAGTTGCAGGTGCATTATTTTATTAGATACAGAGAGATCCTGGTGTGATGGGGTGGATATTCGTCCAGTTTCCTCCAGTGTATGAGATAAGGTCCTGAGTGTTGAAAGTCAGGCTTATTTAGTTTGTGCAGAAATGTCTTTATTATGCCTCACTCAGGCATTATCTAAATCTCTGAGAGTTGTTGAAGTCATCCATTATTGCAACACTTTCCCCTCATATGCTACGTTGTGTTTTTTGGACACACCAAGAGCATCTTATCATTTGATTAGTGGTAATAGTGGTCTTAATCCTATTGATTAGTCCCAATTAGAGTAGACATATTGAATCAATTATTGAAAGTTTGTCAACATTGTTTCAGCAGGTCTATTCTAGTTAGAACTAACAGGATTCAGACTATTATGTTCCAGCATAAATTACTTTTAGGGTCTTGCATAAGCTGAACAGATTCCATGGAAGACTTTGTACCTTTTAGGTTTTCTAATTTGTTAGACTCTGAATCACAAATGCACACACTCATCCCACTACAGTGATCAAATTCAAAATTGAGGCTCCAGTATAGAAAAGGGAAGGCAATTTTTCTTGCTCTCTATTTTTATGCTGAAAACTATCGTCATTCCCTGTCCCATGACTGTTATTAACTGCCATCCCAGGCAACTGTTGTTAACTGCCATCAAATCTATTTCAATTTATGATGACAATATGAATGCAAGACCTCAAATCATCCAAGTCATCAACTGCTCTGCTCAGCTCTTTCAGACTCAGGGCTGTGACTTCCTTGATTAAGTCTATCCATCTGGAATTTAATCTTCATCTTTTTCTACTGATACCAAGCATTATTACCTCCCGACTGTGCTATAAATCCTTATAGTTTCCAAGCTGTATTTTTTATTTGTATTGTATTTGTATTTTAATCTCATGCAAACTATAGGTCATTTTTCAGCTCTTTGCAGCCCCTGTCCACCCACCAAAGGTACATCCTTTGTACATTAAGCCATAGGCAACAACGCAAGAAAGAAGGCAAAGTGTGGGAGATTAACTTGCTGTGACTGTTGATACGGGGTGATACAGAATTAGCCAATATATCATCTTTCATTGCACCTTTTCCCTTTTAAAAAGATGGGCTGACAATTATGCAAATAAAAAAATTCTGCCTTTATCCTCTGGTTTGTTGTTGTTTTAAAAAAACACTTTACCTCTGAAAGGGGTGGAAGAGGAAGATGGTCCAGCCTCAAACAGCTCTGTTTCTGTTTGATTATATTTTTTAAGCTGCAAAGCCATTTGGGGCTGATTTTCCCTTCCTTCTTCCCTCTCTCTGGCAGTAAGAAGATACAGTGGAGGTCTCCAAAGCTCCATTGTTCTCTCCTTTCTCCTTCCTTCAAGGCAAGGCAGTTTTAAGAACCTGAAATGGGGGTTTCTGGAACTTGGATCATCCCTCCTTCCTCCAAAGAATCCATTCCAGGTTTTGCAAACCCTCCTGCCTTAGAGGAAGGAGGGAAAAAGTGAAAATTAACTTGAAATGGAAGTGTGAATATTATGCGAGAAAAACAAAAATACCGTTTGGCAACCCAAAAAAAGGGGAGATTTGACTATTACATGGTGCAACTGTTTATTGAGACAAAATTGGGTTAGGGAGACAAAATACTTAGAAAGGGGTTTATGAAATAGTTGGAGTAATAAGTTGGTGCAGTCTTTTAAGGGCCCATGAAGGGCCAGTATTTCCAACCCATCAGTTCCCCAACCACATTTTGTAGTTTCATCTTGACAATAGCAGCATGGAATTCCCTCCTGGCTGATATCCTTTCACCACCAGCTGAAAATGTATTTGCGGACGCCGAGCGGGGAGGAAGTGGAAATGGCGCCGTCCCACCTCCGGCATCACTTCTGGTGAATGCCGTGGAGGAGCTCTGGGAGCTGGCGCCAGGGCAGTGGAGCCTTCCCAGAGTGTTGAGGGGATGGCATTGGCTTCCTATGGATGCGGATCCCAGCGGCGCGAGGCCCGCCAGCGACGATTCCGTACAAGAACTGTTTGGGGAGTAGGCTTCGGGAGTTGGAGATGAACGGCAATACCACTGTCCGAAGAAGGTGAACTAAGGAGGCGAACGACTCCCCTATCCATTAGGGTTGAGAACTCCTTCGATCACCCATCTTGTGTCTTGCCCCTTCCCCCTGGAAGATCGACTCTCCTTGGGACTCAGTCTCAGCCCACAAGATTTGGAGGTCTTCCCTCTTGAACTTCGCCTTTCCCTTTGGCCCCCCAAACATCGATGGGCCTCACCTGAACTATGGACTATAGTCCCATTGTTGTAGTTCAGTGTTATGTTTGTAGTTAATATTAGGTAATGATCTGTTCTTATTATTTATATTGTAATTGTATTTTGCTGATGTAATTGCCTCTATTCGACTTTGCTGTTCTGTGTTTTGTGTCATATTGTGTAAACCACTCCGAGCCCTCGGGGAGTGGCGATCTGTAAATTTGAAGCATAAATAAATAAGCATAAATAAATAAATTTGTGCAAACATTCAGAGCAGTGGGTTGTTGTAGGTTTTTCGGGTTGTATGGGCATGTTCTAGAAGCATTCTCTCCTGAAGTTTCACCTGCATCTATGGCAGGCATCCTCAGAGATTGTGAGACCTCACAACCTCTCAGGATGCCTGCCATAGATGCAGGCAAAATGTCAGGAGAGAATGCTTCTAGAACATGCCCATACAACCTGAAAAACCTACAACAACCCAGTGATTCCCGCCATGAAAGCTTCGACAATACATTATTCAGAGCAGTGATAACTTCTTATTTGTTTAGTTAATTGTGGTGGTCTATGTTAAAACACACATTGAAATTATTTCAATAATTGCTGAACTGTGTCTTATGTAAGTTTTTAATTAATTCATTTTCATTTTTTTATTTTATGTTTAATCCTATATGGACTCTAGATGGCTATCAATAAAAATAAAACAGTGCAAATGCACTGAAATATAAATATAAAAATAAGAAACAATTAAAATTGTTTAATCAAAACCATTAAATGTCAAAATATTTTAATACATTTTAACTACTTAGGAAGGGCAGGATATATATCTTAATCAATCCTATTTGGTTGTAGTTATTCTACTCCATACTTGAGATACAGGGGAACAACCAACAAACATATGCATGTATCACTGAATATTTAGTGGTTTCAAAAATACATAGATTAATACTATGTCTCACTATGTCTTCTGCTGCAGCAATTCTTAACAAATTAATTTTTCACACTTTGTCATTGCTTTTAAGTTGTTAACTCAGGTTTATTACAGAATGGGGAAGTTTATGAGTTTTTATGTCAACTGCCTCTCACAGTTTGCTCCGACAAAAGCCAGGAGTTGTGGCATGCCTGTTCAGTGTCAGGAATCAATGGCAATTACCGGCCACCTCTCCTTCTTGCCCACCACTGTTAACTGTTGTATTGTTGCTCCTTTATGAAAATCACTTTCATTCTTTGAGAACCAAGGGCATGTATAAAACATATATCAAGCAAAAATTTTTATCTTCAACCCTGGCACAAGATGACCACTTAATTAAATGCTCCAAACCATGGTAATAGCCTTTGGAATTCGGTTCCTCCAGTTTGAACAGAAGTATCTGTATCATGTCCTTTTTAATGTTCACCAAAACTAAAAGTTTCATCGTAGCAGTAATTGAAAAAAGTTTATCCTCAAATGAGGAACAGAGTTCAAGCCAGTTTCATAAAATATCATGATTACACATACACTAAAAGGTGCTTAATGTGACATCTTGAAAATAAGCATATTTAAAAGGTGAATGGCAAATACACTTAGCTGTAGAAATGCTGCCAGTAAAAATTAGGTTTGACAAAAGCCATTGGCAGGAATGGTGATTTTGTTTCACCTCCAGCCTCAGGGTTCTGAAATTGAGAAAATGGTCACTGCCCGATAGACCAAGTCCAGACATCAACAGATTTCTGAATACACAACTTGACCAACAAAACCAAATCATAGAAATAGGAAAATGTTGCACCCTTTCCCAATATTTCTTCCCTTTTTTAAAAAAAAGTCTTTATTCAGTTTTTACAAAAGTTAAACACACACAAAAATACGACATCACTTAAAACAAAATACTAGTCAGGGACACAGCGGGAGAATAAAGGGGGAATAGAGAATGCCGCCGGCATTTCTAAACGTAGAAAGAAAAGGGTGCCGGAAAGGAAATAGAAAGACATAAGTTGACAAAGTTCTGGGTAGGTGGATTTTTAGATTCCTGTTTCTTAATCAGCTATCACAGTTCCGCTGATCCCTATATTTTCATCTTGAGGTTTCACAAGTTGCCTGCGGTGCATAAGGAAGAGAAAGCATATCTTGTTTGACATGGAATACCAATTATTATAACTTTCGCTAGCCCCTTACCTAACTTAGCTTAGCTCCCCCACTCCCCACCCATGACTACTGGATAGTTCCTTTACTTTGACCTAGTAGCTTACCCATTAATTAAGGGTATTCTCACTCCCAGTTTAGCTGCAAGAGGATATTATATTCCCTTTGACAATACTCCTGCATACATTTCCTGTCCTGTTTTCTGCCCGAACCTGTTTCTGTATTATTCTCTTTAATTGCTTCGGAGAGCCATTCCATTTGGATGGCCTCTATCGAATTTAGAATCCATTCATCTTTTGTTGGGGATTTTTTAGATTTCCAATATTTGGCAAATGTTATCTTTGCCGCCGTGGTAAGGATCAGATAGATCCTTTTATCATTTTCATTTAACTTTATGCTAGAGTCTAATAGTCTAATAGTAAACTATCTGGTTTCCCCTCTAGGTGTATTTTAAATACTTTTTCTAGTTCTCCATTCACCATGTTCCAAAACCTCCTTGCCTTTCTGCAGTGCCACCACAAGTGAAAAAAGGTGCCGTTTTCCCCCCCGCAGTTCCAGCAATTCGGTTTGGTTGTTCTATACATTTTCGCTATTTTTACCGGGTCCAGATACCACCTATAAATGAGTTTGACCCAGTTCTCCTTGTATCTGGCACACACCGATGCACCTATATTTCTCTTCCAGATACCCCTCCATGTTTCAGTATTGATTTTATAGCCAATATTCCTAGACCATAGCTTCATATAATCCTTTATCCTACTATCTTCTCCCTCCTTGAGTATTAATTTTCTATAAATTTTTCCCAACATATTTTTGTTATTGCCCAATAAAATCTATCCTAATTCACTCTCTTCCTCATTGAAGCCCATTGTCTGATCTTCCTTGAATTTTTGTGTTAACTGCATATATGAGAACCAATTTATCTCCTTTTGTTCTTCCACTAATTGGCATCTGGATTTCAAGAAATATTTTTGGCCGTCCCAGCCCAAGACATCCTTATAAGTTAGCCATTTGATGTTGTCCAATTGTCTGATTCTAAAGGCCTCCAGTGGTGATGTCCACATAGGTTTTTTTTTTTGCAAAATTCTTTATAATATTTCATCCAGATCTTGATAAGTGCAGTTCTAATGAAGTGGTCCTTGAACCCCCGGTCGGCTTTCTCCTTATCGTAGCAGAGGTAGCCATGGAACCCAAATCGCAGATCGTAGCTTTCCAAGTTAAGTATCTTATCATTTTCTAATTTACACCATTCGCCCACCCACGCTAAACAATTTGCTTCATAATATAGTCTCAAATTTGGAACTGCTAGCCCCCCTTTCTTTGGAGTTCTGAAGTATCTTCATTTTCACTCTTGGCTTTTTACCTCCCCAGATAAATCTGGAGATATCTGTCGTCTATTTTTAAAATATGTCTACTCTCTTTATAACCGGCAGGGTAGAAAACAGGAAGTTTATCTTTGGGAGCGTCATCATTTTTATGGTCGCTATCCTACCTAAAATGGAGAGTTTTAATTTTGACCATTTCTCTAATTCCTTAACTATTTCTTTCCATTTCTTAACATAATTGTTCTTAAAGAGCTGTGCATTATTGGTGGTGAGATGCACCCCAAGATATTTCACCATGGTTGTAATCCGTATACCTGATATCAATTGTAAATTCTTTCTTTCGCTATCCTTCATATTCATGGTCATCATTTGTGTTTTTGCCTTGTTTATTTTTAGTCCCGCTATCTCCCCGTATTTTTCGATCTTCTCCGACCACCTTGACCAGTTTTCTTCCGAGTTTTCTATAATTAGGGCCAGGTCGTCTGCAAACGCCTATATCTTATAGACTCCACTTTTAATCTTTGGTCCCTCCAGTTTAGTGTCATTTCTGATCTCCTCGAGTAAGACCTCCAGCAGCCAGATATATAAAAGAGGTGACAGGGGACATCCCTGTCTAACTCCTTTCTGGATCTGTATCCTGGCAGATTTATTTTGGTTTACAATGATCCTTGCCGTTTGGAAATCATATATTGCCTGCAATACATTTTTAAATTTAAATCCCAAATCTAATTCGCTTGCTAATGTTTTTAGATAATGCCAATTTACGTTATCAAACGCCTTTTCAGCATCCAAAAAGACCAGGGCTACTTTTTTGTTTATATTTTTAGCTATAGACCCATAGCGCTGCTAAACGTAGATTATAAAATTTTTGCCTCCATATTAGCAGAAAGATTGAAACCTTTTTTAAATGCAAGAATAAAAGCAGACCAAAATGGATTTCTTCCGAGGAGATACCTAAAAAATAACATTAGGACAATGATTAATCTAATTGAATATTACAAGACCAATATTTCTTCCCTTTTAAGGTGGATCATATTTTGGGAGGAGTAGCTACTTTCTTACAAGCATGTGTCAATTTACTTGGCAGATTTGCAACCCAAATCTCAAAGATTTCATTGGGAAAGTTTGCTACAGGTTTTGATATTCTTGTATTATTTCTAACATGGGCATCACCCAGAGATAAAGACTGAAAACCAAATGTGTAGGTCAAAGGATTATTGAAGATTCACATTTTCTAACATTGTTGTTCAAATAGCTAGGAGGTACTATCTTTTAATTAAACAGGATTTTACCCCCAAAATCCCAACATTTTATGGACAACTATTAATTTTATCCAATGCAGTTTTCCTATTTTCCTGTAGTTTAAATATCTGCTATTTGCCTATACCTGTGTTCCTATATGAGGTTGATGCATTTCTACTCCATATGGCTAAATCTGTTACCTTCTATTGTAACAGTTTCCACAGTGCTATGCCTGTTGAACTTTTGCAATGAACAGTCACAGACAAATCAACAAGCTTACTATGGCATAAGCTTTCATTGGGCTATGGAGGGTTATGTCATAATAAATTGGTCGGTCTCCAAATTGTCATAGAACTCCATGTGGTAAGATACTTAGTGAGCAATACAGAAAGCCAGGCAATGTTTACATGCTTACTAACAATGACATCAATGGTTAAACTTGTAATTACATTGAGGCTCCTCTATAGAAAACAGCTGCAAAGCAGGAAAATAACAATTAATCGGGATGGTTATCTAATGGAGTTAGTCTTGGAACAGCATATGCAAGAAAATGTCACACCCAAAGCTATCAAGATGGAGAAATCTATTGCAACACCTTGCTCAATCTTTGTGTGAAAGCTATTGTGTGAAGACATTTCCACACTTCAATTGGACCACACTTTTACACAGGACAGGATGAACTATTATGGAAGGCTGAACCTGCCCCTTTTTCAGGTTGTAGACTTTCCCAGTACCAAACTTATACTACAAGTTACCATTTTAACTTGTTTCAGATCTTCTACATATGCTTGTAAAATAATGTCTTGGATGGCTCTAAACTCAAGACATGATTTTGTTTCTTTGTAAATTCTTATTGTAATTTGGACTTCAGAAGATTTCAGAAGACTCTCTGCCCCTTAGGCTACACAATTGTCACCATTGACTAAAAATACCAACCTAAACCAATCCAAAGGTAAGGTAAGACTGTGGAGACATGGATGTACTTTCCTCGTCAATAAAAGACCCAAAGAGCATACATGATGGTATCTGAGACATCATGATCCATCTTAGTTCTCTGGTCTAGGAACTGTCTAATTCAGAGGACCATCACATGATATATAAAGATTTCCGCGATCATCACAAGCATTCCCCAGCCCTGTGGTACACTGTATTATACTATCCAGTGCCTGGCCCTTTTACAGCCTGGTCATGCCCATTTTAGAAATGTGTGGTCATTGGGTTTTTGTAGAACATTGTCTGATGGAATTTCAATGTTGCTGTTTTATACTCTTTTGTTTGTGTTTTTATCTGGCTGTTGTATTTTATGACATTTTTATTTTAATGGTGCTTTTCTTTTTAATGGATTATTTTGTTTTACGTCTTGTGGACATTCTGTCCTATTATGTAAATCGCCCCGAGTCGCTTCGGGGTGATTGTGGCGGGGTATAAGAATTAAGTTGTTGTTATTATTATTATTCTAAATGGTTTTCTTGGCTGCTTATTTCTAGGTGTACTGTATAAATGTGCTTACTTCATCCCGTTAGTTTATGAACCTTTGACCGTGTATTGCATAATTTGTTTATTCATGGACGTTTTCCAGATGTAGCTATTATAAATTGCAGCATTACACTAGATGAGAAAGTTAAGTTTTTCCAGTTCTCTATTTGAGGGGCAAATGATACCTAAGGTCAAAGCATAGCTGTATTGCTACGTGGATATCAGATTGTGAAAAGACTATTATCATTAAAGAGCCCCCGGTGGCGCAATGGGTTGAACCACTGGTTCCCAAACTTTTTTGGCCTACCGCCCCCTTTCCAGAAAAAAAATTACTCACCACCCCCCTAGAAATATTTTTTTAAATTTTTAATAGCAATGAAACAGAAAGATATATCTATTAATATTTCTACCTTTTTCATAAAATATAATTAAAAAGTTGTAAATTAGAAACATTGAAGTTTGAAACTATGAAACTATTTATTGAACTTAGAATAGAAAGGTAATACAAAAAAGTTAAAACATTCAAAATCATCTTAATGAGAAGGATGAACCTGGTATGCTGCTACCAATCTAGTAATCCTCAACTCTATTTTCATCAGCAGTAATCTCAAATCATCGTGATTGACTATTTTGCAACCGGTTTCTTTTTTTGTTAATAAATTGGTTACCGCACTGAATCTATGTTCCACTAAATATGTTGAAGGACATTATTATTTTTGTTATAAGACTGAACCAGTTGGAAGGGAACACCAAAAGTATTATTATTATTAACTCTTGCTTGGCGAGAGGGGAGGAGGAGGGAGCAGGAGGAGGGAAGAAGAGAGACACACACACAGAGATGGATGGTAGCCCGTCACCTGGCTCATGCCACCGCCCCCACCACTCTCTTACAGGGGTTCAGCGCCCCCCAAAATCTCCTGAGAACTTCCAGCACCCCCTAGCTCGCCCCACCACCCACTAGGGGGTGGTACCGCCCACTTTGGGAACCACTGGGTTAAACCCTTGTGCCAGCAGGATTGATGACCAACAGGTCATCAGTTCAAATCCGGGGAGAGCAGGTTGAGCTCCCTTTGTCAGCACCAGGGGACATGAGAGAACCCTCCCATAAGGATGGTAAAACGTCCCCTCGGCAACATCCTTGCAGATGGTTAATTCTCTCACACCAGAAGCAACTTGCAATTTCTCAAGTCGCTCTTGACACCAATAAAATAAAATTTAAAAATAATCAATCACATTCCAAAGAAATTCCAAGTTGTTTATTAAAATAAAATTATTGTCCAGTGTTGTGCTTCTTACAAGAAATATATAAGATGTTAAAATGGGAAAAGCTGTATATTAACATTTTTCAAGACCATGCCTGTTTTGTAAGTAGAAATATAGAACAGCTACATAATTTTGCAATTTTCTCACAGCCCTTCATCATTGTTGCGAATTGCATGCTTCTTTTTCAAACATACAGGCAGGCCAATTCATTAAAAAGCGTAATGCGACGCTTAAATATAAAGTAGTCAAATAGAGATGTCACTACAAAAGGACAGGTGCATGTCCTTAGGAAATCATTCAGAGGGTTCTCTTTTAATCCATTCCTCTGAAGGAGGATATAATTTAGAAACACTAGTCATCCAACAGAATTGAGACATGTAAGCGGAATGTTGCCCTTTATATTAACATGTAGAACTGTACTCTTGCAAGTACGAGTAAATAAATGTTAGATATTTAAGTTTAACATTATAAAGAGAGAATGATAAAGAGACATAGCATGTAAAAGAGAAAAATTAAGAACTTATCTGTCATTAGCAAGATAGGGACTTAAAAATAAACAAAGGAAAGGCAGGATTATATTTAGTTGCTTAGTAGTAAAGAACTCTGTGCTTTACTTTCATGGAAAAGCCAAACCAGCACATGTGCAACTATGTGTAGAGCCATATCCATGCTGTGTAAAATATACCCCTCCTTATACCTGCACAACATTCACAGCTTGGCATTTCAGCACATGCAATGTCTCTCTGCCATGTATGAAGTCTATGTTCAAAAGCATCCCTTCGCATTCAGCAGGTAGGATACACTGCACTGTATCATCAACTCAAGATACACACACTGCAATACACCAAGAATAGTTTAATAAGGTAATACATTATCCTCATTAGTGACAACTGGATTCCTAGAGACCGAGGTTATTTCTACACATTTTTTTGCTTTCAAATTAGAACATTTTCATTAAAGTTAGTCAAAAATTACCTGCAATATATTGCTTGTTTCTTTTTTAGGGAAAATAATTACACAAACTTAATTCTAGCATACACTGAACATCTATTAAAGTGTAGTAAAACAAAAAGAAGTCACTTATTTACAAGCACCTATTTATCTGATCTTAAATAGAAGCCATCAGTAATATTTAGAAATTGCTATTCAGAGAATACATTCAGCTTAACAAATAGTGCACGTTCGCAAGGATGAGATGTAATTGCTTTAAGTAGCTAGTAGGCTTTATTAGAACAAATGGAGTTCATTTCAGCTGCTATCTTGCTGGAAACAATAAAGGAACTAGCAAATTGATTCGGTTTTTGCTGTCCGATGCTGTCATGATATGATGTCACTTTGGTTCAGAAGTTCAACTTAAAATGTTTTAAAGCACCTATTTAGTGATGGAAAACATGCACAGCAGCTCATCTCAGGCAGTGATGTGGGAATACTGACAAAATATTGCAATTTGTTAATTGCTTTAACCCACAAATATAGGTGCAAAAGGCAAGACTTTCACAAACGTAGAATACACACACAGTTGTGGAGTAAACACACAAACTGCACATAATATCTGTGTGATAGTGAATGTGCAATGCTGTCACCACTCAATTTTCTCCCCCAAATAAATGATAGCTCAAGTAGATTTTCACGACCAAATGATTTCCCAAACTCAATCACAAGACAATAAGGCTAAGAGGGTTCTATTAACGTTGGAGCAGCAGCCATATTTCTTCTTTCCATAAGGCGAGAAGTTATCTCAAGAACAAATTATGTATTTCTTGCCTCAAATAATGTTGATACTGTTGTCAAAGGCTTTCATGGCTGGAATCACTAGGTTGCTGTGAGTTTTCTGGACTGTATGGCCATGTTCCAGAAGCATTATCTCCTGACATTTCACCCACATCTATGGCAGGCATCCTCAGAGGTTGTGAGGTCTGTTGGAAACTTAAGTAAGTGAGGTTTACGTACCTGTGGAATGTCCAGGGTGGGCCAATTGCAACATTCACACCTGCCTCAAGTAGACACGAGTCTTTCTCCCACCCTGTACATTCCACAGATATATACACCTCACTTGACTAGTTTCCAACACTCACAACCTCTGAGGATGCCTCTCATAGATGTGGGCGAAACGTGAGGAGAGAATGCTTCTGGAACATGGTCATACAGCCCGGCAAATTCACAGCAAACCAACGTTGATACTGCGTGTATTTCACTCTAGGAGTTATTATTTACTTTTAAGAACGAGTATTTGTAGTATTATCCTTGAACCGTATCATTAATCACAGACACCTAAGCAAGAGTTACACATTTGCTTGAGCCATTTTACTGGCACAATTCTAGTCCTAACACTTTCCATCCAAAAGGAATCAATATTAGATTCACCTACATAATATTTCGACATTATCTCTAAAGTTTATAGTGCTTAAACTATATTCATAATACTGGAAAGGAGCAAACCAATATTATCCTTCTGGTTCAAAGGCCAATCAATGAAAGGATCTTAGTGTTTTGGATGCAAAAACCAAGGGGCCAAAATTTTAATATAATAATTACTGTATTCTCCATTCTTATTGGGGACAAAACCCAATAGATCTTAACGCATTTATTCTGCCACTACAAATGCAATACATAGGTGTGAGTCACTGGGAGCTGTTCAATTGATCCCTAATGAGAACCCGGCTGTTGCTCTATTATTTTTTATTTAGCATGTCCCCACAATAATCTATTGGGGGGGGGGGGGAATGAAATGCCCAATTTCATCCATTACAATAAATTCTCCTAAACACATTAATCTGCAAGAATGAGCTGCTCTTGCGGACAAGGCTTTTGGAAAGTTTGCATATGAGAGGGAATTATTTTATCTTACTCAAAACTGCAGATTGCTGGTAATGGTGTTTTGTGCATTTCTCACAGTCAACAGTCTTGAAATAAACATAACACTTTGCAGTGCAAATATGCAACACGTGATTCATGTGAAAAGTAGGGTATTTTTTCTGTTTTGCTTTGAACAAACATGGCTTAATAGCTTGCATCCAGTATGTTGTAAGTGTTTAGCTGGTTACGGAGTCGTAAAGTTCCAGACATGCATATTTAAGAAGGCACTATAAACACTAAGGAAGCAGCAAAAAAAGCCCTGAAGCTCTCTGTCACATTCTCCAAAGTCTCCCAAGTTCTTGGCGGCAGATGATGAGAAGTCTGTTCTACAGTATAACAAAACCCAGGATATATTCTAGTAGTTTTTGCCTGTTGCCATGAGGTAGAAAAGTGCTGCTTAGTTCCAACACACACTCTCTCTTCTCTTTTGTCTCCTTAAACACCTAGAAGGACAAAGGAAAAGGGTGTGTTTAACAATATCTTCCATCATTGCCCATTATCTGGAGGTTAACGTAAGGCTCTGAAATGGACCTCATACAACTCCCCTGCTGTGTCAGCTCCACTGGCTGCCAGTCTGCCACTGAGAACAATTCAAAGTGCTGGCTTTAGCTTATAAAGCCCTAAACGGTTCCAGCCCAGCTTATCTGTCCGAATGTATCTCCCTCTATGACCCACCTCGGAGGTTAAGATCGTTTGGGGAGGCCCTGCTCTTGGTCCCACCCCCCTTGCAAGCGCAACTGGTGGGGACGAGAGACAGGCCATTCTCAGTGGTGGTCCCTCATCTATGGAACTCCCTCCTCAGTGAAATTAGATCAGCACCCTCCCTCCTGGCCTTCAGAGAAAAACAAAAAACATGGGTCTGGGATCAGTTTTTTGGTCAATGGAGCACTGCAGTAAGAGACTCTAAATTAGCTTAATGACAACCTGGATTATGTGATTTTAATTGTTGTTTCAATGCTATATTTTAATTGGTTGGTCTTAATGTTTTTGTTAATTCATTAATGTATTGTACGTGTGGCATTGAATTGAATTGTTACCTTGGTAAGGCCGCCTTGAGCCCCTTTTCGAGTTGAGAAATGTGGGATAAAAGTATGGTAAATAAATAAATAAATAAATAAATAAATAAAGGTTCATTGAGACCTTTGCAGCTGATATAAGCAAATAGCACATATGGGTGAAAAAGTCTCTCTAATATATTATACTAGCTGAACCCGGCACACGTTGCTGTGCCCTATTTAGGAGATGCGAGAAAGTCTGAGTATGTAAGGGTTGGAATTGATGTTACTTATGGTCTTGGTGGGTGGGTGTATGTGTCTATATGTATGTGTGTGTATGTATGTATATATGGGTGTGCATGTGTATATTTGTATATGTGTGTGTATATGTGTGTGTATGTGTATATGTGTGTATGTATATGTGTGTGTGCATGTGTATATATGTGTATGTATGTGTGTGTGTGTTAATGTGTTTATATGTATATATGTGTGTGCATGTGTATATTTGTGTATGTATGTGTATATATGTATACGTTGTATGTGTATGTGTGTATGTATGTGTATTTATGTATATGTGTGTATGTATATATGTGTGTGAATGTGTCTATATGTATATATGTGTGTGGATGTGTATATGTGTGTATGTATGTGTATATATGTATATGTGTGTTTATATGTGTGTATGTATGTGTATATATGTATATGTGTGTATATATGTGTGTATGTGTATATATGTATATGTGTGTGTATATGTGTGTATGTATGTGTATATATGTATATGTGTGTGTATATGTGTGTATGCATATATGTGTGTGAATGTGTCTGTATGTATATATGTGTGTGCATGTGTATATGTGTGTATGTATGTGTATGTATGTATATATGTGTATGTATATATGTGTGTCAAAGGGGGAAGAATGACATGGGAAAGAGAGGGTGGAACGTGGGGAAGGCTGGGAATGGAAAGTGGAGAGGGAGAGGGGCTGGAGAATGGGGAAGTTAAGATTGGGAGAGGAAGGAGGAAACTACAGAAAGGGAAGAGTGGGGTTGGGAAAGGTTGTTTGAGAAGTGTGTGTGAGTGTGTGTGTGTGTGGGGGGGGGGCTGAGACGGGAAGGGAGGAAGAGGTTTGCCGTGGCCAAGGAGAGAGAAGCCTGGGGCCGCCTCCTCCTCCTTTCCCCATCCCTAGAAGGGAGAAAGCATTGAAGGGAATGAAAGTAGGGAGGTGAAGAAGATCTTGGAGGGGGAAGGAGAAGCAGCAGTGCACCTCTTCCCGGGCCGCAGTCTCGCAACTCCGTCGTGGAGATTTCGCCTCTCCTGCTCCTGGGAAGGCCCCGAAGTGGAGGAGGAGGAGGAGCGGGAGCGCGTCCCCTTCCCTCAGCCGTGTGGAGGGCCTCCTGCCTGCCTGGCTCTCTCTAAGGTGAGGGGCTACTGGCGGCGGACCAAGCAGGCATGGCCATGGGACTACACTTCCCAGAAGGCCCCGCACGGCAACTTCCTGTTCCTTAGTGCCCACTCTCTGCCCTCCTTGCCAGTGAGCCATGCGGTGCCTTCTGGGAAGTGTAGTCCCATGGCCGTGGACGGTTTCTCCACTGTCTCCCTGCTGCTTCTGAACCCGGGTTGCGCGGGCTGTGCCGTGGGTGCCTCTTCTGCTGCCTTCTTGTCCTCCTCTGTCGCCTTCCAGCTGCTCCCGGACCCAGGCAGCTGGTGAGCGAGGACTGAGGGCGAGGAGGGGGGGTGCTTGAGTGCGCCGCAAGCGCCGCTACACTTGGTGTCTATGGGGTTATTTTGGGGGTCAGTTTTAGGGGTCTTGCGAGGTACCTAGAGCGGGTTTTTTGTGCCCTATAGGTACCTCGTGGTCTGTGGGAATGTGTTCGGTGGTTTTTGTGGGTCGGGGTGTTATAGTTTGGCAGTGCATAACGGCCATCCCACGACCACTCTCTTTTTATATATATAGATGAAAGTATTCTTAAATCTATTCAGAGCAAGCATTACAGTGACATCCAGTGTCATGGTTAATGGGAAACACCAAGAAGCCAGATTTATAATGGGTTTTTTTATATAAAAAGGATCATATCTATGCAAAATATTTGTTATCAGGAGTTTTCCTGTGGTTCTATGTTGAACCAAAGAAGCTTTCAATGTAATAACTTAATATCAACATCAATAAACCAACTATATTTGAGAGAACATGAAAGATAACCATGTGCTTCCTGCAGGCCTCAATGGCAGAGTCAGTGCAGAATTTGCAATTGACTCATGCACTCACCAACTGGCAGGTGAGCCATAGGCAAGTGCTTTTGTGGCGCTTTCCTCCCAAAAAGGTACCAAATCCATCTGTTAAAACTTCACAGGAATTTTTAAAAATGCCGAGGATAGGCATTCTTTTGCTATAAAAATACAATTATCCAAGACCTGTACTGAAGTAATTTGATACACTGTTGTAGCTTTGGCCTATAATATTCTTATGATCTTGGGACATACATGAGTGCACAAACTGAACGACCTAATTATAATACTGGCTGAAAAGGAACTGTAACAAAAATTATGTATGATTTATAGCCATTACAAAAATCATCACACAAGTTATAAATGTGTTTTGGAAGCAAGGTCTCCTAGTACCTCTTTATGTAATGCCTTTGACAAAGATGAAGAAGGGCAGCCAGTGAATCTTAGGTGCAACTCTGCTCTGATACCCATAAGGAGATATTGACCACAAGGCTGTGCTTGGGTTTTATATGGCTACCTGGGGCAGCAGATTACCACCCTAGTTGGGCCGCAGTGGCGCAATGGGTTAAAAACCTTGTGCTGCTGAATTTCTGACCTGAAGGTTGGCAGTTCGAATCCATAGGATGGGGGTGAATTCCCACTATTAGCACTAGCTCCTGCCAACCTAACAGTTCGTAAACATGCAAATGTGAGTAGCTCAATAGGAACCGAATTGGTGGGAAAAGGGGAAAAGACACGCCAAGCAGTCAGGCCAGCCTCACGATCAGGAGGTATCTACGAACAATACAGGCTCCTTGGCTTGGAAATGGAGAAGAGCCCCAGAGCCAGAGATAGGCATCACATCCAGAGCCAGAAATGAAAGGAGAAGCCTTTGACTTTGTCTGTATATTTGTGTCTCATTGTATTTCATTGTAACAAGGCATTGGGTGTTTGCCTGTGTCTTTTATATGCTGTAATCTACTCTGAGTCACCACAGGAAGAAGGGTAGAATATAGATAAAGTGTTATTATTATTATTTATGCTGGTGAAGAAGTACACTCGAACAGTGGGTCAACAAGGACTTGGTTGGTGATTTGCAGAAGTTAACTGCATTAACAGAGAAAGACATACGGCATTGTGAGGAGAGTCAATATGGTGTAGTGCAGGGGTGCCCACACTTTTTCAGCATGCGAGCTACTTATAATAAAACCAAGTCAGAAAGATCTACTGAGAGAGACGCAGGGCGGAACAGAGGGAGGGGTGGGGCTTGGTGCAGCCTGGCTCCACCCCCCTCTGGCTTTAGCTCTACCACAGCTTCTCCAGGCTAGAGGAGGGTAATGCCAAGCCAGTGGTGGCATAGATAGCCACTACTGGCTTGGCACTACCTTCCTCAAGGCTGAAAAAGCTGTGGTAGCGCTGAAGCCGGGGAGGGGGCGGGGCTTGGCACGGCCTGTCTCCGCCTCCTCCCCTCTGGCTTTAGCGCTACCACAGGTTCTCCAGGCTAGTGGAGGGTAATGCCAAGCCAGTGGTTGCATAGATAGCCACTGCTGGCTTGGCACTACCCTCCTCCAGCTTGGAGAAGCTGTGATAGCGCTGGAGCCGGGCAGGGGGCGGGGCTTGGTGCGGCATGGCTCCGCCCCTCTGAGAAGCGCCCCATCCAGCTGGGATCGACCGCCTTCGGTCCCGGGATCGACCAGTCAATCGTGATCGACTTCCTGGGCAGCCCTGGTGTAGTGGTTAGAACATTGAATGACAACTCTGGAAACGGGCTTGAATCCCTGCTTAGCCATGAAAATCCCCACCAGGTGATCCTGGGTGAGTCATAACCTCTTTGCCTCAGAGAAAGGCAAAGGCAAACCCCCTCTGAAGGAATCCTGTCAAGAAAATTCCTTGGCAGCTTTAAAATGACTTGTGGAAACACAAGAATGATCAATGACAGCAAAGAGTTACAAAAGAAAGAAATACTTACACCCATGTCCTTGAATACATTCACTGCATTTTTTGCAAGGCAATAGGTGGCACTCTCAGCTGTAAATGTGGGGAAGATGACAAGAAAAGCATTATCTCAGGGTGAATAATAATAAAACATTCCTATGAACAATACCAGTAACGCAAACTATTCCATAGAAAGAAGATGTTACACATACCATAGACAGAAACATTCTTCTCTGTTCTCATTATTAAATATTTGTGTAATTTTTGAAGGTACTCAGATTCCCTGACAGGACCACTGAAATTATGGATAAATATGGCTGCCGCACTGTATGCCTCCAATAAGGGTCCTAGCAGCTTCTGGAGGAAGGTGATGTATTGCTGGTGCTCCTGTGACTGGCTGACCTACGTAAGTAATAAAGGAACAAAACAAAACAAAACCTTTGGCAATGAGTCACTAAAAAGGAAGATCAAATATGATGCAACACAACCATATATCAGGTGAATCTTATCCTTAATCCAGTTCAGATACACAAGGGTTGCATACCTGCATCCCACATTTTGATAGTGGTCCCAATTCTCACAGTACTTATCTATTGATAGTCCCCTCACATTGCTGAGACTTTACCCCTTGCCCACAACTAATACTAATACAGCCAACTGCTTGAAACGATAACTTGAGGAGTCCCTTATTCTACAGAATAAGGGTGAAAAACTTATGCAGACAAAAACCAAACAAACCCCAAATGGAGAGGGCATGCTTAACAACCAAATTACCATAGCAGTGAGCTGGAAATCTGGGTGAAATGACAAAACTGAATACCCTTGAAAGAAACAGGAGTGATCCACTGTTTTTAGGAAGGCTCAATGTGTATGTATATTTAAAAACAAATATTACATTGGGCTAGGTGGCAAGAGATACAGCTGAGGCAGAAGCTAAAGCAAAAGAGGAAGCAGACAAAAAGAGGCAGTGTTTGCCATTTAGGTCCAGCACATAACATTGTATGAATGTCATTTAGGCAAACCCTAGAGTGAGTTCCTACAGACTCACCCTTCACCAAACATGGGCCAAAGTTGGCTGGTGCTCCTTTAGTTTTATGCAGTACCTTCAAGTAGCAATCTCGCTGTTCTTCGCCAAAGTCACTGTCTTCATCTTCCTCATCACTCCTCCAAGACAATGGACCTGAGATCTTCTTCTCCCAGTGTTGTTCTGTAACGTTAGGATTAATATCCTCCTGTTCATCCTGCTTAATATAGGCATACAAACCAAAAGAATCATGCAAACAGAAGAATTATCTTTTCATTAAATATTTTAATAGACATTATGGTTATACATGACTCCCATTATTATCTCATCCTTTGTGAAATTAAACGCCACTGAATGTCCCATCTGAATCTCCCACCAGATATACTACCCTACTTATCCATCTCACCCAGGGGTTTTTATAATTTTATCCCCTGCAATTCTGTGCTCAATTTTTGTATTATTTTACTTTGTATCATGTGTTTACCTTGTATAATTTTATTTTGTTTACATTTTATTTGATGTTATTATTTTTTGTATGTATTCTTTTGCTTTGTTGTAATTGTTGGACTTGGCCTCATGTTAGCTGCCTCGAGTCCCCTTGGGGAGATGGTGGTGGGGTAAAATAATAATAATAATATTAGGGGAAGCATGCAGTTAGGAAACATGACTAGAAGGGATATCATGCTTTTGTATTTCTTATTTGCTATTGAAAATTAGCTTTACTGGCCAATATTATGGTCAAGTGTAGATCTACACATGGTATATACAAAGGTTTCCTTGGATAAACTTAGACAGAGGAATATCAGAAACTGTGTATAATTTGGTTAGCAGTTATTTTCTGCCTTAACATGTTACATGCAAGTAAAAACATATCTCGTGTTAAAAATGCACTAAAACTACCTGCACATATTTCCCCTGTCTTGCAAAGAAGGAACAAAAATGTGAAATTACACCATGTAACAAAATTTGAGGGGAAAAAATCTGTTTCTGGTTTGAAAGTGTTATTTGAAAGTGTTATTTCTGGTTTAATTATACGATGATTACTTTGAAAGTAGCTGTTATACTTCATAAACTTTGTTTTTGTGGCTGTCACAAACTATGTTGAATTGGTTGAGACTCTATGAGATGTTCATGGAAAAACGAACTACAGCAAAATATGCTGCAAGATATCCCGCGAAAACAAAGTTTTTGCAAGTTTAATAAACTTTTTCCATGTTTTATGATATAACCAATTAGGAGATGACATTTATAACCCAAGAACAAAAATTGTTATCTGGTCATACTAAAATTAGTTCGAATTAGCCCTTTGTTTAATGCAGCTGGAAGTTTACAACCCACAACAAACGTGCTGGGAGAAAGAGGGAGAAATTATCACTTAATCCTCCTTATTTCTGCAGCTGCCAGGCACAAGGTTTCACCTTGTTCCAAGATGGCTTTGCAACCCGCAGGAGTAGATTTTGAATTGCGTAATGAACTGTTAAGTTTCTTCCTCACTCTCCCACATATCTCTTTTGTTTTTCCACTGGATACTAGCCAGTATGTCATTTAATCCTCAATATTATGCAGTGATTTAAAAAAACTTACATTTAGCTCAAATTCATAAAAATAAACAACTTCATAATTTACAACTTAACAAATCATTTCCAAACAGAAAGAATCAATACTTTTCCCAATAGTTTCAGAATGTTCAAATTTCACTCGGGGAAGAGATAGAACACACATTTGACCTCAAGAAAGAGACAGAAAACAGGTTTTCTCCAGGTCAAAGCAATTAGTCCGAAGCAATTCTGTCTCCCTCCATACCCATAAATCCATATCTAGTCTATTTTTTAATTTGTAATTCCTCCTCTTTTCTGCTGAATTGGAATTAAATATTATAAAAGAAGAAAAACAGTGCCTTCTAGAGGACCAAGTGTTAGATTACATATTGCTGTTAAACTGGGTGATAACAAAAAACCAACTTCAATGAAAAAAGAAGTGTCAATTTAAAAGCAATGTTGTCTCATAAAAGGAAGAAAATCAATGAGACCCTACGCCTGAAGCAAAAGGTGAACGCAATTGCTTTGGTATGATTCTAATTCCAACCTTTACCAAAAAAATACAGTTTAAGCACAATCCTATAAATGCCTCCTCACATGAAATCTTTCATAATTTAATAGTATGTGTATGTAATTGTACCCAAGTTGCAAAGTTAAGCTTGGTATGGACTGATGTTAAGATCACAAATTAGTTTATTGATGGGCATACATGAACAGGCTGGCAACGTAATAATCTAAAAATAGGATCATTGATTGGCAAATATTTCTCAGCTTGATGTTTTTTTAAGCAACCATCGTTTATCATTTTAGAAAACACTACATGGTGGGAGTCTCACCCAAAATGTTCAAAATATATGTGCATTTGATGAGGTACAAAATGTTATTTTGCATTGTAAGCTCATTTTAGATCTGAAATCAGTATTTGTAATTATTTTTTGTCAAGTCGGTTTCAACTTATGGTAGGCCTTTGAATGACAAACCTCAAAGAGCCTCAGTCGTCAACAGACCTCCTGAGGTCTTGCAAGCTCAGGACCATGGTTTCCTTGTTCATTCTTCAAACAAAAAGCAAATATGAACTAGTAACGCACGATAGATATGATATCTAAAAATGAGAAATGACGAGGCGATTTTATACTTTCAAATATACCAATGTTGCTTTGGCTTGGAAATATTTTTATGCCCTTCTTTGGGGGTTACAACTTTAAAATCAACTTGGCTGGAATTCTAAGAAGAGTGTCTGAAAAGCTTATACCTGGCAACTGATAGCTTACAATGGGGCACAGCAGGCTCTTAGTTATTTAAACAACAAAAACATAGGAATAGCATCTTACCTCTGCTATCAACAGAATTCCATATTGTATGAACTGTTCAATTGCCTCATGGCACACCTGACACAACAGCTGGCAGGGCTGAATAGAAGAACAAGTCAACTTAGTTACTTATGTCAAATCTTCTACCATAATGTTTTTCAGCACTCTAATAAGCCCTCCTGTAACTACTGTCTTTTATAAAGAAATGTATAGGCCTGCAGATAGGAGTAATTAAAGAAGATAACTTCAACAAGTAAAATTGTTCATTCTTTCAATTCTGTGGGAAGAATGGTAAAATGACCATGCTGTATCTATGAGAGATAGCACAGCGGTAACAACAGCTGTGCTTGCAATCAGAAGGTTGCATGTTCGATTCCCAGGCTGGTCTGGACACCCAGCTGTGAGCCCTGTCCACTGTTCACCTAACAGTTCGAAAACAGCCCAGCTATGAATAGATGAACTAGGGACCGCTAAGCGGGGAAGGATTTTTACAAAAAGGACTATACAACGCCTGAATAAAAGGAAAGATCGGCTGTCGGAAGGTAGAATGCGGAAACAGAGGCTCTCCGTCATGAGGATGAAGCAACAGCACCCCCTTGTGACGTAATGATGTAATGGAGCAACCACACCCTGTGACGCAGCCAGAAGAAGAAAAAAATCCTTCTAAATTGTACTTGTATTGTAATTGTATGTCAACCGGCAGGGGTTGTCTGCCGTATGTGTAATGTAATCCGCTCTGAGTCGCCTTTGGGTGAGAAGAGCGGAATATAAATAAAGTGTATTATTATTATGAATGTACTTTTGTTATATGCTGGGATTTATTTTCAAGAGCCCTCACAGATGCTGGATGCTGAAGTCCTATAGCACACAATAATGCACAATGGTATCATAAAATACTGTTCCTTATATAAAATGCCAAAAAGAAACTTTAGCTTTCACATTTTGTTTTGTTGGGATATTTTCATGCTGTTGATGTTTGATCCACAAATCAGAATCCATGGATACAGAGGACGGACTGTATTTGAAAGGTTCCTTGATAAGCTTCCCTTCTTTTCTAGTTACATATTTCATTAAATCCAAGCCAACCCAAAAGTTTAACTTGCTCATACTTAAAAGTGAAAAACCAAAGGGCAACTGGGAAACGAGTAAAAAGAATCGCTGTTAAGGTGCTGTACAGCATAACAAGGTTAAGAATGTACTTTTGGGAAAGAAGCATAGAAACATCTACTTATATCTGGGTACAAGCACCGTGTCACAAATTATTATGGGTCATTGTACCCAATGATGATTTTGCATTTGCAGAAAATATTTCATTTGACAGATGATTCATATATTCAACAATTCTATCAAAACCCTTTTCCAAACATTCAATGTTCTGGAAGATTGGAGGAACACAACAATATAACCCCCTTTGAGTAATGGCAAGTCTCATTTAATCTGACAGAGAGGAAAATTCAGATTCAGAGGTATTGCACTGCCAGCACTAGGTGTTTCTGTAATCTATTTTCACAGTATCCTGTTTTACTCAAGGATGCAGCATGAATCTGACACCACATAAAAACCTTTATAATGATGTGCAAATCTATCCTATGGTATCTTCAGCTGTAGTCTTGTGTAAACCAGTAAGGCAGCCAAACACGGCTTGATAGCACAGAAGGCAATCATCCCTCCTCTCTGTTTTCATCACCCTCATCATGCTGGGGGTTAACATCAAAAGCAGAACCCCCTTCTATTCACAAATTCTCCCTATGTGTCACACAATCCCAAGAAAATCGAAGTCTGAACATTGCGGAAAATCTCCATGAACACAATAGGCAAACTACTGCATAAGTTTGCTTTCAGTAACACATGGGATAAATGAACAGTGATGAGGTAGGTGGACCTACATTATTATTTTTATTAGATGTATGTCCCTGCTTTCCTCATGAGTTCAGATTGCTTATAACACTCATGGCTATTCCACCTCCACAGATGTAGAGAGGAGACACTTTAATAATGACTGCATGGGCTACACATGTAAGCCTCCCCGAGTCCCTTTGGGGAGATGGTGGCGGGGTATAAATGAAGTTAATAAATAAAATAAATACATTGCAGATTTATGTGTAAATAACTGAATTTCACCACATAATAGTCACCACCATATAGAAATCAAACACTCTCCGGGGTTCCAAAATTGTTTTTCCCCTTTCCTTGTAGCTATGGCTCTTCACTGGGCTGATTGCAAAAGATGGTAATGTCACTCTCTTCAACACAGTGCTTTCAGATTCAATCCAGTAAAGATACCAGCTTTCAGATTCAACCCAGTGAAGAGCCATAGCTACAACAGAAGCTGGATTGTGGGCAAAGCTCTCAAGTCTACCAATTTCCCCCCCCAATAATTTTGCTTCCTTCCCATTCTTTTATGTAACATATATACAGAATGTCTCTCTCTTCAATTGTCCTCAATTCTATCTTTAGATATTGATAATTTCAAACATTAAATGCACTTTATTTTGCTTTTCGAAACCTTAACATAATATAAATGACTCTTGGTAGCAGTAGCACTGAAACATTTGACATGTGACACATGAACACATACCAATGAAAAGGTGCCTTCATTAGAAAGTAAATAACATAGGCTAGCAGCTTTACGGACTAGTTGCTCTTGACTAATTGTGTTGGCTGGGATTCCATTGATGCCATTCTTATGCCTTTTACTCTGGATGGCATGGAGACTGCAAGCTGAAGGAAAACAAAAAGAGTTGCCTTCAAATGCCTTAATAAAACCTCCAAATTTAGTCTAATGAATGAATATACAATGCTGTGTCAAAAATATCAAAACATTATTGCACAGTGAAATTAATATGCAATGAATTCAAGAATTGGAACAATGTGCTTATGATACAAATACTATTTAGCATTTTAACTTATGTTCAGGCAAATAATCATTTTGGTCACACTCAAAGACAGATGTAAGTTGATAATGACCAATAAAGGTGGTCTGTAACTCGTCTTTGATCAAGTTCAAGATTGAGAACATACCAATTATTGCCTCTTTGAAGAAGACATGTAGTACCCCATTGCTGTAGAAATTGAGTTCAAAGACAATAGGGACCGATGTACTAGGAGTGATGAAGAAATCATTATTCCGACCGGTGTTTGTGATCGTTACACAGTTTCCTAACAAATGGATGGCGTGCATGACAACATCTTCAGAATTTCCGGAAAACCCCAGGTCATAGTCGCGAGCCAAGACTTCTTCCTTCATCGAGAAAAAATCTTCTACCAGCTTGGAAAGATCAGTTCCCTAGAGCAAAAATCATAAGATGTAGGATAGTAAATGTTTTTAATTTTTTTTAATGGAAAGTGCTTTTCATCTAAATGTAATTATCTGCTTTCATCATTTAGTCCAACTGGTATAAAGGGATATCTATATTTTATGTATGTTGCATACCTCATAATGAAACTATTTAATAGTACAGAAATTTTGAATATTCTTGGTACAGTTTAGAAAAATTTGGTGACATTGTACTAGTATAATGCAGCGATACTTCACACAGTAAAGTCACAAATGGATATAAGTAGACCCCTCCCAAGACTCTATGTATAATCTGAACTCAATTCTAGCACACATCTTCTAAGGGTACTTTATTATTTTCTCATATAATTGAGTGAATTTATATAACACAAGAGGCCAAGCAGCAGCTAAGAGTCCTGCACTAGTGCACACTGTTCAACAATAAAGGTGGTCAGATCACAGGGCATTGCTTTGCGCTTTACTTATGCCGCCTGGCATCCCAGTTTCCCTTCTCTATTTTTTCTTTTTCCAACCCAAAACACAGTTTTCTTATTGGTTCTTCTCTGGTGGTGAGCAGGAAACAAATGAGAGAAGGGCAGGTGCCATATTATGAGAAAGAAATGATTAAAGCAATCTGAAAGTGGGTACAATTGAGCAACAGGCACCAGCATGCTGCTTGTTTGCTGTTAATCACACAACTGCAGTGCCAATGCACACGTTGACTTTTAGAGCCATCCATCCAAGTTACCACAGTGTAAGAGATCATAACTAAGACCGCTGTGAACTATTTCTCCAAATACTATAGCAGAAATACCTTCAGGTAAGAGCTCAGTAAGGATTATCGTATTGATAACTGTCCTCACTCTTGACAATCAAATGCCTTGACACATGGATGTGGATTCAACTCCTCTGTTGCGCCAGCTCCACTGGCTACCAGTTTGCTACCAGGCACAATTCAAAGTGCTGGCTTTAGCCTTTAAAGCCCTTAACGGTTCTGGTCCAACTTACACGTCCGAATGCATCTCCCCCTATGAACCATCAAGATGTTTAAGATAATCCGGAGAGGCCCTGCTCTCGGCCCCACCTGCATTGCAGGTGCGATTGGTGGGGACGAGAGACAGGGCCTTTTCAGTGGTGGCTCCTCAGCTTTGGAACGCCCTTCCTAGTGACAACAGATCAGCCCCCTCCCTCCTGACATTTCGCAAGAAGGTCAAGACCTGGCTGTTTGACTGGGCATTTGCAGATGTAGTATGATTATTGAGACCTAAGGAACAATGACGATGTAATTGGAAATCGATTTAATAACGAGACGCTGATATTATGTTTAATTTTAATTGCTAATTTGTATATGATGTGATTATGTTGGTAACTGTTGATGTGTTTATCTTGGGCAGTCCCTGCCATATGTACACCACCTCGAGTCGCCTTCGGGCTGATAGGGGCGGTATAAAAGCAAAGTAAATAAATAAATAAATAAATAAATAAATTCTACTGTGTTAATCTCAGACAGATTCATTGGATCAATAGAATTTACCTATGCCAAATATCATATTTCAGCAATTGACTCAATAGACAGACTGTAGTTGTGTCTCACCAACAGACTACACAAACCAACAAAAAAATCTTGTCTTTGTTTTAGAACTGTTCCTGGTGTTATTTTGGACACTGATTCAGAAAACTGCATTGAGTAGACCGCATTTGCTCTAGTTTTTTAGATATGGTTATCATGGTTTTCTATCAATGAGCAAATAGCGACTGGTAGATGCCATATGTTCTGTATCTCAAAAACTAGAATTGATAGGAGAAAACTGGTGCCATTTTTGGAGGTAGCAGGTCAACTCTTTAAGGTAATTCGATCTTTGACGACGGTCCCTACCGTCCCAAAAAATAGTGATCAGGCCCTTACTGCCGGTGTTTTTCAGAGCTTCTTTGCAGACAAGATACTGAGTCTCCGCCGGGACCTTCCGGCCACAATTGATACAGTGAGAGAGCTTGAGACCCCGTGGCCCTCCGCCGGGCCCACCATCGACCGGTTTCGGCCACTGGACGCAGATGCTGTTGATAAGATAGTGACTGCGGCTCGCCCCACCACCTGCTCCCTCGACCCGTGCCCCTCCTGGCTTGTTAGATCTTGCCTGGAGGGGTTACGTGGGCCTCTGTTGAATGTCATAAACAGCTCCCTTGAGCAAGGAGTCTTTCCAGAGTGCTTAAAAGAGGCGGTGGTGGCTCCATTACTGAAGAAACCATCATTGGACCCTGCGGTTCCCTCCAACTACCGCCCAGTGTCGAATCTTCCATACCTGGGCAAGGTAGTTGAGAGGGCAGTAATGGAGCAGCTGCAGTCCTTCTTAGATGATACAACATGGCTAGACCCCTTCCAGTCCGGCTTCCGTTCGGGGCATGGGACGGAGACGGTCCTGGTCTCCATCACAGACCAACTCCGCTGCCAGCTCGACCAAGGCGGGTCTGCGCTGCTCGTGTTATTGGACCTCACGGCAGCGTTTGACACGGTCGACCACAATCTTTTGATCCACCGCCTGGCCATGGCCGGAGTGAGGGGGGGCTGTCCTTAAATGGCTGTCCTCCTTCCTCCGCCAGCGGTCTCAGCATGTGAGGAGGGGCGGGTGGTCTCCGAGGGCTCCCCATTAGTGTGTGGAGTCCCTCAGGGGGCCATTCTCTCCCCTCTATTATTTAACATCTACATGCAGCCGCTTGCACAGCTGGTGCGGAGTTATGGGCTGACCTGTCATCAGTACGCCGATGACACTCAGCTCATTCTGAGGATGGAGGGCAGGCGGGATCCGCCCCCGATAATTTCCAACATTGCCTCGAAGCCGTCACTGGATGGCTGCGAGCCAGTAGGTTGATGGTGAATCCGCGAAGACGGAGATCTTGTGGCTTGGCGGCCCGGGCGAGGTGGGTGCCCGGCTTCCGACCCTGGACGGTGCGGCGCTGCATCCAGCGCCGTCTGTGAAGAGCCTGGGTGTCCAGTTGGACTCCCAGCTGACCATGGAGGCCCAGGTCTCCATGGCCAGCAAGGCTGCTTTTTTCCACCTCCGCCAGGCAAGGAGGCTGGCCCCCGCCCTCTCCCGGACCGACCTAGCCACGGTGATCCAAGCCACGGTCATCTCAAGGCTAGATTACTGTAACGCGCTCACGTTGGCCTGCCTATGTCGTCGATCCGGAAGCTCAAGCTGGTGCAGAACGCTGCCGCCCGGCTCCTGTCTGGGGCACCAGCAGGATGCCGTATAACACCAATTTTGCAGGATCTGCACTGGCTGCCTATTGAGCACCGGGTCGCCTTCAAAGTGCTGGTTCTTACCTTCAAGGCCACACACGGCCTGGGGCCAGCGTATCTGAGGGACCGTCTCACCCCATATTGCCCAGTGAGATCACTCCGGTCCGAAGAGGCCAACCTGTTGGTAGTACCATCTGCAAAGTCGGCACATTTAACATCGACCCGCCGGAGGGCGTTCTCCGTTATAGCTCCCACACTATGGAACGCCTCCCGGCGAAGCCAGAGCCCTGAGAGATCTGCTGCCATTTAGACGGGCCTGCAAAACTCATTTGTTTAGGCAGGCCTTTGGCGATTAGGCCTCGTCTATACCCTCTGGGCTGCGATATTGCTGCTGCTTAATTGTTATATTGTATTTTGTTGTTTTAACTGTTTTTAACTGTTTTTATGTTTTAACCATTGGCGATGTGCCATTGGCTCTGTGAGCCGCGAGCCCCTGGGAGTCGGCGCGAAGAAGCCCCAATAAATAAATAAATAAATAAATAAATATTTCCAGAAATAGAGCTAACATTTCAGGCATCAAAATGTGTGTTGGGAAGTGTTATGTGTGTCCTGAACATCTCTTATTCATCCATTAACTGCCTCAACAAGATGACCATGTGTGCATTTCAACCCGAAAATTCAAACCTTATAATGCTGTTATCAATGGACTGCTCAGAAACACTGACAAGCTGACCTTCTTTGTAATTGGAAAGCAGCATTTTCTCCATTACATCTATTGCTTCTCTGTTTGGGTTTATGCAATCACTTATTTATTTGTCCCTGAACATCCACTGCATACTCCCTCACAATTTCTCAAAGGGAAAGGTGCGAAGAACAGATTAAAGGGAATATTGGATCGTGCAACACAGCAAAACAAGCAGCTTAGATTACCATCCGAGAAACTTAATTCCACAGCAATTGGCACAATTTACACAAGAAGCTAGATTTTACACACACACACACACACCCCATATTTTTAAAAATAATTCTTGATCTCAAAATGAGGAGGATCATGCATGCCATATAAATAGTCAAATTTACTGAATATGTATTAACAATCTAAAAGTTTACAATAAATGGTTCAAAGGCAATCCACATACATACATACACATGCACATACACATAGACACACACACAGCAGTGTAATACAAAACTTTAACATTTGCATGGTAATGCATGTTGCAGACTAAAATAATGTAAATTCTTTTCATCAATGCATTTATACATGTACGTTGTGGCATATATTAACTACTAAAAAAACTTTTTTTCAGTACATAATCTTGAACAAATTTCTTTGGTTAGCCACAAAACTAGACCACTTAGTTCACTAGTCAGTTTGAATGTGATGTTTGGGTATCCAGTTCAAGAAATGATGAAGATACAATAAGATCACATAAGCACAGAACACCTTCTCAGCATCACTGGCAAACTGCAAGCTCTAATAAAAATGTATTACTTTGTGAATGCAAAAGCTGAGCGGCCTTACCTGCCTGTGTCGGTAGAGCAGCAAACACGCAACAATGTGTGTTGACATCACAGCACATGACTTGTTAGCAGCTAAAAGCAAACAAAATAAAATAAAAGCTAGGCTGGCGCTCCGTCATGCAATTGAAATGCTTACAAGGCAACAGGAACAAAATGTTAGCAACTTGTAAACTAAGAATAGTTACATTTTAGACTGAGAGGGCTTAACATTGTATTTACTCGAGTATAATGCCATTGAATGTAATGTCTGCATTACAAAAATGATTTGTTGTCTAATGTAATGGGAGAATTGTGATGGCCACAGAAAGGCTGGTGGGAAGCCATCAAATCTAATGCACGCCTCAATTTCAGCAATGTAATATAGCCAATAAAGGTGAGCGTTAGACTCAAGTAAATATGGTATTTCAACAGTATACTGCACTGGATTGAACAATAGCAGCAACATATAGATGGATGCAAGTTGAAGTCCCTGTGTGCCAAGGTGATGTACCTATGGGTCTGCAGAAGTTTCAGTCTACAACTTCTATAACTACATATCATGCTGAATGAGAACAATAGGGAATTCTTGCACGGCAGGGGTGAAACTATGAGGGTGGGTCAGTAAGTCAGTGACTTTTTGAATTTCCCGCCTCTTAACTGAAAGGGCAACACTGCTCCTGTCAACGGGCATCTGTCAGTTGACTCCTATCCAAATTTGAACAAGCTGCGTCATTTAGTTTGTGTTTGACAGCCATTGATAGCAGACTACTGCGTGATTTGAGGAGAAAATGGAAAAAAGTGAATTTAGTGTGCTCATTAAGCTTTTTTTTTTGGCGGAAAAAAACATTACTCAAACCAAGGTTAAGCTTGATAAATACTATGGGGACTCTGCACAATTAATTTCAATAGTAAAAAGTGGTTTACTGAATTTTGTTGTGGCCATACAAGCACGGAAGATGCTGAACGTTCTGGACGCCTAGTTGAGGTCCCTACACCCGAAACAATTGAAAAAATTCACGATATGGCATTAGCCAATAGGAGATTGAAAGTGCGAGAGTTTGTGGAAGCCATAGGCATCTCACATGGCTCAGTGGTTTCAATTTTAAATGATCACTTGGGTATGAGAAAGCTTTCCGCAAGATGGGTGCCGCGTTTGCTCACAATTGACCACAAACGCAATCGTGTGACAATTTCGCAGGAGTGTTTGGCATTGTTTAACTGCAATATGGACGGGCTTTTGCGCCGTTTCGTAACCGTGGATGAAACGTGGATCCACCACAGCACACCAGAGACCAAACAGCAGTCAAAACAGTGGGTTTCTCAGTGTGAATCAGCGCCAAAGAAGGCCAAGGTGGGTTTGTCAGCCAATAAAGTCATGGCGACCGTTTTTTGGGATGCATGCAGTATAATCCACATTGACTACCTTCAAAAGGGTAAAACAATCAATGGTGAATATTATGCCAACTTATTGGGTTGATTTAATGAGGATTTGAAAAACGAAGTGACCGTATTTGGCCAAGAAAAAAAATATTTTGCACCAGAACAATGCAAGGGTGCACACGTGCAGTTTCCATGGCAACAATCCATGAATTGGGATACGAATTGTTCCCTCACCCGCCCTATTCTCCGGATTCAGCCCCGAGTGACTATTTCTTGTTTCCAAACCTGAAGAAATGGCTCGGTGGAAAGAGATTTGACTCCAACGATGAAATTATCTCACAAACGAATACCTATTTTGATGACCTCGACAAATCTTATTTTTTGGAAGGGATAAAAAAATTGAAGAAACGTTGGATAAAGTGTATATAGCTCATAGGAGACTTCTTTGAAAAATAAAATGATTTTTTTATCCAAAAACCTGTGTTTCATTCAAAAAGTCATGAACTTATTGACCCGCCCTCGTAGATAGCCCTTCCAGGTTTAGGATTCTGATTCTAAGCACTACTGTTTTCCTTCTATTACATCAGTATGCTCAGAAAGCTCTTGTCTGCTTTCATCTGTCATCTAATGGTAGCAACTGCATCCTAGCTGATCATGATAAAAATTATAATTTTTTAAAAAAATGACTGAAATCTACTTTTTCTCACAACCTTCTACAATCTCCTTTTTGTTTTCAGTAGGATTTTTAGTGTCTTAATACAGTGGTTCCCAACCTTTTTTTGACCAGGTACCACTTGACCAGGGACAACTTGACCAGGGACCACTCTCCAACATTAGTACCAAAAGGGTTACGAATCAGTTTTTGGTCAATGTCAGATTCGGTTTGGGGTGTCGATTCAAAAAATTGCATTGGATAGAGCACATCAGCTCTAGTTTCTGATAAAGAACAGATGCCATGGTCATCGACAGGGAAGGAGTGGCAGGCAGCATGAAAGGAGTGGAAATTAAATAAATAAATAAAGAGGAAGGAGGCTCATTGACAGGTTAAGAACCACTGTCTTAAGACAAGAACTAAAACTAACCAACTTTAAAAAAACTTGCTATGGAGAGTTTGGTTTTCTAAAGCCAAGCAGATGACGAATAGAATTGAATCAGGGCTAACATTTAAGACACCAAAATATGTGTTGGCCAGTGTAAAATTTTGAAAGCATAAATTACACAGAAACAATGTGTGAGTGTGTGTTTCTTTTGTCTGGTAACCTAATTTTATTGGGTTTTTTTAGACATGGAACATGCATAAGTTGTGTCAATTCCTTCCTCTGGAATACAGCCTATAGCACCTGGTTTTTATTGATGGTCTCCCATCCACATACTAACCAGAGCTGACCTGGCTAAAGTTCTAACAACTACTTATGATACCCCACTACATTTAAATATTGCATTTGGGAAACACTAGGCTCATGTAGGAAATCTCACAGCCACAAGGACAGACAATAGTAACATTAATAGTAATAATAGATTGGACATCTATGGTAAAAGAGAACAACAGTGGTTGGTGAGCTTGGAGGCATTCCAGTAAACCCCGAAAAGCACTAGAAAAGCCTTAATTTGGACAGAACATCAATCCACATCCTGCAGAAGACAGCATTTCCTGTGAACTGCACATATTCTGTAAAAATACCTCTAATATCCTAGACCTTTGGGAAGAGCCTGATATTCAGAGATGAATCCCAGACACTTGATGCATGTGTGCGGTGTTGTTATATACAAAGAAATCTATAATAGATATATTCCAACAACATAATGTATTAAGGCAAGAATCCTGCTAATTTTATTCAGAATGTAACACTCTCAAAATACCCTTTTAGGGATGAGAAAAAATAGTTCAATCATTAGTCCAAATCTCACTTCCCCCATTTATATGCATGGCAACAAATCCAACATCTTGTTATCTTTATAAACTTAATGAACTTGCATGATTGAGTTTGATGAAAGTTTCTAGATTAAGACTTTTATTCCCCAAACACACTGTTAGGAAAGAAGCAAATAAAAACTAAACTGACTGGGTTACGGTTACAGGTTAAACAAAAACCAGGCACACATCCTCCTACTGAGTTTGTGTAATTGTAGTGAAAGTTCAAAATAGATGGTAAAAAAGGTTGTAAAGCAAAATGGATGGTAAAAAAAGTTCAGTGATTACATAATCCTGACACAAGGTGTAAAGGTAGGTTCGGAGCAGGAACTGATTTATCCTATCATAGGGAGTGAGAAGATTTTAAAATAAAAATATACTTATGGAGACAGAGAGGAGAAACATACTGTATCTGTGTACAGTTACAAATTATCTCTATAGAAGGCAGATGGTGACTAGAATTGATCTGTGAGATTATGGTCTAGGAAACCATGTTCAATCAAAGGTACTTTTGGTATTATACATTAGCAGCTTCATCAAGAAACCAAATAGGAGAATATATGTGTGTGCTCTGATGGCTGAAATAGTAGAGTCAGTACAATGTTCCAGATGAAACACATCAGGTGCCTTGCAACTACTGTCAGATGCCCCTGGGCTGGGGTTACAAATAGATCAATTTATAATTTTCTTTAATAATACATTACACAATAAGTAATAAGACAATCCACTTGTCTGATTATGTTTAGCAATTTGCAACTATAGCATAGGATCAAAAGGAAATATAATAAAAACTGTAAAAATTTATAGCAATTTCTAAATTCACCACACAAGATCTAAATGTGATTTGGGAACAAAGTCCTTTTGTAAAAGAGGCTAACAGAAGGCCATAAAATCTGTCTCAGTAGTTTAAAGGCAATAAAGGTAATTTACAAAAGGAAGTTGACCTCAACCAAGTTGGAAGACAAAATGAGACGCGGTTCTAAAACAGTGCCTCCTGCAATACATTGAGTTTAGTTAAAGGTCATGAAGAGAAATGGGGACATTATGGGTCATTTGATAATGTTAAACTTGAAAAAGCTTTTCTAGATATCTTCTCAAGGGACAAATGTGGGATTTTTACACCAGAAACTAGGAGGTTGTCCCCTTCTTTCAGGGCAGGGGATTGGACTGGATGGCCATTGTGGTGCAAATTAACACCGTGATAAAAAAGCAAAAGGTAAAATGTACACACATGTGTCTGCGTTTCAGAAGAAAAAAAGAAATACGGAAGAAAAAAGTTCTGTCATATATGAAGATCAGGGTAACAGAGAGTATGCTAAGAAAGATGTGTAGTCTAGCAGCTACTTACTGTACATTATGTGCTGTGCCAAGTTAGATATCAAATGTCTTCTCAATGGTTCGCAGGATGTATCCCGAGAATCAGGAAGTGCAACTTCTCTACCTTCTTGTACTACAAAATTAGGCCTGAAGAAAAATAAGTGTTTATGTAATCTTACAATTCTAAGAAAGGGTTTGTCTCATTGTAGCAGCACCAGAAAAAAAACAACAACCCTCGAGTAGTGACTTTCCCTTAAATGGCAGTAGACAACAATTTCCAACAGTGCTGAAGATTCCCTTGTAAAGTTGCCTCAAGAAGAAGCAATATGAGAACCACGCATATCTACTCTGAGCTCTTCTAAAATATGTAGCATAACACAATATAATATTTTAGAAAAACAGAGTATCACTATTTATTTATTTATTATTTGGACTTGTACGCCGCCACTCCCCGAGGGCATAAAAGCACAACAGGAGTAAAACAACATGTTAAATTATTTGCTTTTCCTACTCTAAAACATCAACAATGCCCCTCAAGTCAGGCTCTGGACATTATAAAAGCCACTGTATTTTGGCTGAGGGAGTTTGGGGGCTCCCATATCAATTGCTGTATCATTCCCTAGAAGAGTTAAGATTTCACTCAAAAGGTACACTTGAATTTTACAATAGACATAAGCAGGTGGTCCAACACCTTCACAGAATGAAGTGTGGATCACAAGTACAACCAAATATTACTGCCTCCCCCCCAGCCCCCCGATGTGGCACTGTTGCTTTCCCTTCTCTGTGGAATGACTCTCAATCTATCCATGGGTCACATCCAAATACATAATTCTGGCCCCCAAACTTCTTCTTATACATGAGGTTGGCTTACAAACACTTGTATATAGAAACTGAGCTCGTACCAAACTGATTATGTCATATTTCTATTACTTCAGCAATATGTCACAAACCTTCCTTTCTCTTAATTGTGAAATACAGTATTTGCTACATATTGAGAATCTTCTCAATATGTAGCAAATACTGTATTTCACAATTAAGAGAAAGGAAGGTTTGTCAATCAAAAGTTCTGTTTATAATAAGGTAACATTTTATGTATCACTGAAGATAAATGACCGATTCACTTTCTCCTTTAAAAAGATAATTGCAACACTTTGAGCTTAGTTACAAAATATCATCATCCTAGGATGTTTTTTTAGTGCATCTGCCAACCTGGAACACACTTTGAAGCATAATTATTTATGCCTATAAGCTTTTTCTTCATTCATTCATTCATTTTATTTATATCATGCCTTACTCCCAAGATAGGATTCAACTTAATTGTTTGTATACAGCCTTTTGTTTCAGTAATATTTTCACAGCTATCTGAAAATGGCTTTGAAACTATAATAAGTCCATTAAAAACGTACTATAAAATGCTCTAATAAAAAACATAATAAGCATACTATAAAAGTCGTCTGTAGACCTTGTGTGACCATATTAGGTTCACCGTGGTCTGTAACAAAGCTTCCGAAGAGTTATAATAAAATATCAATAGATTTAGTATAAGAGTTAAGATATTCTCATTGCTTTTAGAAATGTAATTTGGTCTTACTTTGAAGGTAGGATAGCTGGTAAGAGTGTTTGCTCCAAAGGAGGAGGGACAGGCATGGGTTTCTGGCTTTGGCCATCTAAATATTCCTGTAAATATATAAAATATACAAAAATCACTAGCTGCCATAGAAAAATGAACATGCAATAAAGCTTACAGCATATTCTTTGAAGAACTACATATCTATATGCAGCTAAAAAGAGAGGTCTTATACTAGCATACAACACTCTACTAAAACAAGTAAACTAACTTGGAGTTTGCACTTGTTATTTAATGTTCTGCCTAAGAATTTGTAGTCCAAGCATCATCTGTGGACCTGAAAACTGAGAAAAACCAGTACAGATCAGGCAGAGCAACCCCTTTAATCCAATTCCCTTCAGATGTTGTGGACACCTGTTGTTGCTGTATGCCATCAAGTCATTTCTGACTTATAGCAATCATAAGGTGAACTTATCACTGGGTTTTCTGAGGTTGAGAGTATATATCTCACCCAAGTTCACCCAATGATATCCTTGGCCAAGCAGGGAATTGAACACTGCTCTCTAAAGTCAAAGTTCACTGCTCAAACCACTGCACCATGCTGGAAGTAGCAGACATCTACTTTCCAGGTTTGACTGATTGTCACTGGTGCTGGGAGTTACAGCCCTAAATATCTAACTATCTTTCAGAAAGAATTAAAGACCTGGATGTTCCATCGTGCCTTTGATTAAGCAGTCCGCCAGTAACTATCCTGTCCCTCCTTTAAGTTCTGCACCTTATTTCGGCCCTCTTACTGGCTACCTCAACACTTTTGATAGTAGTATTCCCTATCCCCCGTTTATCTGATTTTGGCACTTTCCTTGGGCGCCTTTCAGGATTTATTGCACTCATTGGGCCTGAATCTCAGCTACGTTCCTTTATTTCAGCCATATTGTTTTTGATGTTGTAATCACTGTACTTGCTTTATTATTTTATTTGATTGATTTTAATTGTCTTTGTTTTTATTTTAATTTTTGGGCTTGTCCCTTGTAAGCCGCCCCGAGTCCCCTAGGGAAGATGGTTGGCGGGGTATAAAAATATTGTTGTTGCTGTTGTTGTTGTTATTAGACTGCAAGTTGTGGAAGACTAGAATGGAGGGTTCAGAAATGGAAAAGGATTTTAAAAGGAATTCTTATTCTAGATTGTGTATTATCCTGTAGATGGTTTGGACTACAACTTCTCTATTCCATGTTTATTGGCCACACTGCCTGTGACCTTTATGTAATCTTGGCTCTAAGTGTTATGGCTTAAATATTTAGCCTCATTTTTGGTGAGTTTTCCACCAGTTTCTAGTCTTCCTTCTTTCCCATATTACATATTCTTAGCACCATCCTGTTTAATAAGAAATCCTGGGGAATGCAAAAACTTGCACACTTTTTATGACACCCTAATTGGCTTTGATAATACTTCCCAGCTGCAGATTACTATTTTTCTAACACAACAACATCTTGCAAGCTCCCAGCATTATTGCTGAATAGTTTTCTATTGTACTTTGTGCTTCGTTCTAAAAAACATTTCTCTTTAAAAGAATAGAACCTTATTTTTTACAATCCTCCGCAATTTTATCAAATCTGGGCATTTCTACAAAGGTTAGGTATTTGAAATATTAACTTGAAAAGAGTTAAACAATGTCTAGTCTAGGCTTCTAATTTCCTGTACCATGCAAGAAAAAGTAATGAGTGATTCTGAACAGTGAACTTTGTTACTATTGCCTGTTTGGAGATGCTGGGAGTTTTGGTCAGGAAAAAGCTTTGTTGTTAAACTTTGCCATTAACTAGTGCAGACTGAATAAGCGAGACGTCCTCACCTCTACTCTTGGTAACAAGTAGTACTGTAATTAAATTAGAGCAGTAGCCTGCCCTATTATAGAGTAACATTTTTTGTATGACAGATTAGTTGGTGAAACAATAGGTGTGTAAGCCTGAGAAGGAAAAAGGAGATCTGGAACAGAGGTAAAATGTCCAAGATTGGGTTAAATAAGTCTATATTTCAGTAGGTATACAAGTTACCTTCATTATCCAAAAGGTCAATGAACTATCCTGAACTGGCTAAGTGGAGCTGAATATTTTTTACAGCTGAATGTATTTTGTGCAGAGTGAATGTTAAGTCTTATTCATTTAGAACTATCTAGAATATATAGTTTTAAAATGGCAGTCACAACACCAGTTCTATATACTTTACAATTTATTTTGTTTAGAGAAAAAGATAGTCACTAGGTACTATTTTTATAGACTATCGACCCTTTGTGTTTCAGTAAAATATCTTATTTACTGATTTACAAAGAAGAAGAATTCTAGCGCTCTACGCCTGTGAGGAAGCACATATGGTCTTAATTACAAATCTCCTTTTTAAATTTTCAAAGGGTGATTATGTTCTGCTGGCTTATTAAATTATGCATACAAAACTTATCACTTTCCAGTAGCACAGCTAGAATAAAACCCTGTAGATTAGAAATGTCCTACATATCTCAAATAGCGGAAATATTACTGGGTTGCAACCTTTTTTTGACGAGCTGGCCAAAATGAATAAACATAAAAGGTAACATGATGGCCATCTCTATAAATATTTGAAAGGATGTCATATAGAAGATGGAACAAGTTTGTTTTCTGCTGCTGCAGAGATTAGACCATGATGATGATAGGTCTGTGGACATACTCCTTTCATGGGAGTTAGGGACAATGGGCCCCCTGTAAATGTGAAAAAAATGTGAATAAAAATTCCACTTTTTTAACCTGAGAGAACTTCTCTATAGGAATCTCTACATCTTTCATTGTAACCCGACAGTCAACTTCTGGCAAAAACCGATCATAGTGTCATGGTGGAGGACCTAGATATTCCTACAGGGAATATATCAACAAATAACCCAATCCGCAAAAATGAAGCGAAAAGAAATAAATTCAAAATTAGTCCAGGAAGAACTAAATGGTTAACACATGCAAGACAGAATGAGAGAAAGAGAACAAACATCACTAAATCAACCAAAAAACCCACAGTAATAGTGGACCATAATAGTTATTTCGAACACATAGTACTTTTCTTTTTTTCAGTGAACAAAATCTGAAATGGGATATCCTGAAGTAGCAAATCATGCTTAGGGAATAAGATCATTTTCAGTTCCTTTCTTGCCACCCACATGTTCTTAATACAAACTGGGCAGCAAAAGTGATGCTAACCACTTAAAAACTTCCTACTCAATTCTCATATTGTTCTTCTGCAACATGGTTCTTCTGGCAACTACTACCAATCACTTGGGAATGACTAATACAGATTTCAACAGGATTACCTAGTAGACGAAAACAACCACAGCCCATCTGCATATGTTGTGACAATTTTGTTTTTTCTTGAACAGTACTTCAAAATGTCCAAGCACCTCTCTCATCAGAGAATCTAGCATCTTTGCTTCAGAAAAGGGAGGTACCAATTCCAAACTCCTTTCCTCAACCAGTAGAAATCTGTGCATGATGTAGACATGAAACAGCTTTCTTCTTCTTCACATAAGTCACAAATAGCACGTATTTCTCTCCATCATAGGTGTAGCTCCAGAATACAAAACTATGCCATTTTATAATAACTCACTTTTAAAGAAAATGGTTGTGCAAAATCAACTCTAACACATCCATAATTCTTCCGTAGCATTCGGAAGACTCCTCTGGCTATACTCCACAAGCTTTCATCTTTCTTGGGCTTTCCCTGCAAAATATGGAAAATGTTAAAAATATATATACTGATCTAATTAAATATTAGATAAATTCAAACTACTTTAGTGCATACTCAAAAACAAAATGTAATACAAATTATAATAATAATAATATAATATAACTTTATTTCTAACCCGCATCCATCTCCCCGCAGGGGACTCAGAGCGGCTAACATGGGGCTGTGCCCAAACAACACATCATAAATTCACCCATTTTCCAAATCTAGAGGTGTTTCCTCCAAATTAGACATTTTAAATGCTTTCTGAATAAAATAATTGTTGAAATGTCATTTTATCTCATGGCCTCATTTTGTTACAAATGTTACAAATGAAATGTTGATAATCCTGTCTCAAAAGAACAGTCATCGTTCAATTTTTTTAAAAGATCTCACCAACAGTCACATTTCAGACTCTCTTACCAGCTGTTCGCTATTGTAGTGACCTTCAATGATTCTATCATAAGATATTCCCACAGGTATAATTAATATGTCAGGTGTAGCATTTACACAGAGAGCATCCACCACCACAGATAAGAGGCCTGCCCTTGCGCAGGATGTCTTCCCGCTCCGAGACCGTGTGCCCTCCAGGAAGATCTCTAAGAACTGTTGCTGTCGGAGCAATTCTTGAACATGCTGTAAAAGAAGAAGGAATGGAACTAAAATCAGACACAATTTGCTATTATCTACACAGTTTCAAATACTCAGTTTAGGGGGATGGGGGATTCTTGGAATGTATGTCCCATAGATTCAGGGGTCTCAAATTCTTGACATGAACCTAAGAAATCCACCAAACTTAGAACGAGAGGCTTCTGTTGGTACAAACATTATATGTGCAAATGAAAGGATTATTGTATATACTAGAGTATAAGCTGACCTGAATATAAGCCGAAGCACCTAATTTTACCACAAAAAACTGGGAAAACGTATTGACTCAGAGATAAACCGAGGGTGGGAAATGCAGCAGCTACTGGTCAATTTCAAAATAAAAATAGATACCAATAAAATTACATTAATTGAGGCATCAGTAGGTTAAATGTTTTTGAATATTTACATAAAACTATAATTTCAGATAAGACTGTCCAACTCTGATTAAACCATTATTCTAACCTTCTTCCATGTTAAAGTGCTTATGTATCCTTCCAATAATTATAATAAAGAAAAAAAAAAAAAGAAATGTAACAATAATAACAGTAATAATAGTAAAATGATAAAATAAATAACAGTAATAATAAGTAAAGTAATAAATGTAATAAAATAAATATAATAAAAATAATAATAGTAAGTAAAATAATGTAAAAATAATAAATGTTATAATAAAAAATAGAGTAAAATAATAAATGTATTAAAAATAAAAATAACAGAGTAAAATAACAAATAACTTTGACTTGAGTCTAAGCCGAGGGGGGCTTTTCCAGCCTAAAAAAGGCCCAAAAAACTCGGCTTATACTCAAGTATATATGGTATTTTTCTTCCTATCGCTCTTTGAATCCTTTTCATTGTGCTATATAGTGATAATGGGCTCAGTATTAGGTAAGGCAGCTGATTCAGTATCTAAGCACTTTGTTTTTTTATATAATGTGTATGTATGTATGTATAGACCAGGCTTGCACAAACTTTAGCCCTCCAGGTAGGCTGATAGGAATTGTGGGAGTTGAAGTCCAAAGCACCTGGAGGGCCAAAGTTTGCCCATGCCTGGTATAGACAGTAGATGGGTGAGTTTGGGGAAGCTGTCATTTTCCGCTTCCTTCTTCTAGCATCTTTTAATACAGCAATGACACAAGCATTTTTAGGCTTATGATACACATTCAGTTCTGTACATTTCTTCTAATCCAGACATCTGTGATATTACAGATTATCAGGGGCATAAATCACAACATTAAAACTAGGTATTAAAGTCATCTTGTTGCAGACGAATACAAGGTACACAGCCTTTAAAATCCAATTTATTTGAGCTGACACAAAAAGGAGCCCACGCGGTTTCTAGCAACACCGGTGGCAGTAAGCCCAGGTCTCTATAAGGTAATTCTAGTCCACATGCACTTGATCCCATTAGTTTTACAAGGATTGCATGCAGCTGCACAGAAGGGCAACTAATACTAAAAGATCATAGGTGTCCTTGACATTTGCTGAGGGCAGCAGCGCAAGTTAACTGTATTCGAGATATGAGAAACAGCTCATTATATAATTCAGGTATATTAATCTGTGTGGGATGCATGTGGTAAACAGCAACACAACAAATCATCACATTTCTATAAATTATTTTCCAGTACTCTATTTTTTTACAGACCTATACAGGAGCATAAATAACACATGTTTTTTGTTTTGTTTTCAGTGGAAATGAATTTATCTGAAGAAGCTCCAAGTCTTTGGATCGCTTTTTTTGCAATTTAGTCTTTGAATTCAGTTGAAACTCCCCACCACAGCCTGAAAAGATGCCCTGTCTTCATTGTGTAGATAAGCAATACATACCACATACAGTAAGGCTCTGTACAGATTGTCTTTACGTCCATCAGGCCTTTCATCCAGCCTTCTCCGAATAAAAAATCCTCCGAGTTTGCGGATCAATGTGCTATAGAAAAATATATACATCACTTCAAGCTCAATTTTTTTAATGGTATGACATTTCTTTATTTTGAATGACTATTGTATTGCACAAAGCACCATTTTACTCTTTTTTTACTTTATATTTATATTTATATTCCGCTCTTCTCACCCCAAAGGGGACTCAGAGCGGATTACAGGTACACATACTTAGCAGACAATCCCTGCAGTTTTCACATACACACTGATTCTGACCGAACAGAGACAAACTCTGGCCACCAGAGGGAGCTGACGTACTCATCTCTCAGCGTTCCCAGAGTCCCTTGTTGTTCCTTCCACATTCCTCAGCATTCCTGGAGTTCTTTAACGGCCTCATAATTCAGTCAAAATTTGCCTCCCCACTTAATGCTTGGTACCTTTGGGCTGGGTCCATTGACAGATGGATCCTCATCTTTCGGGCTACAAAGGCCTCCATCAGGCTACACCTTGTCTTCTTGCACCCATTTCATTTTAGGCAGGGTTTTATTATTATTTTACCTAATTTTATCATAATAATATTCTAATATAATAAATTGACATTATAGCCATTTCAATATATTATAATGTCTATATTCCTGGTGCCTTATTGAATATTTCTTGATATATATAAAATATTAATGTTTCTAATCTCTGGCAAATATAAAATAAATAAATAAAGATATTTGTTGGCTGTAAGATTAAAAGCTTTAAAGATGCTTCCAAACTGATGACTTGAAGTTCCACAATCAAGAACACTGTACAGGCAATCCCCATGTTATGAACAAGGTAGGTTCTGTAGACTTATTCTTAAAATGAATATGTATATATGTCAGAACAGGTAAACTTTTTAATTGTATATATTCACTTTGGATAGCACAGGGAAGGGTTAATAGCCCTGCAGAATTTTTCTTGCTTGAGTCCCGGTTCACAAGATTTCACCTCCCTTTCTGTCCCTGTGATAATTGGATTTTAAAAAATCCCACCAGACAAATCTACTATTTCTTTCCACATTCTTAATTTATGGCATAATACTCACAGTATGTTATGATTATTTTCACACACACAAAAAACCTAAGCTAACTAATGTCTCCATAACTTTACAAGTTAAGACATATTTTTAATTGATAGTTCTGCTTTCATGTGCCGCAATTACAGCATAATACATCACACTAGCATAGGTGAATCATTACAATGTGTACTACACAGCCTGAACTGTGGGTGCAACAAAGAAGAAGTATTTAAGAATCACTTGGAGAAAGATGTGTAACTAGTACGGTTGCTTATAATTTGCATCATGAGAGATTAGCTAACACTGATACCAAGTGTATTATACTGGACTAAAAACTCTGTATGAAACAAACACTTCTGTTTGTGATTGCAAGATTCAACTCTACTATTTTTGTCAATCCCACTAGCATTCATCAATCACTACAGAACTAATAAAAGATTGCTGACTATGTATACCTTATATGAAAACATATGTAATCTGTCTTGATTAGCCAAGATTTTTAATGTCTCTAGGATTGATGTCACAATTAATACGGCTGACATTGATGTAATACTAACATAAACCAATACTAGAATTACCTGAAAATGGGGATACTCAGGTTATTCCCTGCAGCAATGTAGGGCGCTTTGATGTTATGGCAGAAAAGGATGAAGGTGAGAAGGAGGTAATCTATATGAGATTTGTGAACTGGTAGGAAGATAAGAGGCAAATTTTGCTGCATGAAAAAGAAAATAAGATATTAGATATATCCCAACCAACCTTTTACTTTTCATTTTTTCCCATCTTGATCACACATTTCTACTAAGTTTTTGGCAATTAAGATACTCTTTGAATTCCAACATTTGCATTTTTAACAATTGGGGATGGGAAACAGGAAGAACAAGATATTTCAGATAACAACATCACAGTACAAATAACAGGCCATTAGTGTGATTTGCCTTCAAGTCAGTTTCAAATTATGACAACCACATCAATGAGAGAGCTCAAAGAGTTCCCCCTGTCATGAACAGGCAATGAAATATCGTATTTTACAGGCAGTCCCCAAGTTACAAACATTTGACTCCTAGTCACAAATGGTGATGAGACAGCACCAAGTTAGAAGAAATTTACCCCTAGGAAGGGAAATTAATTCCCGAAAAAGTGAGCATTTGGGAAAGGTGTCTCACCAATCCTTGTTTCCACAACAACACAATTTTTTTTCAAAATCCAATTGTCACAGGGACAGAAAATGAGGCAAAATCTTCTGAACAGGGCCACAAATAGCAAACTCTTCCCTATGCTATCAAAAACTCTCTCCATATATGTGTGTGTGTGTGTGTGTTGTGTGTTACAAATTCAACTTAAGAACAAACTTATCCATAACACAGGGACTGCCTGCACTTATATTATATAATGTTGATGAGCATCCTAAGAATTTTAATTATATGCAAACCCTTTAATTTTCACTTAACACAGTTATATGCAAACATATAGCGCAGATAAGTATAGCAGTGTTTGATAGAACAAGAGAAACAATACACAATACATTCAAATCAACATTTCACAACGATGACAAGTATACATACCAAGGCAACATCACAAATGAGTGTTTAGGAATGAATGAATTTGACCTGCGCTGACCCCTCCCCAGACTGACTATTATGATTTTATTCTAGAAAGTTGTTGAAAGGTTCCAGTGAATCCCAAAAGATACTAGAGATGAAACCAAAATCCCAGCTTTGCTGAAATGTTCTTCTATCTGGTTTCAGTTGATGAGAAGATAGGAGTAGGGAGTAGGAATGTAACAGTAGTGACCCAGTTGACTATCAGCAGTGAGCGTATTTTTTGTTTGTTATGAAAGGCTTGACATTCAACTGGGTTATCATCCGTCTGCACAAAAAAGCTGACGATATACATTCAGAACAAGTAGATTTTCCTTCACAACCTTTCTAAGTATCTCAAGGCCCTTCCAGACAGGCTCTAGATCCCAGTTTTTCTGCTATAAACTGGATTACATGAGTCTGCACTACCAGATAATCTGGGATAAACAGAAAACCTGGGATCAAATCCTGGGATATAGGGAGTGTCTGGAAGGGCCCCAAAGTGATATCCTCTGACACCGGGAATGTGGTGCAGCTGGCTGGGTGTCAGCTGCATAAGATCTCTACTGACCAGAAGGTCGTGAGTTCGAGGCCTGCCCGGGTCAAGGTGGGCTCTCGACCTATTGTGTAGCCTGTTGTCGACCTTTGCAACCCGAAAGACAGTTGCATCTGTCATGTAGGAAATTAAGTTACCACTTAGTGGGGAGGCTTAATTTAACTGATTTACAAGGCCATAAAAAGATCTCCAGAAAACACGCTGAGGAATGGAGTGCGACAGCTCCCCCTGGTGGCCAGATGTTAAATTGCCTGTCTGTCTGTCTTGTGTGTTTGTGTGTCTAAATGTAATGTGTACATTGTAATCCGCCCTGAGTCCCCTGCGGGGTGAGAAGGGCGGAATAGAAATGAAGTAAATAAATAAATAAATAGGCTAAAGCATGAAATTTGATCTCAATCAATACTAGATTATTTTTCATTCAGGAGGTACAAAGAGGCCTACTTGTTATTTGTGTTGTAAGCAAAGATCATGGAAATTGAGGGCCCTTCCACTCATCCCTAAATCCCAGAATATCAAGGCAGAAAATCACACATTATCTGAATGTGGATTCAGATAACCCAGGGCCCTTCCATATAACCCAGAATATCACGGCAAAAAAATCCCATAATGTCTGCTTTGAACTGGGTTATCTGAGTCCACATTGCCATATATTCCAGGTCAAAGCAGATAATGTGGGATTTTATTCAACTGTGTGGAAGGGGCTCCAGTTCAAAGCAGATATTCTGGGATATAGGGCAGTGTGGAAGCATCCCTATACATAAGGATTGAAGAGATACAGAGATTCCTTCCTAAATTCACTCCTTGATGAGATGTGGTTAGACAATTATAAACTTATTATCAGCTCTTCACTTTTTAACTAAGTCATATAAAGAAAACATTCTACTCAATTATCTTTTATGTCTGAAAGTATCTTCTGACTAAATATCTTCTCCCACAGGAATGAGTCAGTGAGTGGAACTACTATTGTTCCTTCTACAGCTCAAAATATCCTGCTGCAAATGCGTTGGTGACTAAGATAATTATATTTGCAGTATGTTATATTTAAAAAACAGTTCAGTCTTGTACAATGGCTCCATTATTTTATTACCTCTGTTGCTGCTTTCACCATCTCCAGTTGGCCTTTATGAATCTGGATATTCCAAAAAAAGCTGTTAAATAATTTCAATAACACCCATCCTGTTAACCTGAAAGGGCAATAAAAGCTGAATCATCATGCAAGAATTGTACATACATGTTTCGTGCAGTGCAGATACCAGCTACCTTTAAAATATAGATTATAAACAACGTCTATTAAAACAGTGTTTCCCAACCAGTGTGCTGCAGCACACTAGTGTGCCGTCAGCGATCATTAGGTGTGCCGTGGGAAATTGGAATCTCCATTACCCTTACTTACTAAAGGAGCGCCGCTACGTCACAGTACAAAATGCACAACTAACCATACATAATCATATGCAAAAAACACATTCAAAGTACCCAATCCTGCAGGAGAAAATCAAAAGTCTTACATAAGGTAGTTTGGCGTGGTAGCCACAGAGAGCGGAGGAGTTGCGAACCAGGAAGTAGCGAGTTCATGGAGCGCTCCTCTATGGAAAACTCACGATATTTGATGAAATCCCAGAAGTGAGTGCAAAAAACAAAGTGTATCCTCACGATGTTATCCAATGTCAGTTCGATATTTGGATCCAGAAGTGCACAATAACACAGTCAGTTTGCGGACAATTTAAAGAAGCAGCACCATAATCATAGTGACAAGGTAGAAAATCATGTAGATAATCGCATATATTCAAACTGTCAGAGGCTGAAGATAGATGTGGCGATGGAATCGAAAGCTGGCATGGGCAAACTTGGACCTTCCAGGTGTTTTGGACTCCAACTCCCACCATTCCTAGCAGCCTCAGGCCCTTTTCCTTTTCCCCCCTCAGCCACTTAAGCAGGAAAGGGCATCGGGCTGTTAGGAATGGTGGGAGTTGAAGTCCAAAGCACCCAGAGGGCCGAAGTTTTCCCATGACTGACAGCTGTTGAGCAAGACCTTTGTGTGTGTCTTTCTGCCATTCCTGCCAGGATATCTATGTTGTATTCATCGAAACAGGCCACACTGAGTGTATAAATACATTTAAAAACATATTAACTATATGTATTACTGTGTTAGAGTGTCATTTTGTGTCATTTTGGTTGGTGGTGTGCCCCAGGATTTTGTAAATGTAAAAAGTGTGCCACGGCTCAAAAAAGGTTGGGAAACACTGTATTAAAGAACCAAGAAACCTGCATAAAATAAACATTTTAAAATGCTAGTTACAAAGAAGAGTCATGATAACTTTACATAAAAGTAAAAAGTCCCAATACCTTTTGGTCCTAAATTAAGGTTAATATTGGCACCTGATGTATATAGCCAAGATGGAGAAGCATTCGGTTGTAAGTTGGCCATCCCCACTTTTTCTCTCTGTACTTTTGACTAGACAACTAGGACACAAAATCTTGTCCTAACACATAACTATTGTTCTGTAACCAAAGTTATACTGCTCTATCTTATACTGCCCTCTATCTCTACTGCTGCCATATGACCTATGCACTTTATCCATCAGCCCTATCCTCACCATTGTTTTTGCACCAGTCCACCCACCCGTGCCCAGAAACTAATTATTATCGCAGAGCTTATTGGTTATTGTTTGATGTTATGCTTTTATATTTTGTTATGTTGTTTTATTTTATGTTGTTGTTTATATATTTTAATGTATAATGTGTTTATATATTTTTACCATGTTGATAGTGCTTGTCCCCATGTAAGCCCCCCACCCCCCAGTCCCTTCAGGGAGATGGAGGCGGGGTACAAATATAAAATTATATTATTATTACTTGTATATTTATTATTTTAATCAGACTAGACATATACTGTATGTTGCATTTATATTGACTGTTTTGATAAAGCCAATTGGCTGATCAATAAAAATCATCTTGTTAATATTGTTTGATAGCATAAAACTAAAGTTTTGGTTTTGTTTCACCAAAAACTTCAATACTATTGTCACACTAGTATCCCATTTTAAAACTATTCAGCAATATATTTACACTTTGTAACAAAATTTGAAAAAAAATTGTTCTTGATTTGAAAGTGTTATTTCCTGTTTCATTGTGTGGTACTTACATTCAAAGTAGCTGTACACCAGAAATGTCTTTTTTTATGGCTGTCACAAACTACGTTGACTTGGTTGAGATATTCATGGAAAACCTATAGCAAAAATGTGCTGCAGGATACTTTGTTTTTGCAGTTTAATAAACGTGTTACACGTTTTTCTGATAGAGCCATTTAGAAAATGGCAATTATAACCCAGGAACAAAACTAGTGTTACATAGTGTTATTTACAAAATCACATCTCCATACAGCTATACACCCCCCCCCCAAGAGAACAAATACATTTGAATTCAGTTTCAAATAATGTCACAACACAGCACAACTCACAATTTTGTGTGAATATAGAGACTTCAGTTTAGCACTAAAAGCTATGATAAATTAAGACAGTGTTTCTCAACCTTCCGAATGCTGCGAACCCTTAATACAGTTCCTCATGTTGTGGTGACCCCCAACCATAAAATTATTTTCATTGCTACTTCAGAACTGTAATTATGCTACTGTTATGAATCATAATGTAAATATCCAATATGAAGGATGTATTTTCATTCACTGGACCCAATTTACCCAATACACCCAAATACTGATGGGGTTGGGAGGGGGATTTATTTTGTCATTTTTAAAAAAATTATTTATTTATTTATTTATTTATTATTCGGTCTTATATTCCGCTCCTCCCTGCAGGCTCGGGGCGGATCACAGCGTATAGTAAAACATACAGTAAAAACATAAAGCATAACAGTGATAAAAACGGAGATTACAGTTCTTGAATTCAAGGACATACACATGCCATTTATAATTCAGACTTAGCTAAAAGCAAGCCTAAAAAGGGCGGCCTTACACGCCCTTCGAAAGGGGGCGAGCTCTGGGATCGCACGAATACGATCTGGAAGCGAGTTCCAGAGCACAGGCGCCGCGGCAGAGAAGGCTCGCTGTCTCGTAATAGACAGGTGGCAGGAGCGGATCGATGGAATGACCAACAGGCTCTGTTCTTCCGAGGAGTTGTAGTTGCTGGGATTTATAGTTCACCTACAATCAAAGAGCATTCGGAACCCCCCAATGATAGAATTGGGCCAAACTTCCCACACAGAACCCCATGACCAACAGAAAATTCTGACACTCTCCTCATGACCCTCCCAAGGGTTCCAACCCCCAGGTTGAGAAACACTGAATTAGAAGATATTGATCACCATAGCTAATTTCATTACCTGATCAAAGCAGGAGAGACATTTGCTACCATTTCCTGAAGAATCCTTCTAGCTTTCTTCTTGACTTTGCTGATGTTTCTAGGGTCCACCTGACCAGTCCCACCCACAGCTGACATTTCTGAAGCCTCCTCCATAATAGCATCTTGCACTCTGGATGTTACAAAAAAATAGAGCATTTAATTTAATGTAATTGATTTCACATCAACATACAAAAGCAGTAAGTGATGCTTTCATTGAGTTGCCAGCTATTTTTGAGCATGGGGAAAAAAGTTCAAGACCTCCTAACCTGGACATAAATCGGGAACGTTAAATAAAATGATGTTCCACTTACCTGGTGCTGTTCAGAATGTTTTCAGTCACATTACTTGCAAACATTCCCTTATGAACATCTCTTTCTTGCACAAAAAGGACATAACAAATTCGCCTGGCAAGCCAACCTCTGTGCCTGGAATATGACACAATATTTATTTAACAAAAGCCAAACTGGAACATTCTCATTCAAAAAAAAATTGGCCAATCATAACTGTATGAAATCTATAATTGGGAGGGTTCTTTCTGTAAGAATAGACTGAGAATAGAGAACACTTTTAAACATTTGATTCTATTGTGTAGATCAGGGATGCTCACACATTTCCAGCATGCGAGCTACTTATAAAACAACCAAGTCCCAAATATCTATCTACCCACTACTCAGAGAGCCATGAAAGCAAAATATTAGAAAATTTATTTCAGTGAGAGCCATATAATACATTTTAAGACTGAATTCAACTAAATGTGAGTATAATAAGCCCCTGAGCATTCCTCACAAATGGCATGCGATCTGCCTGGGATCTACCAGGATGCCCTTCGAGATCTACCAGGACGCCCTTCGAGATCTACCAGCAGATCATGATCTACCTAATGTGCACCCCTGGTGTAGATATTACAGAAGATGGCCAAGAAAACATGAAAGCCATTTCCCTTGTATAGTAAGCACAAGCTTTTGTTTTTCAAACTGATAAATTATCTCATAAAGTATTTCACAAAGATGCCAACTTTGGCATTTTGTTAACGTCCTATTTGAGTTTAATGCGTTATAAGAAATAAAAAATGCAGAACCTCTGAAGATGCCAGCCAAAGATTCAGGCTAAGCGTTATTTATTTATTTATTAATTATTTCGATTTGTATACTGTCCTTTCCAACTGGCTGAGGATGGTTTACAGCATATTGACTTCATCATAAAATACATCACAACCAACAGAGCAACATAGAAACAGACAATAAAAACAATTTAACAATTGTTAGGAGAGAATGCTACTGGAACATAGGCATATAGGCCGAAAAAATCACAGCAACCCCAAAAAATGCTTAATTGGCTAATCCTTGAATCTTAGCAATAACATTAATAAACTAGTCCAGAACACATATTATTCAATTTTCAAAACATTCTTCATAAAATCAGCCAATGTCATACATTATGAAATAGTAAATATGAATTATATTTCTGAAAAAGCATTAGAAATACTTAGATTATAAGCCTGGCAAGTCAAAATACCAGTCTAAAAAAAGGTATCACAAGTTAGCAAAGTCCAAAAAGAAGGAGACACAGAACTAACAAGGATCAACATCTCCTGTTGAACTCCAAGTATAGGTTCAGTTTTTGAGACAGACTAACATTTGTCAAAATAATTAGTTTATTGTGAAGGTAGAAAATCCCCTCTTAACACTGATGTGCCAGCACTTAGAGCCCTTCCACACAGCCCTATATCCCAGAATTATGCGGACTCAGATAACCCAGTTCAAAGCAGGTATTGTGGGATTTTCTGCCTTGATATTCCGGGATATAAGGCTATGTGGAAGGGCCCCTAGTCCTACAGAGCTATAATTAAGGCTGCCACGTGGTTACAGTTGGTCTCATCACAAACATGGCAACTGGAATGCTGTATCACTATGACTGCACTATCTGGCATCTGGCTATATGAGATAAGCATTAAAACAAATATTAAATATAGATGCAACATTTGATAATATTACAGAACCCAGGGAAATGTTCCTGATTCCTGGAACCACTTCCTCCAGATCCACCTTACTAAGCTTAATGTCCTAAGGTGTACTATCTCTTAAAGTCTTATATCTTTGCACTGACATAGCATGAATAAATACAAATCTTCAGCTATATCACCACATTTAAATAATTTATTGAACACAGAGAAATAAAACTAGGCCTTACTAGGCATACTGACAGCACCAAACTCCAAATCTCCTGATGAAAATTACACGCATATGGAAATTTTCATAGTTCACTATGTTACTAGTGTTATGTGGCTTCACGTCACCTGTCACCTTATGGAAACCATATGAATTTCATAGGGTTGTCTTCACCAAGGACTATTCAGAAGCAGTTTACTGGACTTCACTTTTTCCAGTTATAGAAATTTCTGAAGGGAGTCAACATGGTATAGTGGTTTGACGTTGGACTATGTCCCAGGAGACAAATTCCTGCTCAAACATGGAAACTCACTGAGTAACCAATGAGCCAAAGTTCGCAGGCTCAGAGGAAGGCAATGGCAAGACGCTTCTGAACAAATGTTGCAAAGAAAGCCATGTAATAGATTTCCTTAGGGTCGCTATAGGTCATAAATGACTTTAAAGATGCACAACAACAGCAAAGAGAAACTTCTCTCACGGTCTTCCTTTCCCAGCTTCATGCTCTGCAGTTCATTCCTGATCAACGGTCTGCTGACTAAGACTGGATCTATACTGCCATATAATCCAGATTATCAAAGCAGATAATCCACATTACCTGCTTTGATCTGCATGATAAGACTCTACACTGCCATATAATCAAGTTCGAGCAGATAATCTGGATTTTATATGGCAGTGTAGATAGATGGGGCCTAGGACAAAGGGTTCATTCCACCTGTAGCAGCTTTTTGGAGAGTCAATATCTGCCTACAGTCTCCTAAAAATCTGCTCCAGAGGACTGAGAGTCCTTCCAGAAGTGTGTTGAGGATGGCATTAAGTTTTCAGCCCCATCCTACACAACTGTCCATTAGCAGAAGTATTCCAAGTGGACATCTGCTCAAGGATTGCTACTATCTGCAAATCAGGGCATTTATTGTCCTATCATGATAAAATCATAATGTGAAATCACACTGCATTCTTAGAATTTCCTTGCACTGTAAACTACTGCTAGAAAGCTTGCCAAACCAGGGCATTTATTGTCCTATCATGATAAAATCATAATGTGAAATCACTCTGCATTTTTAGAATAACTTCCTAGTACTGAAGTGTAAACTACTGCTAAAAAGGTTGCAAAAAATGAAACCCAAATTACATTTGAAAAAAAGAAAATTCTTTAAGAGGTAGCTAAATTCATTGCTGCAAAAACAGAGTACTTGTTGGCTCTTGTCTCCAACACAACACCAAGCATATACTTTTTCTAGCACAAACTGATGTTTATAAGGAATGCAAACATCCAAGGAAGATTGATTTTAAATAAGCAACCTCACAGAATCTAGATAAAGAAGCCAATGACACTTTTTTGCTGTCATTTTTAAAGGCAAGGCTGAAATTTGATGTTCAGAATTCCTGCAGTTTAGTGGAATATATACCAATAAACTATCCATCATCTACTATCAAGATTGCTGTTTACCCATACTTTAAATAGTTGTCTCTCTACGGTAGTATTGCTATTAGAAATAATGGCTGTGAATATATGTTAGTTAGAACAACCAAAAATGATTTTCTGTTTTAAGAAACTGAATGAAAACTATGAGGATCCGTGTTTAGGATATGACCAATTGTCATTTGTGAAGCTTTCCACAAACATAACTGAATCCTGGAGGATATTTTTCACTTCTCTTATGTTGACTGTTTCATTTCCAATTACTTCTAAATTGTTTCTAGCAGGATGCACTAACTTCGACACTGACTTTTTTGCAGGTGGGCCAAAAATAACTTTCATTACTTGAGATTATGTCAATAATGGACATATTTTTATAGCTGAATAGCAATAAGCAGCAAAGGCCCCTTCCACACAGCTGTATAAAATCCACATTGAACTGGATTATATGACAGTGTGGACTCAGATAACCCAATTCAAAGCAGATATTGTGGACTATCTGCCTTGATATTCTGGGTTATATAGCTGTGTGGAAGGGCACAAGGATGCCTGTATGTGCCAGTTGTGCTGATTTTAATTATTATTGTATTAACTATACATTTAACTTACTAGACATTGTTATTGAATAATGTTACAACAGGTTGAGTCTCTTATCTGATATTCCAAAATCCAAAACTGTCCACATGAGTGGTAGAGGTAGTGACATCTTTGTTTTCTGATTATTCAACATACACAAACTGTGTTTCGTGCACTAAATTATTGTTTAAAATTATCTTCAGGGTGTGTATAGGAAACATAAATGAATTTCCTGTTAAGACTCAGATTCCATCTCCAAGATATATCATTAAGTATATATATGCAGGTACAAGTATTCTGAAATTGGGGGGACGACAACACAAAAAACCCAAAATCCAAAAGGCTTTTGGTTCCAAGCATTTTGGATAAGGGAGACTTATATATATTTAAATGTTAATATATATTTAAATGTTAATAGTATTTAAAATATTGAAAACGTTATATCACAGAGTAATAACACATATATTAATAAAATAAATATTTTATTACATAACATGAATGACACAACATGCAGCAATAAACGTTAAAGATAAACATAAATCCCTGGTTGGATGGTCCCTGACCGGGTGCTTGTTTATAACCACTGTATTTTCTTTTTTAATGGACGTCATTTAAATTGATTTTAATTCTACTTAGAATTTAGTTATATTTTAACTTTTTCTTCTTCATATGTACTTTTAACTATATAATTTTGGCTTTTGAATGTGCTTTGAATACCAGAACTGTAAGAGGATGAGGATGATTGGATAATTAGGTCAAAGTCAGAAAACAGTGGAATAAAGGAATCTAGGGGGGGGGGGGAATCTCCGAGTGATCATCCGGTGGTGAAACTAATTATTGTGTACTAATTGGAGCTAGTGGACCTAGACTATAAACAAGCACAAGGAAATGCCAATCTGATATGAGCCTGATTTCTCTCAGAAATAAATAGTCTGAAATGGCAACTATAGTCCTCTAGGTGATTTGGACTGCAGCTCCCCTAATACTTTCCCACTGGTTAGAAAAAAAGGAGATAAAATCCGACATCAGAGAAAGGTCACTTTTTTGCCGAGTCCTCATTAAAATAGTGCTCAATTCTAATTTCGAAGGACCACCTGTGAGCTACTAAGTAAATAACAATGGAGTGATTAAACATAAATCACCTTCATTTAAACAACTGGACAAATAGAAATACTTGAAATAATAACACTTCAAATAAATAAACAAAAAATGTCATAGAAAGAAGAGATTACTCATTAGAGCTTGCTTAAAAAACGGTCTCAAAATGTAACTCAAAATGGAATCAACAATGAAAAGTTTTTAAATGCATGTTCCTTAATCTAGAATACACATGAGTTATGTGCATGTGACTGCTTTCGTGCATCAAACCACTGCCTTGATGAACACCTGCAGTTCTTGCTGTAACATGACAGGACTAAGCTTCACAGCATAAAAGCAAACTAGCATTGACTAATTGCTATCACACTATTTGCAGAACCCAGTTTTGCAGTTGACTGCAAACTTTGCCTAGCTATTGATGTCTCACTATTTACAGAATCACAGAATCCTAGAGTGGCAATATGAAGAAAATCTTTTGGACATCCCGATATTGGACTCTCCTGGCTTGGCTTTGGTGTATTGGCACGCTAATTTATTGTTAATGAATTTACTGTTGAATCTGGATATTTTAAATGGATTTTATTGTTTTCATTGTAATTTTATTGGTACATATGTGGATTGCATCACTGGATGCTCATGTAAGGCCACCGTGAGTCCCCTTGTGGGGAGAAGGGTGGGACAGAAATGTATGTAATAATAGAGTTGGAAGAGACCTCATGGGCCCTCCAGTCCAACCCCCCTGCCAAGAAGCAGGAAAATCACATTCAAAGCACCCCCAACAGATGGCCATCCAGACCTTGTTTAAAAGCCTCCAAAGAAGGAGCCTCCACCACACTCCGGGGCAAAGAGTTCCACTGCTGAACAGCTCTCACAGTCAGGAAGTTCTTCCTAATGTTCAAGTGGAATAAGAGCCTTCGAATTTAGGAGACTAACCATTTCATTACTGTGTGTTTGTTGTAATTTCCAAATGAGTATGGCTCATACTTTCATAAGGTCATTCCCGTTCGCTAAAACAACTTCTCTGCATTGAGAAGCAAGAAAAAACCTACTCACTCTGTAGTCCAAGTTTATTTCCCCAACCCAAGGGTGCCTCCCCAACTCTTCCAATCAAGTGAGGCCATACTACTTGACATAACAGAATCCCAGATAAAATACTGGCAACTGGCATATCAGCCAAGGAGCTCATTTCACTTCCCCATTGATTCTCCTTGTGGAGGTGGGGGCAATCTGGCCACAGTTGGCCAAAGCTGTGTCTGCTCCCCCCCCCCCTCCAGCTGTAAGTCACTCAATTTAATTCAATATTTGGGAGGGCATATGGAAGACATAGGTATCCCTTTGCTCTTTCTGATTAACCATTGGTTTTTGGGGGGCAACTGTTTCACAAGTGGTAAGAGGTTATTTGATATCATAAAGTCATAGAGCTCAAAGAGACCACAAGGACAACCCTGTCCAGCCCATAATAGCATAGAATCATAGAGCTGGAAGAGGACCATCTAGGAAAAGTTCTTCTCTCTCCTTGACAGAAACAAAAAAAAAGGACTTTCATGGTGTCCGATGTCTAGCTCTACAACTTCCTATTGAAAGTGGATTGGATGTCCCTCACCCCTCCACTGTTCTTCTACCAGGAGGCAGTTACCTTTTAATTTAAACAATATTCAACAAAGGAACGGCTATAGCTTTTTACTGGGTGGGGTAATGCCCCACCACCACCACCATTATCAATGGATTTTCCATGTTCCTCATTTGTTTTTACACTTTAGCTAATCTATTTTGTTTTAATTCTAATTATACTTGTTTATTTGGATTTACTGAAAGCTAGATTTATTAAAAATCAAACAAACAAAAACACACTTGGCACAAGACAACAATTACAACCCAAACTGCCCAGTTGCATACCAGGATTATCCTCTTCTTCATGAGCCTTTCTATTGGAAATTTTAAGGGAGGCCACTTCCAGGTCAGATTAGGACTGGTAGCCAAAGGCTACTTATCAAAAGATCAAAAGGTTAAGGTATTTTAGTCCCCTCTGTCCTTTTTCACACTGTACAGCACTACATTATAAATCACAGTAACAACTGTTTCCTCAAAAAATTATTTACCGTGTGTGTGTTTCATTAATATATATGACATTTCGAAGGCCCAAAGAAGGGATACTAGGATTAAACAGTTTCTCCTGAAATAAAAAAGAGAAACATGTGAGAAAGCTGTATTTTCATTTCTAATCATATACATTCATGATAGCCAAAGAAGTTATTAACTACTATATATGTGTGTGTGTATGTAAATAAATGATACATACATATGTGTGAGTATATATATATGTGTGTGTGTGTGTGTATGATTAATTACCTTAACTGTGAAACTGAGCAACTTATTTTAATAATGTGACATGGCAATTACGTTTCAATTGGTTATGAACATATCAATTTACCCAGCTTTGGGGAGTGCAAGCATAGCAACAACGTCCCACAAATGGCCGATTTCTGCCCAGTAGGGTCTCTTTCCATTTTAAAGTGGCTGATCGGAAGACAGTGGGTCTAGAATTGCATTCTCCCTAGGGAAAAAAAACATAGCACTTGGCAATTAAAGATCTCAGTTCACATGTTTCAAATGCAAGGCCCATGGGCCAAATCCAACCCGCCACATAATTTTATGTGACCCGCAAGGCTTTCAATGCCAGGGCAACATAGTTACATGTATTACAGTCTTACAATTACAACAAGCCCTTTGAAGGCAACCATAAGGCTGATGTGGCCCAATGTGAAAATGGAATTGACACCCCTGCCTCAGCTTTTGTATTCTCCCTGTATGAGACGCAACACACAATGAAACCCAATGATTACAAAGGAAATCAATGTGCATGATGAACCCTCCTATAAACATAGCTTGCACACCTATACAGTAAACTGTGTGAACCGAATAGGACTTACTTCTGAGTAGGCATGTACAAAACTGCACTGTTAATCTCTAAAAACCATGTTAATCTCTAAAATGCCAAAGGGCATTACCTAATTAAGTATGACACAATGCCGCAACCGACTACTTGAAAACACACCGAAGTTCAAACACCCGTAATGACCAAATCCTTGAACTACATTCACTAACAGAATGTATGCATGCTTTCAAGCACCACATTTCCAAGCTTTTTCCAAATTTAGAAAAATGATTGTATTGCAACATCCGTATGTTGGAAAGTAAACCTCAATGAGTTCAGTGAGACCTATTTCCATATATGAAGATGCCCATGTTTGCAAAATATACGTTAGTGACCTGTAATGAATTAAGATTTGCCAATTCCATGCTTAAGCAATGTAACAACGTAGACATATATTATTCTAATCATCTGTCCATAAAAAATTCAACTTTCAAACAAAATAATATTTAAATCAGGCTACAAGCTTTTTAATTATTGGGGGGAAATGTGCTGTTACAAGAAAAGCAAAATTTTATTATATATGAGAAATGTAATATGAATGGAATAACCAATCTAACAAATATAAAACTAATTAAGGACTTCATATTAACCTCTAAGTCTTATTTCTATCCTTCCATTAATTTCATGGTGGAAATATCTTTGAAGAACAATATATTCTGTCCATTCAAAAAGATGTTTTCATTCCAAGGCTTTTGAGTTGACTGTTGTAATCTGTCCTCATATTCAAAGAGAGCCAAACATGGCTGACAAAATAATCCATTTTTCTCACATCTCTGACCAGATCTCCAAAACTTCACAAATTATAGGTTGAAGCTACTTCCTCCCTTCAATGCTGCATAATCCATTTTTCCCTACCCTGCTGTCCTCATTGCCTCCTTCATTTCATGTTTGTCTTTACTTTCAATCCAGGCACACCGATCTCCTCATTGTTTTACATGCCTGCTTTCATCTTCTCCTGCTTAGTGTGAGAAATATTTCTTTTGCCCAAAAGTATTTTACAAGTTCCTCCATTAAAATTGAGGTTTTTACTGCAATATGATTAACTTGAATTTAGTCCTATTTGACATTTAAAATATTGTGAATAGAGAATCTTTCACATTTCAAAAATCTCAATCTATAGATCAGTAGTTCTCAACCTGTGGGTCCCCACGTGTTTTGGCCTACAACTCCAAGAAATCCCAGCCAGTTTACCAGCTGTTAGGATTTCTGGGAGTTGAAGGTTAAGACATCTGGGGACCCACAGGTTGATAACCACTGTATAGATTCTCTAGAGTAGTGTTTCTCAAACTCTGCTCCTTCAGGTGTTTTGGACTTCAGCTCCAGGAATTGTGGGAGATGGTCAAAACATCTGGAGAAGCAGAGTTTGAGAAACACTGCTCCAGAACAATGGTTCCCAAACTTTGATCCTCAAGGTAGTTTAGATTTAAACTACCAGAAGCCTCAGCAGCCAGGAAATCTGGGAGCCAAAGTCCAAAAATCTGGATGACCAAAGTTTGGGAACAACTATTCTAGAGAAACTATAATCCTGGGTGACTCTTTCAGCACCGGGAATGTGGCGCAGCTGGCTAAGTGTCAGCTGCATAAAATCTCTCTGACCAGTAGGTGATGAGTTCGAGGCCTGCCCGGGTCGAGGTGGTGCTCGGCCTTTAAGTGTCGCCTGTTGTCGACCTTTGCAACCCGAAAGACAGTTGCAGCTGTCAAGTAGGAGATAAAGGTACCACATTAAGTGGGGAGGCAAAAATGTATGAAGCCATAAAAATAATTCCAGTCACGCTGAGGAATACGGAAGGAACAGCGAGGGATGCTGGAACGCTGAGATGAGGAGTGCGTCAGCTCCCCCTGGTGGCCAGATTTGCCTCTGTTCGTTTATATGTTCGTTTATATGTGTGCAATACGTCAAAATGTATGTACTGTACTGTATTGTGATAAACGGCAGGGATTGTCTGCTTGTAGGTGTACCTGAAATCCGCCCTGAGTCCCCTTCGGGGTGAGAAGGGCGAAATATAAATAAAGTAAATAAATTGACACATTATGTTTCATTCCTGATTTTCTCCCCAAAATAAGCAGTACAATTCACTACCTAAGGAAATGCACATTTTACTTACCCATTCTTCACTGGAGTGCTTGCATCTTGAGACAGTGCACTCTGATGAAGACGATGAGTAAGAAACATCTATAGCTCCAAGCGATAAAGCAGTGTCATCCATGACATGCAATTTAAATTCAACACCATGAGCTGGGGGAAAAAGGAAAATTAAGTCAGTGGTACAAAATAATTCTACCATTACAGAGAGCCCTTGGTACCTGCTCAGGTTCGCTTCCTGGACTCCCAATGGATACCAACATTCATGGATGCTCAAGTCCTATTACATATAATGATGTATTATATATAACAGGACTTGAGCATCCACGTGTATGGGCAACCGAGTGTCTCACAAGTGGTAGGAGGGGTTAAAGTAAGATTTACTTTTCAAAATTGGAGAGTGGAGACAGAAGGAGGGGAATATTTCCAAGCAATGAATGGTTGAACCTTTGGATACAGAAGGCTGACTGTGCCAAAAATCAGAGTGTTTTCTAGAAATACCTATGACACATAGTAAGTGCAACACAGTGAATGCTTTTTATTGATTATTCCTTGTTTGGTTCTGTTAATTTGCTTTAGCTGCCTTTTTGGAAAAGCAACCCTATGAATGCTCACTGGAAATTACTTCCAACAAAATGTACTATGATCAGACCATGTATTAATATAATAACTTGGTCTCTTTAGTTATGCTATGTATGTCCCAGTACTTTACAAAATATAATAAAATTAATAACAACTGCAGCAATTAACAAGCATCAATTCTCATTCCAGGATACAGGCAGTCCTCAAATTACAAATAAGTTCTGTAATTTTGTCCTTAAGTTGAATTTCTATGTGAGTCGGACCAGATATATTTTTCAAGTATAACTCCATACACACACACACACACACACACACACACACGGCTTTGGATAGCATAGGGAAGGGTTAACACCACTGTGGTGTTTGTTTTGCTATCTGTACCACTGTTCAGATGATTTCAGCTTATTATTATTATTATTATTATACTTTATACCCCGCCCTCCTCACCCCAATGGGGGACACAGGGCGGCTTACAGACCATGGCATACAATGTTGCATTACACATATAATAATAAACATGACATATCATTATTAAACAATTAGCATATCAGTTTAAACATACAATAATAAAAATAACGTACCAATAGAACAATTCAAACATAAATACAATAAAACAGCTTAAAAGTAAATATTCAATCCCAACCAAAGTGTGCTGATGGAATAAGCAGCCAGAAGCAGCAGGCAACAGGTGAGTCGGGGGAACTCTGAAAATGAGCACCCGCACAGGTGTTCCAATGTCTGGACAATGGGCGATGTGGCCATTCAAGTAGCTGCGAGGAAAGGCTGTGGAGGCCATGGGATACCCCGCACAAGTGTTCTGGCAGCTGGGCAATGGGTGGCACATCTGTTAAAGTAGCCATGCAGTGAGGCTGCAGGGGCCATATTCTCTCCTTGAAGGCTGCTGAGTCAGCTGGCTGGAATGAGGGTGTGGCTTCAGGTCTCCTCGTGGGTAAGCCCAGGGCTGAGCACGCAGAAAAAGAAGGATGGCAAATACTCAAGCCCTAGGGCAGGGGTGGGCCATTACCGGCCCTCCAGGTGTTTTGGACTTCAACTCCCAGAAATCCTAACAGCTGGTAAACTGGCTAGGATTTCTGGGAGTTGAAGTCCAAAACACCTGGAGGGCCGGTAATTGCCCACCCCTGCCCTAGGGCCTCTCCTGCAGCAAGGCTTACTTTCTGTCCCTGTGATACTTGGATTTTGGAAAAAAAAATAGCTTGTTGTGGTAAAAAGGATTGGTGATAAAGCTTCAGCTGAGACACCTTTTTTCCCATAAGTCTTTCACAAGTGAATTTCCCTTCCAAGGGGTAGTTCTCTGTCACTTCCGGTTGTCTCACTCCTGTTCTTAACTATGAGTCATCTGTAAGTCAGATGTTTGCAACTCAGGAACTGCCAGTTTCCAGAAAGCTCTCTTCACATGATCAACCAATGTGCTATTTGTTGCCAATGTGCAAGATGCCCTATTCAGATAGAAGTAGAAGGTATCATTATCCTCTATTACCATATATTAGTTCTGTGGAAGTTGTGGCATAAGAAACAATGTTGAATCTGCACCAACCTCTATGGCCAAAGACGAAACCTGCTGTCCAGAGTTTTTCCAGCCCTGGTGGTCAAACAGATTATGAAGTACTAAAAAGACTCTTCAGCAGAACAAAAAAATGGAATGAAAAAAGATCTGAGCAGATTATACTATAAGCAAACAAAATCTTAGATGCTGGCTTTCCAGAAGTATTGGTGGCCATCTAAAAAGTCTAGCATTTGAAGAGGAAAAAATTGCAACTGCTCTATATTTTATATGCTATACAGGCAATCCCCAAGTTACGGACAAGACAGGTTCTGTAGGTTTGTTCTTAAGTCAGAGTTTTAAGTCCGAACAGGTGTATTTTTAAGTGTAACTCCAGCAAAAATATATATAATTTATCTTTGAATAACATAGGGATACGTGAACACACCTGTTTCTTTAGCTGTCTGTGCCCCTGTTCAGAAGATTTCACCTCAATTTCTATCTCTGTGATAATTGGATTTGGGGGGGGAAATGGATTGTGGAAACAAAGATCGGAGAGAAAGCTTCAGTGGAGACACCTTTTCCATGTAATAAGGCTTCCAAGAATGAATTTCCTTTCCAAGGGGTAGATTTCTCTCACTTCCTGTTGTCTTAGCCCTGTTCTTAACTGTGAGTCATTTGTAAATCAGATGTTTGTAACTTGGGGACTGCCTGTAACAATAGGGGGAAATGTTTTGGACATATGACCATGATAATATTCAAAAGTCATGATTCTATTGTAGTTCACCTACAATGAGAACTCTTTCTTTTTAATGACTGGTTTATCAAATACTCACTTTGCAAAACAAATGAAGAATATTCAAATTGCTATGCCCATGAGAATTCTAAACTAGTGAACTATAATTCAAAAGAGTTGATAAATGCAATAGTTCCAACTGTATAATGGTTATAGTGCATAATACAGAGGCAATATAATGTTCCTACTACAAATGTACATGAGTATTGAAATAGTTTTACAGTTGAAGGTGCTGACCATATACAAATCTGGGCACAAACACATGTATATATGCTGCAATGAACTCTGTGTGGGGTTGCCTTTGCAAACATCAATGTGCAAAGAGGTTCTCAATTGAAGGTGTGGGAGCACACAACTCTCTTGTTACAACAGCTCCATTGGCTGCCAGTCCATTTCTGGTCACAGTTGAAATTGCTACTTTGGATCTACCAAGCCCTATATGGCTTGGGTCCAGATTATTTAAAAGATCCTTCATGAGGTTCCTACACCTCCATGATCATCCAGAAACATCATTTTCTCTGCCCCACCTGCCTCTTAGGTGACTCTGATGGGAAAGAGGGAGAAGGCTAGGTCTAGACCAGCAGTTCTCAACCTGTGGGTCCCCAGATGTTTTGGCCTTCTGCTCGCAGAAAACTGAACAGCTGGTAAACTAGCTGGGATTTCTGGGTGTTGTAGGCCAAAACACCTGGGACCCACAGGTTGAAAACCACTGGTCTAGACTTTGAAACTCCTTGCTCTCTTTCCCTTTTTTTGCTATTAGGCTTTTTCAAACCAACTAGGACTGCACTCTTAATGCAGTGGCGCTCCATTTTCAAGTTTTGTACATAGTCTTCTGGTGCATTTTATCTTTTTCGTACTGAATGCTTCAACTTCAGAAATTGTTTTTTTTTTCAATCTGATATACTTTTTCTAATTCTATTGTTTTTCATCTACACTGCTTTAAACATATTTTCAGGTGCCTTGATTCCCATTATTGGGAGAAATTAAGGATGTAAACGGATAAAATAATAACAACAATACATCTGCTTGGGGGGGGGGGGTAAACAAAATCTGAATACACCAAAGAGTGTGCAAAATAACTGCCATCAGTGGCCAATGGATACAACAACAACAAAATCAAAATATGTATTTCACATATCAACATGCAAAATACAGTGGAATCCCTTGACGAGTCTATACCAGCGGTTCTCAAAGTGTGCTCCGTGGAGCCCTTGGGACTCCAGAAAGCATTCGGGGGGGGGGCTCATTGGTTCCTTCCTCCAAGCTTTACCTCCTCTTACCTGCTCCTCCCCATGCCTCCTTTGTCCCCTAAAGCCTTTTTCGCCCCACCTTCCTTGCCAGCCAGATCGTTTCCCCCTCCCCTTCCTTACTTCCAAAACCCAATTTCCCTCTCACTGCTCAGATGGTTGTTGTTTGCCTTCAAGTTGTATCCAACTTCTGGAAACCCTAAAGATAACTTGTCAGTGGATCAATAATATTAAGTTAATATAATATAATAATAAACTTTATTTATACCCCACCACCATCTTCCCAACGGGTACTCGGGGCGGCTTACATGAGGCCAAGCCCAACAGTGCATTACAATAAAATAAAAACCAAAGCACATAACAAACAACACAAGCTTAATTAAACATAAGAATACAATAAACAATATAAAATACAATGAAAAATCATTTGCAATCACAGTGACAATGAGCGGGCCACATATACAAATAAAATACTAAAAATTCAGGATGAGATAGGAGTGGAGCAGATTATTTGTAAGGGAGAAGTTCATTAAAAACGGGGTCGTAAAAACAGGCCTTCGAACAGGCAGGGAGAAGTGCACTATAGGGACAAACATAACCACTGCAAAAAAACCTCTGGGGCTCAAAAATCATGCCGTTTTTAAAAGGAGATACCATGTATCGTTGAAAACAAACATATCTAAAGTTGCAACCTAATGAATTAGATTTACCTGAGAATAAATTTCACTGAGGGTTCAGCTACACAGAAGAATTAATACAGTTTGACACCACTTTATCTGCCATGGCTCAAAGCCATGTAATCCTGGAATATATAGTTTCACAAACTCTTTAGCCCTAACTACCAGAGTGTTGGTGCCTCACCAAACTACAAATCCCAGAACTCCATAGCATTGAGGCATAACACTTAAAGTGGCATGAAGCTACATGAATTCTACAGTGTAAACAAGCCCTGAGCTAACAGAACAACTCCCTTGCTGCGCCAGCTCCACTGGCTGCCAATTAGTTTCCGGGCACAATTCAAAGTGCTGGTTTTAACCTACAAAACCCTATACGGTTCTGGCCCAGTTTACCTGTCCGAGCGGATTCTCCCCTACGAACCATCAAGAACATTAAGATCCTCCGGAGAGGTCCTGTTCTCGGTCCTGCCAGCTTCGCAAGCGCGGCTGGTGGGGAGGAGAGACAGGGCCTTCTCTGTGGTTGCCCCTCGGCTGTGGAACTCTCTACCAAGTGATGCTAGATCTGCCCCCTCTCTGTTGTCCTTTAGGAGGCTGGTGAAGACCTGGATGTGGAACCAAGCCTTCCCAGAATAGGCTGAGATTGGCTATTGTCTGAACGAATGACCACATTTACAGATTGAGGGGAATTGTTTTAATGGCGATGTGGTTTTATGCTGGGTTTTTATGTTTTTATGTATTTTAATATATTATTGTAGTTGTTTTTAAATTGTATAGCATTGAATTTTTGCTGTTATGCTGGTCTGAGTCCCTCGATAGAGGTGAGAAGGTCGGGGTACAAAAGTTTTAAATAAATAAATAATAAAATTCCAAAATGAGGATTTGTCTGCATATTTCTAAAGAATAGTAAATGTATAATGTTTAGAGAAAGATAATGTGGTTTTGCAGATGTTGTCAGATCTTTCATCTGAGTCTCTAATTGTCAAGGATGATGGAAGAACATCATCCTTGACCATTGAATGCTCAGGAAAAGGACATATACCACCTAATCACATTGCGAGGGGACAATATGGGTGACCATCTCTTTGAAAGTAGAAAATCGCCCCTCTTATATAGTCAGCAGTCCCTTTTTGAGTTTTGCCTCCCCATCACATTCACATGTGGGAACTTAAAGAGTTGGCAATACATTCATCTTCTACATTCATCACAAGGTCAGTATTACTTTTTAAAAAAAGAATCAGGAGAAACAACAATATCTGAAAACCAAGAGATCCCTTGCCTTGCCCAAAGCCCCTTACATTAAAGGAGACTAACAGCAGTTTAAAGCCACTTCTTACCATGGGATCGTATTGTTCTGCATCAAGCCCCATAGAATACAAGAGACAGTGAGCCAGGTTAAAATCATTTCTTTCTAAGGGATCATATTGTTCTGCATCAAACCCAATAGGATACAAGAGACTGTTGACAGCTGGGCAATGAAACAAGATGTGAAACCTTTGGTGGTTCCCATCCCACCTCTTTTTCAGTTGTAAACATGGGAGTAAAGTGCGATAAGAGGTAGGAGCTCTTAACATGATTGCTGGCCTGGGTTCACAGTTCCCTTCTTTCAGGATATTTCTGCCTCTTTTCAACCCTGTGATGAGGTCTCTGCTTCTCCATGCTTGAAAAGAGGCTGAAGTGTCCGATGTCTCAATGTGATGAGGTCAAATTATCAAAGTTCCCTTCTTTATTTATTTATTTATTTATTTTTTATTTCGACTTCTATACCGCCACTCCCCGGAGGCTCGGAGCAGTTTACAAGCATATCACATAAAAACAGAGAACAAACAGTATTAATACAGGAGACAAATTAAACAATTTAAACAATTAAACAATTTGAGAACTTAACCCACCACATATAGATCTACTGGGAGAGATCCGATGGCCTATAGTTCCCAGAAAGGCGCTTACGCTCCAGCCGTGGGGCCGGAGTGTAACTTAAGTCCCTTGCTGGTATCCGTATACTACCCTTAGGGGGAGAGGACCTGCTCTGCCCTACTGGCTTTAAGGGCTGAAAGGCACATCTTGTTTCTATCCCGGATAACATGCTCTGGAGCTGGGGACCGTTCTGAAATCTCACCCAGCTCCTGTAGCTAACATTCCAGAAAGTCCTAGGCTGAAACCTCCGTCTCTTGGCTGGCCCCGAATTCCCCTACTGGTCAGGACCAGATGGAATGGCCCCCCAACGGGGCCCCGCTGGCAGCAATTGCGCTGACCCATGCATTTCTTCTCCGTTGGGGCAGTTGGGCGGGCTGCACAGTCCTAGCTCCGGCTCCAGAGGAAGTTACGTTGCCTCGAGCTGGAGCCGGGAAAGCAGCACCAGTCAACTCTCACAACGTTAGTACAGACTTTCTGCGACTACATCTATGTCTTCTGCACCTGCGCGGTAGGTCCAACAGTGCGGTGTGGCTGGTGGAGTTCTCAAGGCCATCTGCCATCATCTCTCCTGGCCCGACTCCCAGTGCTCCAGTCTTCAGGAGGTCCTTCCATGCCTCCCTTTCGGCCAGGTCCAGGCGGCGGCGGCAGCAGGCCCCCTCGTGTGGCAACCGTCAAAGGAGTAGAGAGAGAAGGGTTTTCAAGGTATAATTCAATGGTTTAATGTTCCATAGGATATCATAAAGAAAATCATTCAAAAATCAATTTGTAAGTGGAATGAGTGTTGCAGTTGGTCACAATTCACACACTTTCCGACAAAACAAAGCCCCGCAAATCATAAATCAATGGTGAAGCACATCCGTATTGAGAGTCAATTATGGGACAGTCGGAAAGGAAGTGGGTCAATGGTCTGTGAAAGGCCCCGCCGTTTCGCCTATGTAGGCTTCATCCGGACCCAAATGTAAACAAAAATATAAATGCTGTGACCATTCCACTGTTCCGGGTATCCTAAAATATAAAAATAGTGTAAACAACAAGGTAGTACATTGCACAATAGATAAGAACCCGACAAGAACAAACCCAAAAGTACACTATATGGCCCAAAATACATACCAATATTATATATACATTATCATCATCCTGGTAATGGTGGACGCAGCCACCGGTACGCTTAGACGCCCGGACAAAAGAGCCGCGAGGAAGGGCCAGTTTAAATGCGAAGTTAACAGCAATAAAGTGTTAATTAGAAGACAGGGATTTACATCAGAACTTCATTGAGGCTTAATTGGTCATTGAGACCCAAAGGCAACTCAGAACAAAGGGAATTAATCCAGGAGCATTCCCGCCTGCGTAACAGGAGTTTAACATCTTGATGAGGTGATGGGATAATACGCTCAAGTACCACCACCTTAAAGTCATCGAGCGATGTGTCTGTTTGAAATGACTGTATAGAGCTGAAGATTCATTGCCTGTTCTAAATCTGGAACGATGGTCGTGCACCCTCACTCTCAGGTCACGCCCAGATTCACCTATATAGTACCTAGAACACGCACAAATCAAACAATAAATAATGTTCTTTGAGTGACAGGAGGATCCTGAACGCAATGTGTAAGTATGTTTGTTTTGCAAATCAGTAATTGTCGATTGTGTGGATATGTGTTTACATATCGAGCAGTGTGAACAAGCAATGGTATGTTGTGTAGAGAGCAGTCCAGAAGTCTCACTGCAAGGGCGTGTGTGGACTAGTAGTTGGCGAAAATTGGAGGTCCTTTTAAAAGCAATCATGGGAATCTTTTCAAGGCCTGGTATAGAGTCAACAATAGACCAGTGTTTGGATACTATCTGGCGAATCTGTTTGGCGTGGGGGGAGTGCGTGAGTGGCCACACTATACGTTCGGGGGGGGTTGGGCGAGGTGTAAATAATGTAGGTCTGGGGGTGTTACGAACTTTGTGGAAAGCAGAATCGAGAACGGACTGGGGATAGCCCCTAGCCAGAAGTTGCATTCGCCCCCGCAGTGAGACTCCTGGACTGCTCTCTACACAACATACCGTTGCTTGTTCACACTGCTCGATATGTAAACACATATCCACACAATCGACAATTACTGATTTGCAAAACAAACATACTTACACATTGCGTTCAGGATCCTCCTGTCACTCAAAGAACATTATTTATTGTTTGATTTGCGCGTGTTCTAGGTACTATATAGGTGAATCTGGGCGTGAACTGAGAGTGAGGGTGCAAGAACATCGTTCCAGATTTAGAACAGGCAATGAATCTTCAGCTCTATACAGTCATTTCAAACAGACACATCGCTTCGATGACTTTAAGGTGGTGGTACTTGAGCGTATTATCCCATCACCTCATCAAGATGTTAAACTCCTGTTACGCAGGCGGGAATGCTCCTGGATTAATTCCCTTTGTTCTGAGTTGCCTTTGGGTCTCAACGACCAATTATGCCTCAATGAAGTTCTGATGTAAATCCCTGTCTTCTAATTAACACTTTATTGCTGTTAACTTCGCATTTAAACTGGCCCTTCCTCGCGGCTCTTTTGTCCGGGCGTCTAAGCGTACCGGTGGCTGCGTCCACCATTACCAGGATGATGATAATGTATATATAATATTGGTATGTATTTTGGGCCATATAGTGTACTTTTGGGTTTGTTCTTGTCGGGTTCTTATCTATTGTGCAATGTACTACCTTGTTGTTTATATTTTAGGATACCTGGAACAGTGGAATGGTCACAGCATTTATATTTTTGTTTACATTTGGGTCCGGATGAAGCCTACATAGGCGAAACGGCGGGGCCTTTCACAGACCATTGACCCACTTCCTTTCCGACTGTCCCATAATTGACTCTCAATACGGATGTGCTTCACCATTGATTTATGATTTGCGGGGCTTTGTTTTGTCGGAAAGTGTGTGAATTGTGACCAACTGCAACACTCATTCCACTTACAAATTGATTTTTGAATGATGATTTTCTTTATGATATCCTATGGAACATTAAACCATTGAATTATACCTTGAAAACCCTTCTCTCTCTACTCCTTTGACGTTTTCCAAGAACACCCGAACTCTCTCTTTTTTCCCCTCGCGTGGCAAGCCAAGTTCCTCATCAGGTGCCCCCAAAGGGAACGCTGCAGCTCCAGGAGAGGCCTTGGTAGTGGCCCCGCGGGCATCCAAACCCCGCTGCGTGGACCAGTGGCAGGCCAGGGCCTTGTCCAGGGGACAATGGCTCCTGAACAAGCAGTGCTGGTCACCCTCCCAGCTCCTGGGATCTGACAAAGACACAGTCAACGGTGGCAACACCATGCTCCTCGCTCCCCGGTAGTGGCCGACTTCTCCATAGTTGCACCGACTCTGACCTCCGGCCATCCAGACCCGAACTCAGATCAGGTAGGACCAGGGCCGGCCTTCCCCATTAAGTGACCTACGCGGTCGCGTAGGGCGACGTTCCCGGAGAGGGGCGTGGCCACCTGGGAGGGGCGCCGTCCCGCGTCGCCGCCATGTCGCCGCAGCCAGCCGGCGGCACGGAGGAATGGGGGGGAAGAGGGGACTCACGGGGCGGGCTCCCGGACCCGAGGAGGAGCAGGAGGAGGGGGGAGGCCACGAGGGCGGCCCCCACGGAGACGCAGCGGCAGCAGCAGCAGCGCCCCCGGAAGGGCCCGGAGCCAGAGGCGCATCTTCCTGACGTCACTTCCTCGTCGTCACCTCTGCCGAGGAGGAAGGCCTCGCCGGCCACGCGCTGCAAGGACGCCCGGAAGGAGAGACTTCGAAGGGAGGGAGGGAAGGAGGAAGAGGCCGCCGCGTCTCCGCAGGGCTCCCTCCCTCCGGCCTTCCTCCCCTTCCTCCTCGGCAGAGGTGGCGACGAAGAAGTGACGTCAGGAAGATGCGCCTCTGGCTCCGGGCCCTTCCGGGGGCGCTGCTGCTGCTGCCGCTGCGTCTCCGTGGGGGCCGCCCTCGTGGCCTCCCCCCTCCTCCTCCTCCTCCTCGGGTCCAGGAGCCCACCCAGTGAGTCCCCTCTTCCCCCCGTTCTCCGCGCGCCGGCGCGCTCGGGGTCAGTTCGACTTCGCACACATGCGCGGGCGCAGCCAAGAGCCGCCAGGGGGCGCCAAAATAATGTTTGCTTACTCCCCCCGGAGAGCTCGGACCGCCCCTGGGTAGGACCCCCTCTTTCCTTGAGGGCAAGTCAGTGCATAGGAGGGAGCTGCTAAGTGGGAGGGGGGTCCTCAGGGAAGGAGTCCTCAATGTCCTCAGCTTTCCTAGGAAAATCCCAAGAGAGATCCCAGTCGAGGTCTCTATCTCTTGAGACACTTCAGGACACTTCTGCCTCTTTTCAACCACGGAGAGCTGTGAATGACAGCCAAAAGTAGTTTAACTCATGTGATGGGCTCAGTGCCTCCCCATGTTTGAGAAGAGGCTGAAGTGTCCTATGACTAGGAAATTTCTCAATGTGATAAGGTTGGACAGAGAGCCACAAACTTTTCCGAAGTTTCAAGATGTCAGGGAGAATGGAATCAGATTGCTGTTTTAGGACCCACTTTAAGCAACTTACAAATTATATGCAGCTAAAGCACTTTAATTTAAAGCACTGCGACGTCAATATACAAAACCGGCTCAAAAGCTCTGCTATAAATAAAAGTTCATCAGCCAGGCATTCGTATCAGGTGTTGAGTATCCCTGAACGGCAGCATGTTATCACCAAAGGGATTTTGTTCAAGTTATGTAGTCGCCAGGGGAACGGCACCCACCTAAGCCAAGTTGGCTGGAGGACGGCAAGTGCTTTCACACAAGGTTAGTTAAGTACACCAGTGGCGTGCAACTGGGAGAGCAAATGAAAAAGGGAGAAAGAAAAGCTGCCTACATTTCAAAGGAAATTGGGATTTTTTTCCCTCTAGCTTCCATGCTGAATCTTAATGCAGGCATCCCAGCCTTTCTTGTATTCTGAATACATTACAGCTGCTTCCATTTACTATTAAACTGGCCAACACACATTTAGGTAACTCAAATATTAGTCCTGTTTCTTGGTATATTTGGCTTGCCGATTCCAAACATGTCACCAGTTTCCCCCTAAGCTCCAGTTTATGTGATGCAGAATATTTTCTATATACTAGTCTTCATCTGCTCAACCACAGAAAATTGTGATATCTAAGAAACTAGAGCCAATGTGGTGTATCCAATGTAATTGTTTGAATCAGGGCCCCAAATAACTCCAGTAACAGGCCTAAAAACCAAGACATCAAGAATTATTTTTGTTATGCTTCTCCCAAACACACAAAAACACAGAAAGATGAATGACATTAGTTGTGAGTGATGCACTGAAACCAAGACTTTATTTTCTATTGCGGAGGCTGGATCTACACTGCCATATAATTCAGATTTACATAGCGGATAATCCACATTATCCAGTTTCAAGTGGATTATATGAGTCTGCACTGCCATATAATCCAGTTCAAATCATATAATCTGGATTTTACATGGCAGTGCAGATGGGGCCTGTTATACGTTTTGCTAGCACTCCAATCATATATTCCTAGCCACATCCTCTCATCTATGGATACAGAAGATACATTTCATAGACACATACAGTTGGAAGGGACCTTGTGGGCCATCCAGTCCAAACCCCTGCCAAGATGCAGGAAAATCGCATTCAAATAACCCGACAGAAGGCCATTCAGCCTCTCTTTAAAAGCCTACAAAGGAGGAGCCCTCCACCACATGCCGGGGCAGAGTGTTCCACTGCTGAATAGCCATCACAGTTAGGAAGTTCTTCCTAATGTTTAGGTGGAATCTCCTTTCCTGTAGTTTGTAGCCATTGTTCCGCATCCTAGTCTCCAGGGCAGCAGAAAACAAGCCTGCTCCCTCCTCCCTATGACTTCCCCTCACATATTTATACATGGCCCTCATCATGTCTCCTCACAGCCTTCTCTTCTACAGGCTAAACATGCCCAGCTATTAAGCCAATCCTCATAGGGCTTGTTCTCCAGACCCTTGATCATTTTAGTCGCCCTCTTCTGGACACATTCCAGCTTAGAGTGAGTATCTCCCTTAAATTGCAGTGCCCAGAATCAGACACAATGTGATTCCAGGTGTGGTCTGACGAAGGCAGAATAGACGGGTAGCACGATTTCCCTGGATCTAGAAACTATACTGTTTACACAGGCCAAAATCCCATTGACTTTTTAAGCTGCCGCATGACATTGTTGTCCACAAGGGCTCCAATATCTTTTTCACACATACTGCTATCGAGTCAGGCATCCCCTATTCTGTAGCTTTGTATTTCATTTTTTTTCTTCCTAAATGGACTATCTTGCATTTGATTCTGTTGAACTTCATTTTGTTAGTTTTGGCCCTTGTCTCTAATCAGTCAAGATCATTTTGAATTCTGCTTTGAATATAGCTGAATCTAGATTTTATTGCATAAAGCTCCAACTGAAACCAATATTTTCTTCTATGTAATATACATTTCGCTAGCACTCCAATCATATATATAGATATACACACACAAGCCGTCCCCTGCCACACGTTGCTGTGACCCAGTCTGTGTATATGTGTTTTGTGTGTGTATATATGTGTGTGTGTGTATATTCGTGTATATGGCGCCTCTCCATTGGCGCCCCCTTGTCGTGGGGGAGAGGCTTGCGTACCCTAATGAAGTTGTGAGCTATGCTGGCAGTGGCATAATAGCCACCGGTAGGGCCTTCCATGCCAGACAGGTCACAACCGAAGGGTTTGACAAAGAGCGTCAAAGGGCAAGATGGGCTCCCTAGCCTTTTGGCAACCATCCTAAGAGAAGGAAAACTCTAAATTCAAACCCGGGCAGATGGTGCTTGTCTAACCCTGTAAGGTCAACCATCTAGAGAAGGAAATTCGAACCAAACCTACGACCTGAGGACCTCACTGCCACCATCCAAGCTTGCTAGGCCCCGGCAGACGAACCTTTGGTTTAAAGGGTGAGGCCAGTTCTGTGCACGCTGTGCTCCACCAGAAAAATCCATTGCACAGGCTCGAAGGGCACATCCAACTTTCATCATCAACACGCTTGTTAAAAGCGTGGGATGAGTCCTTCCTAAGAATCTTGGTTCGTGAAGTAATGTCAGAGATATGTGTATATATGTGGTTTTCGCATGCGTTGCAATGGGTTTTTAATGGCTTTAGTCTCTTCCTATGTGTTTTTCAGTGTTTATATGAGTGATGGTTACTTGTTGGCCTGATCGATGTACAGTATTCCCTCACTACTTCGTGGTTCGCTTACTGCGAACTTGCTGTTTCGCGGATTTCAAAACAAATATTAATTTAAAATATATATCATGGTATTTTCAATATTTTGTGAGGTTTTGCTGCCGCTGCTTGCCCAAGCCCTTTCCCTCCTCAGTCCTCCCTCCCTCCAGCCTTGAAGGGCCTTTCCTTCCTTTCCTTCACTTTATTTTAAGTTTATAAAGACTACTAAAATAATGTACAAATATTAAAATAAATAGAGTATCCCTTTATTGCGGTTTTTCACTTATTGTGGGAGGTCCTGGAACCTAACCCCAGCAATAAGTGAGGGAACACTGTATTGTGTCCAAATTTGATGTCAATTCATCCAGTGGTTTTTGAGTTATGTTAATCCTATAAACGAACATTACATTTTTAATTATATAGACAGATATAGATATATATATTCCTAGCGGCATCCTCTCATCTGCAGACACTGAAGATACAGTTTAGTGCATAAAGCTCTTCCTGAGTCTCTCAAAGTCCCTTCATATCCCATTTACAAAGCTTCATGCAACACTTTTATAAGGTTCACCTTTGCTATAGTTGAGCTCTGTTTTCACTGAGCAGTGAATCATTAATATCCCTTGCTCAAACAGACCAAACAAGACACCTTTCCAAAATGCAATCGTTATAAACCAAGACACATGTAGCCGAGGAAAATCAGAGTTTGGTCAAGATGGCAGAAGAACCGAGAAAGAACAAAGAAGCAAAAAAAATGCAGTTTGGCCCGAGCGTATCTCCTCTCGGAGGCCCCTTCTAGGCCTCTTCCACACAGCTGTACAAAATCCACATTGAACTGGATTATCTGACAGTGTGGACTCAGATAATCCTGTACAAAGCAGATATTGTGGATTTTCTGCCTTGATATTCTGGGTTATATGGCTGTGAAAGGGGCCTTACACTGACAAATAAAATCAAGATCATTTGCTTTGAACTGGATTATATGGCAGTGTAGACACATATAATCCAGTTCAAAGCAGATAATGTAGGTTCAGTGTTTCCCAACCAGTGTGCCGTGACACACTAGTGTGCTGTGAGCGATCATCAGGTGTGCCGAGGGAAATTGGAACCTCCAATACCCTTTCTTCCCCCTCCTGCCGAACACTTTTTCTTCTCCACTCGGGCTCCCTTCTTCCCAGCCTCACTCTGCTCGCTTTGCTCACACTGCCACTTCTGCGGGAGGGGGGAGAGAGGAAGACGTGACCCGTGCGGGCGCTACTGCGCAGACTCTCCCCACGTCTTCGTCCCTCGCCTCCACAGTGCTCTCTGGATATAGGTGAACTACAACTCCAAAACTCAAGGTCAATGCCCACCAAACTCTTATAGTATTTTCTCTTGGTTATGGTAGTTCTGTGTGGGAAGTTTGATTCCATTCCATCATTGGTGGAGTTCAGAATGCTTTTTGATTGCGGGTGAACTATAACTCCCAGCTGTTGTGCAAGACCTTTGTGTGTGTCTTTCTGCCATTCTTGCCAGGATATCTATGTTGTGTTCATCGAAACAGGCCCAGGTTTCACACTGAGTGTATAAATACATTTAAAAACATATTAACTATATGTATTACTGTGTTAGCGTGTCATTTTGTGTCATTTTGTAAATGTAAAAAATGTGCCACGGCTCAAAAAAGGTTGAAAAACACTGATGTGGGTTATCTGCTTTGATAATCAGGCAATATAGAAGGGCATAAAGTGCTATTTTAGTGCAAAACTTGATTTAACCCTTTGGATCCCATTCAGCTGAAGCTTTTGTTTTTCGTGTCAGGAGCGACTTGAGAAACTGCAAGTCACTTCTGGTGTGAGAGAATTGGCCATCTGCAAGGACATTGCCCAGGGGACAACCAAATGTTTTACCATCCTTGTGGGAGGTTTCTCTCATGTCCCCGCATGTGGAGCTGGAGCTGACAGAGGGAGCTCATCTGCGCTCTCCCCAAATTTGAACTTCGGACCTGTCAGTCTTCATTCCTGCTGGCACAAGGGGTTTAACTCATTGCACCACCAGGGGCTCTGAAGCTGAGGAGAAAGAGGAAAAGTGAGGACCCTTCCACACAGCCATATAACCAAGAACATCAAGGCAGAAAACCCCAAAATATCTGCTTTGAACTGGGATATCTTGAGTCCACACTGCCATGTATTCCAGTTCAAAGCAGATATTGTGGGATTTTCTGCCTTGATGTTCTGGGTTATATGGCTGTGTGGAAGGGCCCTGAGAAGAAGGGAGAGATGCACAGAGAGGTCCATTCCTTCCTTTAAGGCAGTGGCTCCCAACCTTTGGGCCTCCATAGATCCTAATAGCTGGTAATCTGGCTGGGAGTTAGAGTCCAAAACACCTGGAGGACCAAACATTGGGAACCACCGATGTATAGAGAGGTCCATTCCTGCTTTTAAGGCACCTTCCTAATGCCGTGACCCCTTAATACAGTTCCTCATGTTGTGGTGACCCCCAACCATAACATTATTTTTGTTGCTACTTCATAAATGTAATTTTGAATTGTAATGTAAATATCTGATATGCGGGATGTATTTTCATTCACTGGATCAAATTTGGCACAAATACCCATTATGCCTAAATTTGATTCTGTCATTTGGGAATTGTAGTTGCTGGGATTTATAGTTCACCTACAATCAAAGAGCATTCTGAACTCCACCAATGATGGAATTGAACCAATCTTGGCACACACAACTCCCATGACCAACAGAAAATACTGGAAGGGTTTGGTGGGCATTCACCTTGAGTTTTGGAGTTGTAGTTCACCTACATCCAGAGAGCACCGTGGACTCAAACAATGATGGATCTGGACCAAATTTGGCATGAATACTCAATACGCCCTAATGTGGAGTTTGGCGAAAATAGATCGAATTGGGCCAAATTTCCCACACAGAACTCCCATGATCAACAGAAAATAAATACTGTATTGTCAAAGACTTTCTGGGCCAGAATCACTGGATTGTTGTAGGTTTTTCGGGCTGTCTGGCCATGTTCTAGAACAGTGGTGGGCAATTACCGGCCCTCCAGGTGTTTTGGACTTCAAATCCCAGAAATCCTAGCCAGTTTACCAGCTGTTAGGATTTCTGGGAGTTGAAGTCCAAAACACCTGGAGGGCCGGCAATTGCCCACCACTGTTCTAGAAGCATTCTCTCCTGTCGTTTCGCCTGCTTCTGTGCCAAGCATCCCCAGAGGTTGTGTGGATACATACTTAATTGCTCCAGAATTCACAACCTGTGAGGATGCTTGCCACAGATGCAGGCGAAACGTCAGGAGAGAATGCTTCAAACTAGAACATGGCCAGACAATCCGAAAAACCTACAACAACCCAACAGAAAATACTGTTTCCTGACGGTCTTTGGCGACCCCTCTGAAACCCCCTTGTGACCTCCCCCCTTCCCCCCCCCCCCGGTGTCCTGACCCCCAGGTTGAGAAACTCTGCTTTAAAGCAATGGCTCCCAACCTTTGAGCCTCCAGGTGTTTTGGACTTCAGTTCCTAACAGTTAGTCAACTGGCTGGGATTGCTGGGAGTTGGAGTCCAAAACACCTGGAGGACCAAATGTTGGGAACCACTGCTTTGAGAGTTGAATAGAAAGGAGAGTATAGAAAAAGGCCAAAACAACAACAAAGGAGAGATGGAAAGCAAATTTATCTTACAGAGGACTATTGAGGTTTGTTTTTGTTTATTATTATTATTATTATTATTAGGAAGGGGCCTGAGGCTGTGAGGAATGGTGGGAGTTGGGAGTCCAAAACAACTAGAGGGCCCAAGTTAGCCCATGCATGAACTATCTCGACTTAGTAATTTGTGTATGGTTTCTGATTGGCCAGCCTCAACATTCTAATATTCTTAAGCGGCTGAGGGGGGAAAGGAAGGGGCCTGAGGCTGTGAGGAATGGTGGGAGTTGGGAGTCCAAAACAACTAGAGGGCCCAAGGTGGCCCATGCATGAACTATCTCGACCTAGTAATTTGCATATGGTTTCTGATAGGCCAGCCTCTACATTCTAATATTCTTAAGCGGCTGAGGGGGGAAAGGAAGGGGCCTGAGGCTGTGAGGAATGGTTGGAGTCCAAAATAACTAGAGGGCCCAAGTTGGCCCATGCATTAACTATCTGGACCTACTAATTTGCATATGGATTCTGATTGTCCAGCCTCAACATTCTAATATTCTTAAGCAGCTGAGGGGGGAAAGGAAGGGGCCTGAGGCTGTGAGGAATGGTGGGAATTGGGAGTCCAAAACAACTAGAGGGCCCAAGTTGGCCCATGCACGAACCATCTCGAAATAGTAATTTGCATATGGGTTCTGATTGGCCAGCCTCAACATTCTGAGGGGGGAAAGGAAAGGGGCTGAGGCTGTGAGGAATGGTGGGAGTCCAAAACAGCTGGAAGGCCCAAGCTGGCCCATGCCAAGTCCAGTTTCACAAAGCGTTGCGCCTTCCCTGCCAAAAAAATATTGGTGCCCTTAGAAAACTACAATTCCCAGATTGCCATCACCTTGAGCCAGGGCCAGTTCAAGTGGTGTCATACCGCATTCATTCTACAGTATAGATTCAAATATGGCATCCCTATATATATATATATATATATATATATATATATATATAATTTTAAAACAATAAAATCTCAATTATTATTTTTTTGTCCACGTGGCCTGCTCCTCCTCCCAATCCCTGAGCTCTCCATCTACACTGCAGAATTAACCCAGTTTGACACCACTCACTCTCTCTCTCTCTCTCTCTCTCTCTCTCTCTCTCTCTCTCTCTCACTCTCCCTCTCTCAACTGCCAGGGCTCAGTGCCATGCTATGGAATCCTGGGCTGTGTCCTATTGCCACAACTCCCAGGCTTCCCTGCCGCTGAGCCACAGCAGTTCAAGGGCTGCCCAACTGCATTCATCACCCCGAGCGAGGAGGAGACAAGACAAAGCCCAATACAGACCTGCGGTCGGGGCGATCCCGCTTGGAGGGCTCTTCTGCTGCTGCTCCTGCTGCTCCTTTTCCCCCTCCGACCTTGAATGGGCTCGGGTTCAGCGGCTGCCCGGCCAAGAGGCGACTTCCTGCCGGCCAGGAGCCATGGCTCAATGCGATGCCTTTGCTTTGCTCCGCGCCCGCCCCTTCGGCTCCTTGGCTCCGCCCACACTCAGAGGGAGGGGCAAGAGGGAGGCAGGCGCAGGGCACGCATGCGCACCAGCTCCCTCCTCTCTGCTGCTCTTATAGGCCTTGATATGCGAGAGCTTTCCACTCAACAGCTTCCCTCTGAACAGCTGCTTTGGACTTCAAATCCCAGAATCCCTCGCTGTTTGCCAGCATGGCTGGGGCTTCTGGAAAATGAAGTCCAATTAAAAAAGAACTGGAGACGCCCTAGTGTGAGGGAATGGGCCGTCTGCAAGGACGTTGCCCAGGGATGTTTTGATGTTTTACCATCCTTGTGGGAGGCTTCTCTCATGTCCCTGCATGGGAAGTAATTTGCATATGGGTTCTGATTGGCCAGCCTCAACATTCTAATATTCTTCAGCAGCTGAGGGGGAAAAGGAAGGGGCCCCAGGCTGTGAGGAATGGTGGGAGTTGGGAGTCCAAAACAACTAGAGGGCCCAAGTTGGCCCATGCACGAACCATCTCGAAATAGTAATTTGCATATGGGTTCTGATTGGCCAGCCTCAACATTCTAATATTCTTCAGCAGCTGAGGGGGAAAAGGAAGGGGCCCCAGGCTGTGAGGAATGGTGGGAGTTGGGAGTCCAAAACACCTGGAAGGCCCAAGTTGGCCCATGCCTGCTATAGAGTCATGAGAGTCCAGTTTCACAAAGCCTTGCGCCTTCCCTGCCAAAAAATATTGGTGTCCTTAGAAAACTACAATTCCCAGATTGCCATAACCTTGAGCCAGGGCCAGTTCAAGTGGTGTCAAACCGCATTCATTCTACAGAGGGAGCTCACAGAGGGAGCTCAACCCACTCTCCCCGGGATTCAAACCGCTGAGCTTTTGGTCATCAGTCCTGTTTTTTTTATTTAAAAAATTGAGCCACTTGAGAAACTGCAAGTCACTTCTGGTGTGAGAGAATTGGCCGTCTCTAAGGACGTTGCCCAGAGGATGTTTTGATGTTTTACCATCCTTGTGGGAGGCTTCTCTCATGTCCCCGCTGGAGCAGACAGAGGGAGCTCATCCGCACTCTCCCCGGATGCAGACTTGTGACCTGTCGGTCTTCAGTCCTGCCGGCACAAGCGTTTAACCCATTGCACCAATGGGGTCTCCTAAGGATCTTGTCACACTAGAGAATGAATCTACTTTAAATACGGTTGCTGCCTCCTGCAGAATTCTGGGATTTGTAGTTTACAGAGGAGCCTTTAGCAGCCTCACTAAACTACAAGCTCCAGAATTCTGTGGGGAGGCAGAAACCAGATTTAAACTGAATTCATTCTCTAGTTCTTTCACACCAGAAGTAACTTGCAGTTTCTCAAGTCGCTCCTGAAATTATCTGTGTGTGTGTGTGTGTGTGTGTGTGTATACACACACACACAAACACACACACACACACAGTATATATACATACACTGCCATATAATTCGAAACATACATTTTGGAATTTGCGTTTCAGGCAGAGGAACTAGGGAGCAAATGGCCAAAATCAGCTGGATAGTTGGACCACCACCACCCCCCGCCCTGTGGTGCAATGGGTTAAACCCTTGTGCTGGCAGGACTGATGACCAACAGGTCAGTGGTTCAAATCCAGGATGGGTGGGTTGAGCTCCCTCTGTCAGCTCCAGCTCCCCATGCAGGGACATGAGAGAAGCCTCCCATAAGGATGGTAAAACAACAAAACATCCGGACATCTCCTTGCAGATGGCCAATTCTCTCCCACCAGAAGCAACTTGCAGTTCTCACGTAGCTCCTGACACAGAAAAAAAAGAATATTGTCCTACACAGCCATATTATTCAATATATAATACATTTCTGAAATTGCATTTCAGGCAGAGGAACGAGAGAGCAAATGGCCATATTTTAGGTAGTTTCTGTGGAGGAGAAAGGTGGCACACCAGTGCTGCACGTGAGCGATCATCAGGTGTGCCTTGGGAAAGTGGGTTTCTGCAGCCCCCAAGGTTTCAAGGCAAATTGAGCCTTCCGCTTGGAAAGGTTTTTTTTTTTTTGTTTTTTTACTATTTTACTGGATTTTTCGAGAGTTGGCTTCTGCCCCCCCAAAGAACTGTTTATAACAGCTTCATGACATCCATAGTTAACTGGAAGCAAGTCCCACTCAGGGTGACATTTCACAAAGGTCTGGAGAACAAGCTCTATGAGGAGCGGCTTGAAGAGCTGGGCATGTTTAGCCTGAAGAAGAGAAGGCTGAGAGAAGACATGATAGCCATGTATAAATATGTGAGAGGAAGTCATATATATGTTGTGTTCATGAAAAAACAGGCCCAGGTTTCACACTAGAGTGTATAAATACATTTAAAAACTATTAACTATATGTATTACTGTGTTAGAGTGTAATTTTGTGTCATTTTGGTTGGTGGTGTGCCCCAGGATTTTGTAAATGTAAAAAATGTGCCGCGGCTCAAAAAAGGTTGAAAAATACTGTACTAGATAATGGAGGAAGGCAGGGAATTTCAGACAATAATAATAATAACTACTCTGGAACTTCTGAATTCAGACTGGCAGAGTTTTGGAGCACAATACTCCTGTCCTGACCTCACAATCGTGGAAAAAGACTAAGTATGGATCATCAATGTTGCAAACCCAGATGACAGCAGAATTGACAAGAAGCAACTGGAATTGCTCACACGAGATGAGGATTTAAAGATTGAACTGCAAAGACTCTGGCACAAGCCAGTCAAGCTGGTCCCAGTGGTGATCGGTACACTGGGTGCAGTGCCTAAAGACCTTGGCCAGTACTTAAAAACAATCACCACTGACAAAATTACCATCTGTCAGCTTGAAAAGGCCACCCTATGTGGATCTGCATGCATTATTTGTGGATATATCACATAGTCCTAGACACTTGAGAAGTTTTCGATGTGAGATCCAGTACAAAAGCCAGCATAGGCATCTTGTTTGCTGTGTACTAATCTTGTTGTGTATCAATAATAATAATAATAATTTTATTTATTCCCCACCCCCTCTCCCCAAAGGGGCAGCTTACAGCAAAATGAACAAATACAATAAATAATACATAGAAAACAATCACATATCAATTAATAAAACAAATAGCACAACAATACACACATAAACACAAAATTAAAAACTATAAACCCTATAAAACCATATATAACGCTAATGCTAACAATGGTCTCAAACTAAGGCAAGTTGTGGCTTTAGAAGATCTTTAGCTTTCTCTGCCCAATTGTTCTCGTACCCCCAAAAAAAAACTACAACTCCCAGGATCCGATTTCATTGAGCCCTGGCAGTTAAAGTTGTGAAATTTGCCTTTAGTCTCTCAAATTTTAGCATTGAGGTCACTTATAACTTCAGTTGAGCATTTGGTAATGCTACACAGGCTTAGTATTCGAAATACTTGTGATGTATTTTGGATTTTTTAAATTCAAATATTGAAATATTTTCATATCCAAATATGATATATGTTGTAGGTCAGACTCAGGTCTAAACATAAAATTAATTTATATTTCATATACACCTTACACACATAGCTCAAAGGTAATTTAATGAAGTATTTATAATAATTTTGTGCATGAAACCAAATATGTGTGCATTGAACCATCAGAAAGTAAAGGTGTCACTATTTCAGCCAGTCATGTAGACCATTTTGGAATATTTTAGATTTTAGAATTCTGTACAAGGATAATTCTGAAAAGAACCTCCCTTTTAAGACTGTTTTTTTTAATACTCACCTAACCACATCTTTCCCTCCTTAACTTCTATCTAATTGGAATTTTTTAGCAGTGTTAAGACTGGGAGGATAGTCAGGGCCTATTTGTATATCTGCAGTATACAATGCCATAAAGTAACTGGGGAAAAATAAGATTATACCTGAGCCTACTGTAGCCTTGTGTGTCTGCCTACAACAGGCAATGTGTACAGTGAAACGAAGTAATGAAGGATAACCTACAAAGATAACCACTTGAAACCTATTTATTTATTTACTATATTTCTACTTCAACCTTCTCAACCCTCGGGGGGAGACTCAGGGCAGCTTACAAGGCACAATTAGATGCCGACAACAATACACAATATAAAATCACTAATAGAACTAGATTAAAAGCATCAGAGTTAAAACAATGATCAACAATCAAATTAAATTAAAATTCCGTCTATAACAAGTCCACATTCAATCAATGGCGGAAGGCGTATTTTTATGTCCGTCGTCATATTAGTCCATTCCAAGTAAAGTGCTGCATTAAGTTACTGTGCAAAGGCCTGGTCACACAACCACAATTTTACTTTCTTCCTGAAAGCTAGGAGGGATGGGGTCGATCATATTTCGCTTGAATGCGCATTCCACTGGCGGGGGACCACAGCTGAGAAGGCCCTGTCTCTCGTCCCCGCCAACTGCAGTTGAGTTGCTGGCGGAAGCGAGAGCAGGGCCTCCCCGGATGATCTTAAGTTATGAGGTGGGACGTAGCGGCAGATGCGTTCGGACAAGTAAGCTGGGCCAGAACCGTTTAGAGCTTTAAAGGTCAAAACCAGCACTTTAAATTGAGCCCGGAAGTGGACAGGCAGCCAGTGGAGCTGACACAACAGGGGGGTGGTATGCTCCCTGTATGTCGCTCGAGTTAGTAGCCTGGCTGCCGCCCGTTGGACTAGTTGAAGTTTCCAAACCGTCTTCAAAGGCAGCCCCACGTAGAGTGTGTTGCAGTAATCTATTCAGACCACCGTTGCCAGATCAGACTTCCCAAGGAACGGTCGCAGCTGGCGCACAAGTCTTAACTGTGCAAAAGCTCCCCTGGCCACCGCCAAAACCCTACCAGGACACAAATGTGTGCTTTCCACCTATGTAATCATGAAGCCAACAGGAAATTAAAAGTTGCGTAGGAAGGCCAAGAGCTCGAACCCTGTTCCCATCCTAAATATCTCAGTGTCACCTTAGATCCAACACTAACATTTAGGAAACACTGTATGAACCCCAAGCACAATGTAGCTGCTCGCAATAACATCCTGTGGAAACTTACTGGCAGCACTTCAGCCCTGGCCTTGTCTTACTCAACTGCTGAGTATGCCTGCCCTGTTTGGCACAAGTTTGTCCATGTGAAGCAGGTGAATATAGCACTGAATGAGACATGTAGAATAATCACAGGTTGTCTCAAACCCACACCTGTTGATATACTCTATAAGCAAGATGGCATTGCCCCCCACTTCTCCATGTACCACAGGAAGTTGCTTCTAACTGGGGGAGAAATAAGGTTGAACACTGAAAGCCATCCACTACATGACTATTTGCCTTCTCCCAGTAGACTCAAATAAAGGAAAAGCTTCATGAGAACCACCGTCCCTTTTAATGTTCCCCCAACAACAGCAGATCAAAAGACAACCTGGCAAAATGGCACTACCTAGAAGAACCCTCCACCTTGTGCAATTGTGGAGCAGAACAAACAACTCCGCATCTGTATGCTTATCCACAATGCCCTGCCTCATGCACAGAAGAAGAATTGTTTAAAGCCACAGACAATGCAGTCACTGTTGCCCATGTTTGGTCAAAAAAAATTAGCCGCTTGTGCTCCGTCTATTGCTTACGATCATCCGGAGAGACCCTGTTCTCGGTCCCGCCTGCTTCGCAGGGGACGAGACACAGGGCCTTTTCAGTGGTGGCTCCTCAGCTTTGGAACGCCCTTCCTAGTGACATCAGATCAGCCTCCTCCCTCCTGACATTTCGCAAGAAGGTTAAGACCTGGATGTTTGACCGGGTATTTGCGGATGTAGTATGATTATCAAATAGAGACCTACGGAACATCGACGATGCAATTGGAAACCAATTTAATAATGAGACGCTGGTATTGTGTTTTTAATGTTAAGTGCTAATTTGTATATGATGTAATTGTTTTTATAATTGCTGATATGTTTGTCTTGGGCAGTTTTGCCATTGTACACCGCCTCGAGTCGCCTTCGAGCTGAGAGAGGCGGTCTAGAAGCAAAGTAAATAAATAAATATTGTATCAGTTTTGTTGTGATTTATGCAATGCTTTTGACACAAAAAATAAGCCTTGCATAAGTAGACAAATATTTAAATGCTTATTCCAAAACATATCTAGAAATGAGTTTTTCCTACACATCTGTTTCGTAAATTGAAGTATGTATATACTATAAAGACATTCCCCCCAAAAGGTGGTTAGGAAACGGTATCATGGGGAATGTTAACATAACCAATTTTCAGTTTTTCACTCTGTGCAATTCTAGAAATGTGGGGACTGAATTAAAATTTTATGGGAGGGTGTAGAGTTCCTATTTTGCTTCAAAGGGCAGTGACCTCGTTTTCCTATCTCCTGATAGGGAATGCCACAAGTACATATTTCTGTCTCTTTCATAGAATCATAGAGTTGGAAGAAACTACAAGGGCCATCCAGTCTAATCCCTTGCCATGCATGAATGTACAAACAAAGCATCCCTGATAGATGGCCATAAAGCCTCTGCTTAGAAACCTCCAGAGGAGATTCCACCACACTCCAAACTGGCATGTTTCACTGCCAAACAAGTCCTCGGGAAGTTCTTCCTAATGTTTAGGTGGAATCTCTTTTCCTGCAATTTGAATTCATTGTCCCATGTCCTAATGTCCAGAGTAGCAGAAAATAGGTTTGCCCCCTTTTCAATGTGACATCTTTTCAAATATTTAAACATGGTTATCATGTCCCCTCTTATTTGTCCCAGAGGAGCATATACTATCAATCCCTACCCCACCGGAGCTGTGTCTTTAATGCTTTTCTTCTGCACTCCTTTTTAAGGTAGCAATTTGAGTTCTGACATTTTTCATTTCTTTTCATGAATTGTTTTTCATTTGTTTGAAGCTGTTTCAAACTGACCATACTAGCTTTTTTGTAGTGGAAAGTCTTAGGAAGGGAATTTGGTTCCCTGGGATGTAGGACTGGGCTCACAGCAGACTTCAATGAGGCCCTCCCAGCCTTTTGATGCCTCTCCAGAACCAACCTAGCCCCCCATATCGGACCCCCTGATATGCTGCCAGCTGCTGCCTTTCCTCTCCCTTCCTTTTTAACACCTGTTAGTCACTCAGCTTCCTTTCACGGGCCTTTACCGTGTAGTTCTCCTGCATAAGAGCGATGCACTGAAACTAAACATTGGCTTTTAGAAAATATAATATGTCTTAGGAGCATGTAGGGTCAATTATGGTAAGCCATTCCTGGATATGCTTGTCCTGGAAATTGCTCAACAATTTCATTTTGAAAGGATTGTGTTCCTTAAAGGGTACTTTGAAGGTCTAGCTTTTCGTGCTACTTCTCAAAGAGTGGGAACAAGTGGTACTTTTCAAAGAGTAGAAATAAGTGGTACATTCTAGTACTCTCCACTAGCTAAGGACAAAAACCTTGTGTACAGCTTCCAGTCCAAAGCCCTTCAGTCAAGGACCAGATGATGCTGGTTGTGTAGCCCTAATGACTGAGATCAAGGTGGGCTGACCCAGATGTCGTGTGGTGGGCAGAAAGTTGTGGAGACAAATCATTTGCACCATCACCCAAATCTCTAGCCCTGTTTAGAATGAATTTCCTATTCTGCTGACACAATAATACTAGTGTAGAAGTGAGATTTCAGAAGTTGTTGGAGTCACATCTCTCAGTCTCATTATACCAACCACTGAGACCAGTGGAGGACTCCAACAGACACCTGTGCATGCTGTAATTGATTTAATTTGGCTAGAGAGGGTCATCGCCAAAAGCTTCTACAATCCCACTGCTTGCCCTAAGCAGAAATGGTCATGGGAAGGGCTATATGGTAGGTTATAGTGGTAGTCCTGCAATGCAAGATTTGGGGCATTGTTTTCTATGCACTACTGCTTGTACTTCTCACCCGTTCTTTGTTTCCCTGTATTTTACATTGGGACCGAGATGTACTAACACCCATCTGGTAAGCTATCATGGAAATCGTTTGCACTGTTTAAATAATAATAATAATAATAATAATGAAACATTGGAGTTCTCAGTCAATATAGCAACTGTCCTACCATCATTAAGAATAATTGGTGGAAGCTAACAAACATACACAATATTTTCTTTTCCTTAGCATAAAAAACTGACAAATGTTAGATACTAGTTATGTGAAAAAGTCAATTTTTTTATTGTACAAAATGCATAAGGTTGTGGGTGAACTACAACTAACATAATGCCAGGTTAACCCCAAGAAATTCTATTAGTACTTAAAGTTGGTTATGTTGGGCAAGTTTGCTCTAGATGCATCATCAGTAGGGTTCCCTGGCTGCAGGGTAAACTACAACTCTCACTATTGTGAGTCAGTCCCCTAAAACCCCTCCAGTAGGTTGAGTTAGTCATGGGGATTCTATGTGCCAAGTTTGGTCCAGGTCAATCATCAGTGGAGGTCACAGTTTCCCTGGTTGTGGGTGAACTACAACTCCCAAAAAGGAAAGTCAGTTTTCCCCAAACCCCACCCCTCAGTAAACCAATTTTGGCATATCAGGTATGTGTGCCAAGTTTGGTCTAGATCCATTGATGTTTGGGTTCAAAGTGCTCTCTGGATGTAGGTGAACTACAGCTCCCCCAAATTAAGGTGAATTTTCTCCAAAGACCTCCAGTATTTTTTCCTGGTCATGGGGGCTCTGTGTGGTAAGTTTGGTCTATTTCCATCTTTGATGGAATTCAGAGTGCTCATTGATTGCAGGTGAACTATAAATCCCAGTACCTACAACTCCAAAATGTCCTGGCCAATTCCCCTCAAAACCTAGCAGTATTCAAATTTGGGTATATCAGGTATGCATGCCAAGTTTGGTCCAGATCCATCATTGTTTGGACTCATAGTGCGCTCTGGATGTAGGTAAACTACAACTCATATAAATCCCTCCAAAGACCTCCAGTATGTTTTGTTGGTCATGGAGGTTCTGTGTGTCAGGTTAGTTCCAGGTCATCGTTGGTGGAGTTCAGAGTGCTCTTAGATGGCAGGTGAACTACACATCACAGTACCTACAACTCCTATAAATCATGGTGAATTCTGCCCAAACCTCTCTAGTATGTTCAGTTGCTGATCAATTCCTCTGTTTGCTGTGTGCCATAGAAAAGTATAGGAAAGGGCTAAGGGAGAGGCAGTGGGCGGGGTCATGCACATTCCACAACAATGGAGAGAGTAAGAAACATTGGGGTGCCTGTGGTGGAGGAAAAACAAAAAATTCGGGATGAAATTATCCCTGTATGAAAGTCTTGACTTGGGTTGAGGGTAGTGTGGTATTTATGGAGGACACTGGCAGGGGTTGAACACGATGCTCGCTATAACCTGCAATGTCATTGGAGGGAGGGCCTTTGGTGGCTCCTCATAGGTAAGGATCATAGCTGTTTGTGGAAGCGGGAGCCTGCCTGTGAAAGTAGATACGGTGTTTCCCGAAAGACTCCACGCCTTCTGCCCATGCGCGAATGTTGCGCATGGGCGAAGGTACTGAGCGCGTCTGACACAGCCGCGCTGACGCAGCAGCGCGCAGGGCGCTCCAGGCCTTCTGCCCATGCGCAGACATTCGCGCATGGGCAGAAGGCCTGAGCGCGCCGCCAGCGCTGCATCAGCTGGCTGCATCAGCGGCTGCGCCAGACGCGCTCAGTACCTTCGCCCATGCGCAGACATTCGCGCATGGGCAGAAGGCCTGAGTGCGCCCGGCGCAGCTTGCCTGGCGCAGGCGGGGCCGCTATGGAGGAGGAGGTGGTGGGCGGAGGCAAGCGGCGGCGGTGCGCGGCGCGGAGGCAAGCGCGGCGGAGGTAGGCGGCACCGGAGGCGGAGGGAGGCGGGCAGCAGCGGCAAGTGGCGGCGGGGAGGCGGCGGTGGGGGAGGCGGCACCGGAGGCGGAGGGAGGCGCCGGCAGCGGCAAGTGGCGGCGGGGGAGGCGGCGGCGGGAGGAGGCGGCGGGGGAGGCGGTGGCGGGGGAGGCGGGCGGGGCAAGCAGCGGCGGAGGCAAGCGGCGGCGGGGGGAAGCGGAGGAGGAGGAGGAGGCGGAGGAGGCGGGACCGAGGAGGAGGCGGGACTGAGTGACGCGGCGGCCGGGGGTACGGCTTACATTCGGGGTACGGCTTACATTAGCCGACCCCCCTGACACCCCCGATACGTCTTACAATCGGGGTGTCATACTTGGGAAACACGGTAGATACTTATCTATCTATCTATCTATCTTGCATATGGCAAGATAGATAGATAGATGGATAGATTACTTGCCAATTTAAGTAGGATATTAAGGAGTTCCTAAATACCCTAAAACCACTTTTTCAATCTTGGAAGCTAAACAGGGCAGCCTTGTTAATACTTGGATGTGAGACCACCAATAAATACTACTGGCTATATTTCTAAGGAAAAAAACCTAGCAAAATCACCTTTTAATATTTATTGCCTAAGAAAACCCCATTAAATCCATAGGGTCATCATAAGATGACAGGTTTCTTGAAGGAACATATATACACACGCAAGTAAGGAGTACATTTACTGGAATATTTCAGTAGTGATGCTAGTAAGAACACAAGGTGTTCTGCACTGAATGATAAACTATATTGAGGGCCTGTTCAGACAACATCTTTATCCCAGGAGCTTTCGCAGCAAACAGAAAGGTGGCCAGAAATTGCTAGAAAAGGCAAAAAATGCAAGATTTCTAGGTGTCTCCGTTTTTTTAATTTTTTTATTTACGACATTTATATATGCTGCCCTTTTCACCCCGAAGGGGACTCAGAGCAGCTTACAAGTAAAATGTAAATACAATAAATTACATTATTGCCATAGCACAATATTAATATTATATATTACATTGTACTATACCATTATACTGTAATATTATTAATAATATTACATGTAATATAAAATATACAATTATAATATCATATTAGTAGTAGTAGTATTATACTGTATTACATTATAATATTATCAATATTATATGTAAATACAATATATTTTATTATTGTCATAGCACAATATTAATATTAAATAATAAATTAATATTGAGCCGAATATGCGGATCTTTGCTTGTCTGTATGTCCCTGCAATCAGAAATCACAGAAGTTCCTGATTGGTCAGTTCCTAAAAGGAATATGACACTTGAGTAGAAGGCAAAAACTTTCTTTGTGTGCCAGAAACTTCATGAAACGTGTGGAGGGCACATTTTCTCTGGCCAGGACAAAGTTGTAGCTCCTTAGTCAGTGTTGTACATCTTTTCACAAGAAGAGCAATCAGGAACAGCCATGTATAATCCAGGAACAGCACCCTGTTGTTTGATGCCACAAGTACACAACCAAATCTGTCTGGACAGATTGACAGGCAGCCAGGCTCTAAAAAGTGTCAATAATGACAACATTCTGTTCCTGGCTTGAAAGTGTGTGTTACTGTTTGATTGTGCAGTGCTGACTTGGACAGGAGTGATCCTAACACGTAAACTTTGTTTGTGTGGCAGATACTTCATGAAACATCTGGAGGGCACAGTTTTTTCTGGCCAGGACAAAGAATAGAACTTTTGCAGTGATTCGCTACAGTAATTCTCTGCATATTTGCCTATCCGCACCATGAGGTTTTTTTAAAAAACAAAAATTGCCAAAGTTTCCAGTGTAAGTTCCGCAGTGGTCATCTTGGGTGCTTCTAAATCTTGCAACAAAGCATCACATCTGGGCAATGGAGACAGAAATTCGGGGACCAATAGGACCCCTTCTGAAGTCCTGGGATTTTTTGCCCCTGTTTAGAACCCATGATTTAATGCTGTCTGGAAACATCCCAAGATTCTACACTTTCAGGAGTATTTTCAAAAAAACATTCTGTAGAGTTGTTTTTGTAGTTGTTTGTGATAGCTTTCTTCTGCAGAGAATAAATTATATTTGAAGTGAATTGATATCTGGAATAATATACTAAACAAACAAAATTTATTAAAAGCCTTGGACAAAAGTTCTCTAGCTTGATGCAGAAAAGTAATGATTTTGTATTCAAAGCATGTTTTGTATATGTGATGTTGCTATGGAACCAAGAAAATGACAACAGTTTCCCTAGGTGCCTGCAAGGACTACATTTTTTTCCTTTTAATATTAAACTATATCTCCTCAAAATTGTATCTATTGAAATGAAAAGGATTCCTGCAATTTTTTAATAGCAATGTTCTTCATCTGTTCTTTAAATTCAATGTATTTTTCTGCATCATAAAGTACAGAAGAGATAACTTGAACTCTGCAAGAAACTGGATATACTCTTTTGGGGACAAAATACCTTTTGCATATGGCAAGACGCTAAAAGCACATGACAAAGAGGCAAGAATTGTACAGTTACACAATTTTTAAAATTTACAATTGATATTTCTCTTATAAATAAGTTTAAAAATGGCAAAATCTATCGCAGAGTAAATTATACTACACTTCTCTAATAGATTCCTTTAGAGTCCATTCCAGGCAGTTTAATTAAATGTCTTTCAATCAAAATGTGATTGCAGATTTCCACACACTTTCCCTCACATCCACTTATGTGCAAAACCTTCTCTATCCCTTCCTAAACTCTTTATATGAGGGTTATCTGGAAAGTAAGGAAAGCGGGAAGCCAGTGGATGTGAACGAGCAGTGCCAGTCATCAGTAGCACATCCACTTGTGTTATGGTAAAGGTTAGAGATGAGCGTCCTCATTCCATTTCCCTCCAAGTGTGAAGTTTGTGCTGTAATACGCTACTTAAATGCTAAGGGTATGAATGTTGTTGCAATTCATCGCAAAGGCATTTTAGTTTGTGGAGAGGACGTAATGTCGAGACAGCATGTGACAAAATGGGTACGGAATATATTGTGGGACCATGAAGAAACTTTGCAGAGCCATCAAAAACAAATATCATGGGATGGTGATGGCGAGAGTCCTTCATGACAATGTGTATCCGCACACCACTCATGCCACATAAGAGTTGTTGACTTCATTTGCTTGGATGTTTTAAGCCACCCCTCTCATAGCCCCAATCTCACACCCAGTGACTATCACCTGAAAGAACACCTTGGTGGAAAACACTTCCAACAATGAGGAGGTGAAAATCGAAGTGGCGAACTGGCTGAAAAAGGCGGACACGGGCATCAAAAAATCATCCGTCAGATGACAAAATGTATTGAACAGAATTGTTATTGTGTGGAAAAATAATGTATTACCTATGCTGTAATCCATGTTTTATTAAAATATATTCATTCTTTGTATATTTTTTAATTTAAAAATGTAACCTTACTTTCCAGATAACCCTCGTACATGTTTACAAGTTATTTTCTGAAAATTTGTTTTTAACGGTTCCCACAGAACTTGCTTCATGGGAAGAAACTAAAAACTGTTTGCAGAAGAATATAATGTGTGGACTTCTGTAATTAAGAGAAACCTCTAAGCTGAAGAATTGCAACAAGTGGGGAAACCAAAAGCCCTACAGCGAGGCATTACCTATGCTGTAATCCATGTTTTATTAAAATATATTCGTTCTTTGTATTTTTAAAAAAATCTTGTAACCTTTCCAGATAACCCTCGTACATGTTTACAAGTTATTTTCTGAAAATTTGTTTCTAACCGTTCCCACAGAACTTGCTTCATGGGAAGAAACTAAAAACTGTTTGCAGAAGAATACAATGTGTGGACTTCTGTAATTAAGAGAAACCTCTAAGCTGAAGAATTGCAACAAGTGGGGAAACCAAAAGCCCTACAGCGAGGCATAGAATGAAAGCAAACACAAAGACCTTTTTGTTTCTTTTAACCCAGTTTTCCCACATTCACTGAAATCTAACAGTGAATGTTCCTGGAAAATAACATTATTGCATTTTCTATAAATAATATTGTATTAGGAACACTTGCAGAGCCTATGGTGTTTCTGTACTGCCTGATAAGGCCTTATGGTACTCATAATGCTCCTTTTCAGATCCTTTTTACTTTCCTCCCTGAAAACAAATAGAAAATGTGTGATCTTTATATTCATCTTTCAAGGAAGCATACCAGATATTTGCAGATGAAAAGAATCGCAGCTAAAAATAAAAAATGCAATATTAAGAGAAACATGGGAGGAAGGCAGGCATGTAGCCGGGGGGGGGGCAAAGGGGGCTTCACCCCGAAATTCTCAGGGTAGTCCGCGAAAAGGCCTTACTGGTACATTATTTAAACTGTTATGTTTATTCATATCATGATCTGATCACTATGCTCATTATATCCCACATTAATGGGGTTATTGGGATAACAATACAAAAGGTTTGCTAGGGTAGACCCTCTTCCACCCAGTCTCCCCCCCCCCCCCCCCCCCCGAATCAAAATCCTGGCTACGGCCCTGGAGGAAGGTTTAGGGATTAAGGTAAGGGGAGTGGATTGGATACAGTTATGGAATCAAAGACATTTAAGGAACTTATCAATAAGGGTTAAAGAAAACTTTTATAAATTGGTATGGAAATGGTACATAACACCAGTAAAAATAGCAAATATTAATAAAAATGTTATAATAAACTGTTGGAGAGGTTGCCAAGAGGTGGGTACATATATTATATACATATGTGGTGGGAATGTAAATATGTAAATGAATTCTGGGGGAAGGTATTTAGAGAAATAGAAGTAATACTGTATATGAAGATGGAAAAGTGCAAGTATTGCATTGTTGTCATTATATAATGTTAAGAATTTAGGGAAAACAGAGAAGGATGCAGTAAATAATATGTTAACTGCAGCAAGGTAGTTGATAGCAAGGAACTGGAAAGACAAGATGAATATACAAATTGAAGAATGGTATAAAGAACTATGGAAATTAGCAATAAATGATAAATTGACATGTAGGTTAAAAGTTAGAAGGGGGTACGGAAGGTAAATGTCTTTGATGAAGTCTGGGGTAAATTTATCGAGAATGGTTTAAAAGAAGTAGATGGGAAGTTACCTCCACAAGAAGAAATGAGATATTGGAAGGAGAATGCTAATTGAAGTGGCTCAGAAGGGGGTGGGGACACAGAGGTGAATATGATAAGATATAAGATATATATGCATATATAGTTGATGTAACGAATTAAGTGTGAAATACAAAAGTATGGAATGTATTGATGTATGTATGCAACTTAAGAGAATCAATGTACTTAAGAAAATGTATTAAAATTATTAATTTAAAAAAGAGAAAAGAATCACAGCTCAGTAAAGATGGAATCATACTGAAAAGTCATTTTGGCCCTGTCCTAGGGCCTTTCCACACAGCCATATAACCGAGAATATAAAGATAGAAAATCCCACAATATCTGCTTTGAAGTGGGTTATCTGAGTTCACACTGCCATATATTCCAGTTCAAAACAGATAATGTGGAATTTTATTCAGCTGTGTGAAAGGGGCCCTAAATACCTTTCTATATTACTTATTTTGCAAAAAAAGATGTGTTCTGCACAGAACATTATTATGAGATTGTTGGATGAAATAGCCGTCTTAACACTGACAAAGGTTGTGTGTCCCTGTCGGTGCTTCTAGATCTCTCAGAGGGTTTTTGATACAATTGAACATGGTATCCTTCTGAAATGCCTGGAGAGGCTGGGAATCGGAGGTACTGCACTGCAGTGGTTCTGGTCAAACCTCTCAGGCAGGTTCCAGATGGTGGTGCTTGGGGATAGCTGCTCCTCTAAAAAGGAGCTGTCATATAGCATCCTACAGGGCTCTATTCTATTCCCAATGCTTTTTAACATTTACATGAAACTGCTGAAAAAGATCATCCGAAGGCAGCTGATATGCTGATGACATCAAAATATATTTCTCTATATTGTCAAAAAACAATTTTAGCTAAGAAGTGGATGTCTCCTCTCAATAAATGTCAGGGGGCTGGATGAAGAATCATAGAAGTAGACTCGATGAAGAATCATAGAAACATAGAGTCTGAAGAGATCTCATGGGCCATCCAGCCCAACCCCCTGCCAAGAAGCACATTGAAATTGCCCCTGACAGATGGCCATCCATCCTCTGTTTAAAAGCCTCCAAAGAAGGAGCCGCCGCCACTGAATCCAGACAAAACAGAGGTGCTTGCCATTAATGGCCCTAATCTGGAAGTGTGTCAAACAGTTCTGGATGGGATTACACTCCCCCTGAAAGACTGTGTTCACACCTTGGGGGTGCTCCTGGATCTGTTTCTTCAAATGTCAGCCCAGGGAGATGAGGTGGTCCTTACTATCAGTTCTGGCTGATATGCTAGCTGTGTCCCTTCCTAGAACCACATCACATTGAAATGGGAGAAGAATCGGGTTTTACTGCATTCCTTCCCATATTTCCCTGTCTTGTGGGATGGCCAGCCATCCAATGTCCTTTTTGCATCCAACTTCACCTTTGCCCCTCTTTTGTCCACATTCTTCATTCAGGTGTTACCCAACACCTGAAGACGGTCTTCAGGCTCCATTTCTATGCATTGCAGAAGCAGAGCCCCACAGAAGGCCTCCCTCAGGCCAACCCTTCCAGGCACCATAGCTGCCTCCCCTATGGGCCCTCCACTCACTTATTCACTCGCTCGCTCACTCACTCACTCACTCACTCACTCACTGCTCTCGATCTCACCGCCCTTCTTGGTCGTGCCTGCATTGCTCATGGCTGAGAGGGGCTGGGCAAGATGGAAGGCAGGCCCGGATTACCCATAAGGCCACTCTAGGCCATGGCCTAGGGTAGCACCTTTTGGGGGGCAGCAGGTCCGAACCCCCCCCCAAAGTTTTTAAAAATTCAAAAAAATTTCAATTTTTTAAAGGGTGCATGCGCACAGTGGCATGAGCGCCATCCATGGCTGCCCCCCTTAGCTCTGCTCTCCTCGGCTCTGCCCCCACCCTTGGCTCTGCCCCGGCTCCGCCCCCGCCTCCTTGCGAGCCCAGTCTGTTTCCCTGCTTCCCTTGTCTGGCTCGCGCGCCTCAGTCTCTCTGTGTGTTTGTGTTTCCCTGCCTACCTCCCTCCCTCCCTCGGCTTGCGCCCCCAGCCTGTGTTTTCCTGCTTCTCGTGCAGGGCGGAGCCGGGGCGGAGCCGGGGGCAGGGGCAGACTCAGAGCCTTTGGCCTAGGGCACCAAAAGAGCCTGATCCGGGCCTGATGGAGGGCACGCTCCCTGTTTCCTCTCTGGCATCTTCCCTTCATCTGCAGGGCCACAGCACGGCATCACAGCAAGGCCCAGCCAAGATTCATTGAGAATGCAGAGGTGCTGGGCGTGATGGGGTTGATGGGAAGGCACTTCAAAAAAGTCAGTAGAGGCACCTTCCCATCACCCCTAGTGCATCCGCCACTTCAGCAATGGGGAAAGATTTCAGAGAGTGGCTCTGTAGATAGAAGCACCTCTTCCCTGCCAGATCCCGGCCAGGGCCTGCTGAAGTGCCCTGCCGGGCTCGGTGAAGACACCGGGGATGATGGGAAGGTCATTCTTCACAGATGAGAGACAGAGCCTTCTCAGTGGTGGCCCCTCAGCTGAGGAATGCCCTCTGCAGGGATATCAGATCCGCCCCCTCCCTTTTAACATTCCGTAAAAAAGTCAAAACCTGGCTTTTTGAGAAAGTGTTTACAAATGCAGAGTAACAGGCAAATATAGAACAACGGAATGGTTGGATGCTGTGATTGGACATTGGTTTTTAATAAGGAGATGCTGTTGATATATGTTTTATATGTTTTTATTAGCTCTGTATGGTTTTTATATTGTATGGTAAATGTTTTTAATTGTATTTTATGGTATCCGGGCATCAAATTGTTGCCAACTGTAAACCACCTTGAGTCACCTTCGGGCTGAGAAAGGCGATATGCAAATATGGTAAATAAATAAATAAATGTAATGAGCACAACTCTGCTTGACGTTTTCATGCAAACTAGATTCAATTTGGCTCTGAATACAGCAGTAATGCACATTTTAGGTTGGGCTCCAAGTCCCATCAGCTAAATCCAGCACAGTTAATGGTGATGAGTACTTAGAGGTGCAGTCAAATTGCTTCTGGGTTGCTTCACCAATTCTACCCTATAGTAAGTAAACTCCTTATATTCTTCCACATGATCTCAATGGCACTGATCATACATAAACATCACTTAAATTAATGGGAGTTGATAACAAACTAGGTGTTACTAGATCTAAAAATCACTATCAGGAAATGCCTTTGTCTTAGTAATACAATCCATGTTTACACTTGCACAATAGTAACTGCTGAAAGATTATGTAGTAATATTCTTAACAGTAAAGTATTTCATCACTGGCATCGGAATCATATGTTATCAGTTCAGACATTACATTATGAGTGGTGAAACTTTCAGCATGTTGTATTTTCCCTACAGTTTCTTGACTGGAGCATCCTAGTCTGACAATAATATGTAATAATTTATTGCTCCACTTGTTTGGATTGTTTTCAAAGACCATGCAACCTTATATATGTTGACTTAAATGTGTCTTGTTGTGTTCATCGGAGACTATTCCAAGGAAGAACAAGTCGCTTAAAGTTCTTGAATTCACACTGTCTTTAGACCAGCATCCTCACTATTCTGCTATAGCAGAAGATAAAAATCAAGTTAATCACATGTATGACACACTCTTAGCCACAGCAGCAACATCACAAGCTAGAGGGAGATTGCCGAGGAGGAAACAATTATGCATTTCTGCATTCCAGTTCTAACACGGGATATAACCAACAATACAAAATGCCATTATTGATATTGAGGCACTATTACAAAATGTTATGGTGGCCTTTAAAAGAAGATTAATCAAATTCATATAGGATAAGGCTCTCAGTGGCTGCTTATAGCTGTGAATACTGTGCTACTTGGAAGATCAGAAATATCTTGCCTCAGGATACCAGTTCAGGGAGACAGGTGTCAAACTAAAAGAGGCCTTTGGTATGATCCGGTTGATCTTCATATGTTCTTATAATCTTTTGATTCACCTTTCCACTTGCAAATCTGTGCATCCAGGCTATTTTACCTGCTAAGCTGGCCTATAACATCACAGTAGAACTCTTCATGACCATCTGTCCACCTCCTTTTCACCTCATCCATTTGAGTCCCTTATCTTTCTCAGCGATGTAAGAAATCTGCATTTTAGACTAGAGCAGTGGTTCTCAACCTGTGGGTCCCCAGGTGTTTTGGCCTACAACTCTCAGAAATCCCTGTCAGTTTGCCAGATGTTAGGATTTCTGGGAGTTGAAGGCCATAACATCTGGGGATCAACAGATTGAGTACCACTGGAGGCAGATCAAGACAACCCTTTATCCCAAAAGCATCCACGTTAAAAAGGGGGATTTTGGGGAGGGTTGACCGCACCTACCCCAGAAAGCTCGCACTTTCTGGGGTGGGTTGTCCACACATTCTCACAGGACAAGCTCGAGAGAACGTGGGGATGCCCTATCCCCTCCCCGACACTTTAGAAAAGTAAAAAACTCACCAGCCTGCAGTATGCCCTCCGAGCAGTTCCCCCAGCATGTAGAAATGACGTGCCAGGAGAGCGGAGGGGGTGTGTGTGATTTTCCTCCCTCCTCCCCTCACCGGCCCCCCTAGCATGTCATTTCTATGCACCGAGAGAGCTCATCGAGACTTCTAATGGAGATCACATAAGTTTCTATTACTTTTAGCTCGGTAAACTGTGGGAATACTGTCTGGACTGCAGTATTCTGCTGTACAGATACGGAAGTAGTGCATTTATCCCGTGCCTTCCAGGGTTTTCCTGGTTTATAGCAAACTAGTTGATCCTGGCACGCGTTGCTGTGCCCTATTTAGGAGATGTGAGTATGTATGATTGGGCTGTTTGGGGTGTGGAGTTGAGTGAGTGAGTGTGTGAGTGGGTGTGGGTGTGTGTGTGTGTGTGTGTGTGTGTGTGAATGTTCTATCCATTTAATTATGCACCATCAGCACTTTGAATTTAATTGCCTTAACAACTGGAAACTTTAAGACGCTACTACCACACTATAAGGCATTGTGTGCCAACTCTATGGATTGCTGCTATTGGTAATTTCAGCCTGGTGCTAGACCTGATCCTGAACTGTGGTGCTCATTGTGACCCGCTATCTGCCTTCTCGCACTTTATAGACCAATAGCCTACTCTGCACTTTACCGCTATCACTGCCTCCCATGATACTAATGTTACGACCAAGTCTGTCGCACTTTATGCTGGCACTTGCACTTTGTGCATTGTTAATAGTCTACAACAACTCGGAGGGAGGTGGAAGCTGCAGGGTAGGAAGGGTTACGGGCGAAAGATCTACATTTTATATGAGTGCACTAAACCAGGATTCCCTTTACGGTGTACAACTGGGTGATATGGAGAGAGAACATGCAGGAGGGATGGTTCCCGGGCGGGGGGCTCCTATCGGGGTGGTGACTGGGAGAGGAAGATGCGGGAAAGAGAGACCCAAAGTATGGATTCGGCCTAGAATTTGTAATGGATCTAAATTACCAATTCGACCTAGAAGAGAACACTCAAAATTTTCAATTCGGCCAAAAATCTGTGCAAGAACTTTATTAAATTTGAACCGGGCTCCTGACAAAGCTAAGCTGAGTACCCAGGAAGGCGGTCCCCCGGTTGAAAGTGGTGCTGTTTAATGCCAGGTCAGTCAATGGTAAAACATCAACAATACAACAATACAAGATTTAATTCTTGAAGAACAAGCTGACCTGGCTTGTATAACGGAGACCTGGTTGGATGAGGCTGGGGGGTTAATCTCTCCCAGCTCTGCCCACCGGGTTATTCCGTACAGCACCAAGCGAGACCGGGAGGGCGGGGAAGGGGAGTCGCAGTGGTCTATAAGGATTCCATCCCCTTGACCAGGTGCCCCATCCCGGGACAGGATAGGGATTCTGCTAGTGTACCGACCACCCCGCTGCACTACAGTCTCCTTACCTGAGCTAGCTGGAGTGGTCTCAGGCCTGGCCGTGGAGTCTCAGCGGCTCATCATGCTGGGAGACTTCAACGTCCATGCCGAGACCACTCTATCAGGAGCGGCTCAGGACTTCATGGCCGCCATGGCAACCATGGGCCTGTCCCAGCTAATATCAGGTCCCACCCATAGTGCAGGACACACGTTAGATCTGGTTTTCTGCCAGGGATGGGATGAAGGTGGCGGAGTGGAGGAACTGACCATCATTCCTTTGCCATGGACCAACCACCACCTGATCAGGTTTAGACTCACTGTCCCTTTCCACCTCCGCAGGGGTGGTGGACCTATTAGAATGGTCCGCCCCAGGAGACTTATGGATCCGAATGGATTCCTGACAGCTCTTGGGGATTTTCCCGCCTCCTCGGTAAGTGACCCTGTTGAGGCTCTTGTTTCTCTCTGGGATAGGGAGATGACAAGGGCTATTGACACGATCGCTCCAGAACGCCCCCTCTTGGTTTACTGAGGAGCTGGCAGCAATGAAGCGAAAAAAGAGGAGGCTAGAGTGCGTGTGGCATCGGAAGCGGAGCAGATCAGCTCGTGCACGCCTGGTCCCCTTTTTGAGGACTTATGACGCAGCAACAAAAGCCACAAAAAAAATCTATCGCGGCCAAGGTGGCCGCAAAGAACCATCCAGCGGAACTGTTCCGAGTCGTTAGGGGTCTTTTACCTCCGCCACAGTGCGAGATCCCTGACAGCTCGGTGGTACGCTGTGAAGAATTTGCTAAGGCCTTCGCGGATAAAGTGGCGCTGATCCGTTCGATTTCGATACCACTTTAACGGCAGTCTCTGAGGATGTGACATGAGCATCTGCTTGTCCGGTTTTAATGGATTCGTTTCAATTGGTTCAGCTCGAGGATGTGGACAAGATCCTTGGAGAGGCGAGGCCCACTACATGCATCCTAGACCCCTGCCCATCCTGGCTGATAAAGGAAGCCAGAGGAGGTTTGGCAGAGTGGGTGAAGGTGGTGGTTAATGCCTCCTTACAGGAGGGCAAAATTCCAGCCAGCTTAAAGCAAGCTGTTATAAAACCGCTGTTGAAAAAACCATCACTGGACCCCACTCAATTAGTGAACTATCGGCCAGTTTCCAATCTCCCCTATTTGGGCAAAGTCATGGAACATGTGGTGGCTTCGCAACTCCAGGGTTCTTGGTAGACACTGATTATCTTGATCCGGCACAGTCTGGCTTTAGGCCGGGATATGGTACTGAAACAGCCTTGGTCGCCTTGGTAGATGATCTACGCCGGGAACTCGACAGGGGGAGTGTGTCCCTGTTGGTTGTGCTGGACCTCTCAGCGGCTTTCGATACCGTTGACCACGGTATCCTTCTGGGTCGCCTTGCAGACATGGGGCTTGGCGGTACTGCTCTGCAGTGGCTCCAATCCTTCCTGGAAGGTCGTACCCAGAAGGTGTCATTGGGTGACACCTGTTCGGCTCCACAGCCATTGTCCTGTGGAGTCCCTCAGGGTTCAGTTCTGTCCCAGATGTTATTCAACATCTACATGAAACCGTTGGGAGAGATCATTCAGAGTTTCGGAGTAAGGTGTTATCTTTATGCAGATGACATCCAGATCTGTCACTCCTTCCCACCTGTCACCAAGGAGGCTGTCCAGACCTTGAACCGGTGCCTGGCCGCTGTGTCGGGCTGGATGAGGGCTAGCAAATTGAAACTAAATCCAGACAAGACAGAGGTCCTCCTGGTCAGTCGCAAGGCCGAACAGGGCATAGGGTTACAGCCTGTGTTGGATGGGGTTACACTCCCCCTGAAGACGCAGGTTCGCAGCTTGGGAGTGATCCTGGATTCATTGCTGAGCCTGGAACCCCAGGTCTCAGCGGTGGTTGGGGGAGCTTTTGCACAGTTAAGACTCGTGCGCCAGCTGCGCCCATACCTTGGGAAGTCTGATCTGGCTACGGTCGTCCACGCTCTGGTCACATCCCGAATAGATTACTGCAACGCACTCTACGTGGGGCTGCCTTTGAAGACAGTTCGGAAATTGCAATTAGTCCAGCGGGCGGCAGCCAGATTATTAACGGGAGCTACATACAGGGAGCATACTACCCCTCTGTTGTGTCAGCTCCGCTGGCTGCCTGTCAATTCGGGCTCAATTCAAAGTGCTGGTTTTGACCTTTAAAGCTCTATACGGTTCTGGCCCAGCTTACTTGTCGAACGCATCAGCCGCTACGTCCCACCTCGTAATCTAAGATCATCCGGGGAGGCCCTGCTCTCGCTCCCTCCTACGTCTCAGATGAGGCTGGTGGGGACGAGGGATAGGGCCTTCTCGGTGGTGGCTCCCCGCCTGTGGAATGCGCTTCCTATTGATGTACGATCCACCACATCCCTCCTGGCCTTCAGGAAAAAAGTAAAATCCTGGCTGTGGGACCAGGCATTCGTACACCAGAACAAGGCAGCATTTTAGATTGGTTTTTAATGAAAGTGGGTGATTATGGCCAATGTTTTTATGGACTGAACATTGTTTTAATCCAGAGTGAATGTGTATGGTGCTAATGTAGTTGTATTTTAATGTATTTTTAATGTATTTTAATTGTTGAAGTGTTTTGGGGTATATATTGTTATTATGTGGGCATCGAATTGTGCCGTACTGTAAGCCGCTCTGAGTCCCCCCTTGGGGGTTGAGAAGAGCGGGGTAAAATCCCGAAATAAATAAATAAAAATATGTGCGTGTGTATATTTGTGTGTGTCTGAGTATGTATATGTGTGTGTATGTATGTGTGTGTGTCTGAGTATGTATATGTGTTTGTGTGTGTGTGTGTGTGTGTGTGTGTGTGTGTGTGTGTATGTATATGTGTGTGTGTGTGTATATGTGTGTGTGTATGTATGTGTGTGTGTCTGAGTATGTATATGTGTTTGTGTATGTATGTGTGTCTGAGTATGTATATGTGTGTGTATGTATGTGTGTGTCTGTATGTATATGTGTGTATGTATGTGTAGGTATATGTGTGTGTATGTATGTGTGTGTCTTTGTATGTATGTGTGTGTATGTATGTGTGTGTCTGTGTATGTATGTGTGGGTATGAAGGCGGCAAGGAGGAGGAGGAGGGAGCGATCAGTTCCTGCGCCTCCTCCTCCTCGCCAGCTCCGTGATCGCCAGGCCTTCTCCTCCGGCCGGTTCTTTCTGTATCCCGGCAGAGGGGGGGGGGGTTGCCCTTTTCCCGGGCTCCTCTCTCTCCTCTTCGCCCCGCCGTCCTCCCTTGATTTAAGGCAGGAGGGCAGGGAGAGGAGGAGAAAGAGATGCCTGGGAAAAGGGCAACATCCCTCCCTCCTTTGCCGGGATGGAGAAAGAACCGGCCGGAGGAAGGCAGGCCTGGTGATCATGGAGCTTGCGAGAGGAGGAGGCGGAGGAAGTGCAGCGAGGGAGGATGATCGCTCCGGCTTCTCCTCCTCCTTGTTGGCTTCGTGGTTGCCAGGGCCTTCCTTGCTCTGGCCGGTTCTTTCTGTATCCCGGCAGAGGAGGGGGAGTTGCCCTTTTCCCGGGCACCTCTCTCTCCTCTTGGCCCAGCCATCCTCCCTTGATTTAAGGCAGGAGGGCAGGGAGAGGAGGAGAGAGAGGTGCCCGCGAAGAGGGCAACCCTCCCCCCTCCTCTGCTGGGATGAATAAAGAACCGGCCGGAGCGAGGAAGGGCCTGGCAACCACAAAGCCGGTAAGGAGGAGGAGGAGAGAGGGAGCGATCGTCCATCCCTCGCTGCACTTTCCTGTGCCTCCCCTTGCCAGGAGCGGCAGGGAAGTGGGGAAGGAGGGCGAGAAGCCAGCGGAGTAGGCAGGAATGGCGCCGCACGCGCGACCCGCCTCCGTGAGGTGGCGGAGGAGGCGGGTCGGGCGCTGCGGTATGGTAGTGAAAGTGCCGGTGTGTGGGGGGAGGGGACGGGATCGGGGGAGTCGGAGTGTGCCGTGTGCGTGTGTGATTGCTCTCCCTCTGTCCTGCGTGGGGGGGGGGGGAGAGTGCGCCTGCGCGATGGCTCTCGCTCTGTTCTGCGCTCGTGGCCTGCGCAGAACGGGAGCCAATGGGCAGTTTTGGGGGCTGATTTTGGGGGTTGCAAGGTAGGGAGGTGGGCTTTTGTGTGCCACGATTGGACCCTGTGGCCTGGGAGGAATGTGTTGGGTGGGTTTTGTGGTTGGGGGGCCTTCAGTTTTCCTGTCCATAAGCGTCAAAAACGGACTCTCTCTTTTTATATATATAGATTAATGTGGGACTGTCCAGAATGTTGTCTGGATATCCCCTTGTTCCCGCAATAAAGGTCCTGTCTGGATGGGCTCTGGACTACAGGATACCTGACTAAGCAAAGCAAGGAAGGGCCATGATAGACATCCCTCTCTACTACTTTCTCAAGATATATACAAACCATACACATGGTATAGTCAAAGATTTCGTCCTGTATAACTCAAGGTGGTTAACAATACCATATTTAAAATAATATAGCGATAAATAAAAAAATACATTGTAATCCAACAGAAAAAGTAGAGTGCAAAAGCAATGATTAATTTCATTTAAAACTAGTTTCCAATGAGTGAAAAATAACTAACTCATCAAATGAGATGAAAACACATATAGCCCAAATTCCTTCCTAAATAGTCACCCATTTAGAAGCCTTTAAAGAAAGACAAGGCATACTAGCAGGAAGGTCCTCTCTTTAATTCCAACTAAAATAATTTCTGGGAATGCTGGGAACTTTTAAAAGGCCTCTGATAAAGACACTAGTAGATAGGCATCATCATGGAGTAGAAGTCAGCTCTTCATAATTAAACTTATTGAAGAAATATTAACAAGCATCACTGAATTATGAACAATTTGGTCAAACTGACTGGACGAGTTGTAGTATGAAAGGTGAATGTAATTAGTGCTCTCAGAATGAATTAATATACAAATATTTCTGTCCTTAAAATGAATGACGATGCAAGATGCCACAATATGAATTTTCAAGGGGGAATTCTGGATCAAAGTAAACACTATAGAAGTTGTTTTGAATAGATCTATGTGGGATTAACTCCTTTTTCTGCATTTTTATTGTTTCTAAAACGAACTATGGATATTGTCTTGGAATCCAGTTGATGGCTACCCAGATGTGCACAACCTGGCAATATGGAATTTGTTTACACAACCTTTATTCTGCTATGTAGAGTTCATAAGGAGGGGAGTGCCCTGCATTTATGGAGAGTGACTTTTTTTTGTTGAAAAAGAGGGTCTTGTCTCTATCTAGCCACATGAGGGGCTTCCTTTGCAGAGAAGGTTCTCCTTGTTGCTAAATTGCTCTCTCCTTGTGTGAAGGAAACCCAAATGGGACAGGGCTAGCACAATCACTGCTTCGTATACAAGTCTGTCACAGCTAACATTTACTCACCTCTAGTGCAACTGACTGAAAAGGGCTTCCCATTTTCTGCTTTCTGGGAGTATCTGATATATGAGATAGTATCCTGTCCAACTTGAATTTTCATCTTCTGATACTATCTCTATTTTAAGAAACAGCATGGTTCTCAGCACCGGTTACTGATGAACATGAATGAGAGGGTGATATTATGCTCATGGATTTTACTCAAGCATTAGTTTGGCCACAACGAGAACACCATGCTGAACTGGATAGTCCTTTGGTCTGATATAGCATGGTTCCTATGTTCTGATTTCTTATATTGTCATTCTGCCTCCATTTTGGCTTATCATTTCAGATTTTGTGAAAATTAATTTGACAAATTTCCAATAAAAGGTAACGCAAAGAGTTCAATGGTGAATGGAGAGTTAAGATATGAAGGTCAGTTTATTTCCAGAGAACAAAGTGGATGTGGACACTGTTCCAAAGAACAATGTGGACTAACTCTTACAGTGGTAGTTACTGAAATGTGAAGTTAGAGGTTTCAGTTATGTTTTATTCATTTTATTTCCCTATGAAGATATTACCATCTATCGACGATTAGACAGAGAACTTTTGTGCACCGGTGCTTTACGCCCTCCCGGACAGTACCCGTGCTTCTCGGAACTGGTTATAGACGGCCCTCTTTTTTATTCGGACTTTTATTCCTCCCATACCTGTGTGGTGATGCAATGTGTTTTAATGTGTTTTATGTTTTTTACTTTTTTTAATAGGGCTCATGACATGTGGTGACATTGCCCATTATGGGGAGCCTGCAGAATACAAAAATGAACAATAAATAAATAAATAAATAAATATCTGTGCATTGTGGGGACCAGAAAATACTGCTTACTGCAGAAAATACAGCACAATCCTGCTTATTATTGACTTGCCCTTGAATTGTCTTCTCAAGTTTTCCACCTGTGCATCTGTCAATCTCACCTACTTTCAGTTGTTTACTATGAGAGGAAATAGGAGACTTTCCAATCACTTCACTATGACCGGATGTCAGAGAAACCGTGTAATGGAATTTGAGCTATCAAAATGTTTCTTTAATTGTGTCAATCAGCTTGGTGTGCTTTGTGTGTCATTCAAAATATGGTTGGAGCCACTTGGCCCAGTGATTTCCACCCACTCAATACATGCCTGTCATGATTCACCACCTCAGGGAAAAACCTGGTTTATATTGGTGGATCCGTTCTCCTGGCATTATCCCCAAAATACTGGTACTCTTTTTATATATATTACAATTTCTTTACAATACAATGTTTGAGGAAACTGAATGTTAGAGCTTTTAATCCTGGCACTTTTCTTAGGTGGCAAAATGAGTGTGCTGCCCTTGTGCTGGCAGGACTGCTGACTGAAAGGTTGGTAGCTTGAATCCAGGGAGCAGAGTGAGCTCCAATCTGTCAGCTCCAGCTTCCCATGCAGTGACATGAGAGAAGCCTCCCACAAGATGGTAAAACATCCAGGTGTCCCCTGGGCAACGTCCTTGCAGATGGCCAATTCTCTCACACCAGAAGCGACTAGCAGTTTTTCAAGTTGCTCCTGACATGAAAAAAGGACACATAACCAAAGAAAAGGGTGGGTAAAGTAATGAGATTATATGGGGAGGGGAAAGGGAAAGCAGGGGAAAGTGATGGATAGGTGAGAAATTGAGCTTTCAAAAATTCACCCATTTCTCTCTTTCCACAGCTCAAAGCATGGACAAGGAGTGGCTGAAATGAGTAAAACTATGGATTGAGCCATTCTGGTAATGCAATTAGTTCAACAAAGTAATATAATATAAATGTGTTTTTCCCCCAACCTAAATTCGATTATATTTTTAATATATAAATGGGGAGCTTCCTTTATCTGAAATCTAAACTACTTCAAAATCTGAAATTATTCTTATATGCGGCTGAGATAGTTGCACCTTTTTTATACACTGAGTTGAACCTATCTCAGCGTATAAACATTATATTTCATGCACAGCCTTATTTTCAAAGGATGCATAAAATTACCTTCAGACCTTATGGGCAAATTGCATATGAAACAAAATGATTTTCATGTTTAGCCTTGGATTCCAGCACCAGTATGTACACACCTGTAAATACAAGTATTCAAAAATCCAAAAATTAAATTAAATACACAAATTCCAAGTCCAAAACAATTCTGGTTCCAAGGATTTCAGATAAGGGATACTCATCCTATAATTGATTAGCTTTTATGTCTTAACCCGTTCCCACTTACTGCCCTATGTCTGTTTTTAGAGTAACTGCAACATATCTGGGATCTCCCTCAGCCCCAAAATCTGTACCAGGACGAAGTACTCATTTCCCAGTGTGAATAGCAACAACTAGGACAATAAATAGGGCTGGGCCCTCACATTAACAGAGAAATTTCATGTTGAGTCTGACAAGCACTGACATTATGCATGGTCATGTTACCAATAGTAACATCCAGATTGTTCCTACAGATAAGAGGGTATTGTTGCAGATCATCTTATCTCTAGTAGCAAGCTCTTGTCATGGCTGCTTCCACTCCCACGTCCTCCTCCTCATCTGAAACTTATCGAAATACTATTAGACTCCAGTTGCACAATCACAGCATCCCAAAATGGGAATAATGGGGGAGTACCATTTTCTATTTAATTTCTCCATGCCATGTCTACATTTCTATGAACACAATAACTCCAGCTATCATAAACTTTCTGTGTAGGTAAATTGCTGTAAGAGCTCTTTTTTACAGCACATGTCTAGTCCTTTAAGATTTCAAGGTGTGATAAATATGAGCATTATTCCAACTGTCATTGGACCATAGCATTCTACAGAACTTGACTATTCATTTTAAAAAACCCACTACTCTCAGAATTGCATAATAGATCTCTTGAGGAGCTTAATTTTTGTCCACCCCATGACAATCTATCTTGTGCTGTGTTCAAACTTTAAAGTCCTCAAGAGTCTGGGTTTAAATATTGGAATTTCTGCCTCTCCAGGCTTTACAGCTAGTAGTCACTGAGGTCTGGCTCTCTGACTGAAACAAAGATAGACACAGTTCACCAGCATCTCCCCAAGGAAACACTAATGGCTTTAATCCTGGATATTTTTAAAGAAATACTTTATGTTAAAATGGTTTTGTTATCAAAATACCATTTTGCAAACTTGTCATCAGTGAATCTGGGGGTTAGGTTTCCATCCTTTGGTCTTCCAAGTGTTACACAAACTGTATGAACATATTTTAAGTGGATAAATGTTATCAAACATCTCCTTCTGGTTTTGAGAATCGAGTCATTTAGAAGATAGAGGCATCTTAGGGCAGTCTCTCACAGCCCTTTAACCTAGAAGCAATCGAATTTTAAAAACGCAAATGCACCCGGGTTAAAGTACACACATTTATTTATGTATGTATGTATTTACTTTATATTCCGCTCTTCTCACCCTGAAGGGGACTCAGAGTGGATTACAGGTACACATGCTTAGCACATAATCCCTGCCATTTCCACATACACAGTACACACTGTACACAGTACACACATATAGACGAACAGAGGCAAACTCTGGCCACCAGGGGGAGCTGACGCACTACTCCTCTCTCAGCGTTCCCAGCGTCCCTTGTTGTTTCTTCTGCATTCCTCAGCATTCCTGGAGTTCTTTAATGGCCTCATAATTCAGTCAAAATTTGCCTCCCCACTTAATGTGGTACCTTAATCTCCTACTTGACAGATGCAACTGTCTTTCAGGCTGCAAAGGTTGACAGCAGGCTACACTTAAAGGTCAAGCACCCACTTCGACCCGGGCAGGCCTCAAACTCATGACCTACTGGTCAGAGAGATCTTATGCAGCTGACACTTAGCCAGCTGCGCCACATTCCCGGTGCTTTGACAGAGAAAGCATGTGCTTTTCAGCAGGGGGTGTCCACATGCCCTCCCAGAACTTTCCAAGAGGACAGGGAGATACTCACACCTTTCCCCGGAACCCCTAAAAATGGGAGGGAATAGAATAGCTTACCTGGCCACCATTAAACTGCTGCCAGAGTTCTCCTGGCATATAGAAATGATACATCAGGAGAAAGGAGGAGGAGGAAAATAACTCCTGGCCCCCATTCTATTGGTTTGCCATTTATTGTGCTGATAGAGCTCTGAAGAAGGGGGAATGGTGGCCAGGTAAGTTGATTTCTTTTTAAAGGGGTTTTAAAGGGGTTTTTGGGAGGGGGGTGGGAGCTGTTTTGGGTTTCTTGGGCTCCAAGAGCCCAAGAAACCCAAGACAACTAAGTAGATGGTCACCAGAAGTCACGTAGTGCGATCCCCAGTCCCCATCTACACAGTACGCACACATGGAAAGACACAGGTCTTCTGAAAGACCTGTGTCTTTCTGCTTGACAATTTATTTCAGGAGAAAGCAGGGGTTTCCTGCTTTGTCCTGAATGAATTCGTTATTATGTGGGGCGTCCCACATGAAAACATGACATCCCACATGAAACCGTGGGTGAAGCTGTTAAAAGTCTTGATAATTCCATTTTCATGATGATATTATTCCGAGCTTCACTGAAACATTAAAATGTGCTTATAAAAGAGAGAGGAACTCCCTTAAAACCATTTTAAAAGATTAATAACTATTACTGGAAGTTCCCAAAAAAAGAAAATTAACCTCCTTATCCAGAAATGTGATCCAGTCAGCCTGAAGGCGCCAATGTTTGAAATTATATATTTAAGACTGAATGAGGAATCTGAACCACTGTTCATCATTCATTGGTGAAAAACAGCATTTTCATCTATTTCAAACTTCATTTAGCTATCTGACAGTAATGCTTTCTACTCAAAAAAGACTGGCCTTGGAGAAATGCTACATAAATTATAAAGGAATGTCACAAGAGCTCTAAGTTCGTCTCCCTCAACTTAGGGAATGAACAGTCCCATAAGCATCCTTGTAGAAAATTCACAAGATAAACAAGTAGCATTATGTCCCTGTTAGAGATATGGGGACAGTACCAAGTGAGAAAAAGTTTCACTTTGAAAGATAGTTGAAATATAAATATAAGTTGATATATGCATAACTGGAACTATTTTAATTCATTTTCCTATTCTTTTAGCTTTTAAATATTGAACTCTTTTTATGTGTTTTTTTAAGTGCTGACTCATAAATAATAAAATCAATCAATCAAAATCAATCAATAACTCACTGGCCAAGAATGATGGATCCATTAGTCTAATGAATCAGGAAAGCATCATGCTGGGGAATACAAGCCTTTGAGATCACATTTGTGAACCATGGCCAATATTATTCCTTGAAAAGCATGGCTCATGCTCAAGCAACTGAATGGAAAGGGGATCATGATAGACCTGCTTTTTTGATTTCCTCAGAGAATGCTTTTGTTTAGTAGGGAGAAGATATCCAGATTAATTATTGGTTCTGCCTCAACACAGTAAAAGATGTAGGTAACTTTTACCTAACACACCAAACATTTCATTAGCGGAACTTTGTGGTACTGTGGTTAGAGTATTTGACGGGAACTTAGGACTTCGAGGTTCAAGTCCTGAGTCATAAAATTCAATGGATTATGTTGGAGGAAGTGAGGATGCATTCATTAATGCAGTTTGAAACCACTTGCCATGGCTCAGTACTATGGAACAGGCCCGAATTACCCATAAGGCCACCCTAGGCCATGGCCTAGGGGCGCAAGTCGGGGGGGGCGCAATTCACACAGACCCCCCCCCCCAAATGTTGAAACAAAACTGCAACACAACTCTCTCTCTCTCTCTCGGGGGAGAGCACTGCGAGGGAGCAGGGGATGAGGGAATAGCGCCCCCCTCGCCATCGCCCCCGCCCCCCTTGTCAAGGAAGGAGGGTACGAGGCGCGCCGCGAAGAGGAGGCGGCGGAGGGAAGCCCCGCCCCTGGGGCCGATGCCAGCACCGAGGGCGGGGCTTCCCTTCCTTCCTCCTCGCGCCCTCCTTCCTTGACTCAAGAAAGGAGGGCACATGTTGCGACCCGAGGACCCCTCAGTAATCCGCTTGACACTGGCCACGTTTCAAAGCTTTATTTAGAATATAATATATAGTAAAGAGACTAGGATTATAGTCTAAAGATGTTTAAAGCATCAATAGATAGCAGCAATTGTCCATGGAGGCAGGAAGCAAGATTATAGTCCTTTGGTATATGCAGGAACAAAGCAAAGAGAATCTTCTTGCCCTAAACGGGCTAAATCCAGGAAAGGTAAATACTTGGCTCAAAGCTTGGCAAACAAAGTTCTTGGCAACAAAGTTCTTAACAGGCCCAGCGGCCAGACAAGGTTCCGTGAAGCTTGGCTTGGAAAATGCAAAGTTGACGAAAGATAACCATGGTCTCTGAAGCTGAACCTATATAGGCCCCAAAGCTTTGATCCCTTCGACGCAAATGCGTCGAAAGTCAGTTCCCAAAACAGATCCCAGCTGGCCTCTCTTTAGGCCTTTCACATGGGAATGGTATGCGGTTCCAATTAGCAGAGGCACCTGGGAAGAAGAAGGGAGTTGTACCATCTCCGCTTATCGGGCTGAGAGGGAGATGAGCTTTACTTTGCCTTGAACAAGGAATGACCTGAGAGTCTTTGCAAACACAGCCTGGCCACGGCTTGCCTTTTGGTCTAGCAGGCCTCAATGAATTAACATGTGGTCTGGCTTGACCAAAGAAACTGGTTGGAGATCATGCTGGGGTGTGACAGCGCGCTGCGAAGACGAGGAGGCAGAGGTGGGGGGGGGTTGCGGTAGAGGTTGCTTGGGGGTGGGGTGATTCCAAAGTGTGGCCTAGGGCGCCAAAGGGGTCAATCCAGGCCTGCTATGGAATCCTGGGATGTGCAGTTTGGTGGGGCAACAGTGTTCTGGATGAAAAGGGGGAGAGGCTTGCGTACTCTAATGAAGTTGTGAGCTATGTTGCCGGTGGCATAATAGCCACCAGTAGGGCCTCCCATGCCAGACAGGTCACAACCGAAGGGTCTGACAAAGAGCATCAAAGGGCAGGATGGGCTCTCTAGCCTTTTGGCAACCATCCTAAGAGAAGGAAAACTCTGATTTCAAACCCGGGCAGATGGTGCTCATCTAACCCTGTAAGGTCAACCATCTAAGAGAAGGAAACTCAAATCAAACCTACGACCTGAGGACCTCGATGCCACCACCCAAGCTTGCTAGGCCCCGGCAGATGAACCTTTGGCTTAAAGGGTGAGGCCAGTTCTGTGCACGCTGCGCTCCACCAGAAAAATCCTTTGCACAGGCTCGAAGGACACATCCAACAACACGTTTGTAGAAAGTGTGGGATGAGTCCTTCCTAAGAATCTTTGTTCGCAACGTAATGCCAGAGAGAGGGGGGTAACTGCATTAATTTTTCAGTGTAGATTACCCTCAAATTTACATTCTGTGTGTTTTCAGAAAAAAATCTTTGTTCTTGCAATAGCTTTCCTCATTTACTACAGGGTACAGATTTTTCTCGTTTTTGCCCTCATATTTTTCCCTTCTGCATTTTGTCCTTACACAGAAAAAAATCTACATATCCTAGGGTTGACCCAGTGTCATGAATGTAGGATCATCCTCAGGATGGTTTAAATTGTCATCCCACTGGCCACTGCAGAGACACTAAACAGCATTGAGCCTAGTGCAGCGCCATTGGATGGCCACCCTCAGTTTACCCTCCTATTCTGCTTATCATGGTGGCCAGCAGGTGCAACACGGATTGTGCAGATTTCCTGCTACCTGGAGTAATGTTGTCTGCGATATCAGAGCATTGAGGGGAAGGGTAGAGGCAAAATCATCCCCTCCTCTCTCTCCCTTCTCTGAGGCCCCTTCTACACTGCCATATAACATCCAGATTATCTGCTTTGAACTGGATTATATTGCAGTTCAAAGTAGATAATGTAATTTATCTGCCTTGATAATCTGGATTATATGGAAGTGCAGAAAGGGACTAGATGGAGCCTAAAAATTGATCTGGAAAAAATAGCAAAATAATTACCTTGGGCATTTCTCATTTTTCTAATTTAATTTCATATGGATTTTTATTATTCTCTTACCTTAAATGTGTGTTTGACCAATTGGACGAATATTAGGGGTCCTTAGTATCAGTTTGGGTTTGGTCTCAGGACCATGCAAGGATATCAAAATCTGTCAATGGTCATGTTCCATTATATGCAATTACATTATAAAATGGGGTCCCTTATATAAAATGGCAAAATCAAGGTTTTTCAAATTTTGTTTTCAATATAGATGAACCTGTCAATTCCAAGGGCTGACTGTAGTTGGAATTAAAATTGGAGTGAGAGATAAGTCTTCAATCAAATATAATAACACATCATGTGCTTATAGATATGTGGACATTAACAAGACACCGTTAATGTAGTCTACATTCTATACAAGATTTTTCTTCTTCCTGTTATGTAACTGCAAGGATATTTCCATTTGCATTAGTAATGCTCTTGTTCTCATACACATCATGATTATTATATGAGTTGTAGTAATATTTATCTTGGATCACACTAATTGTGTCCTCCTTCAGTAGACAGAAGCAGGATGGGATAAATACTTTAATTGCAATTCTTTTGCAATCTTACAACCCTTTTGTGGGTTACATTATCAAGGATAATAGTTGGATTAGGGATCTCATCACCTGGACCTTGAGAAGCGTTGGGGACCATCTGTCTAGCAAAGGGAATTGTCCCATTTTAAGTTCTGTCTTCCCATCACACATGTTTCTCTCTTCAGGTTTTTGCCCATTGTTGCCCAGGTTCAGAAGCATCACACTTGGAATCCTTTTCTCTTCCTCCCCCCTTACTTTTTTTAAATCAGAAAATGTCAATATTTGAAAGCCAAGGTTATTATGTTTATTATTTATTTCCAACATTTCTATCCTGCTCTTTTCAACCCCCAAAGGGGGACTCAGAGCGGCCTAACAAAGGCAACAATTCGATGCCAAAGCACAGTATAAATACAATATAAAACCAAAAACATTTCGCATTAAAATACATTAAAATGCAATTAACATTAATACATCATATACTGTACATTCATTTAAGTTAAAAACAGTGTTCCGTCCATAATAGGAGCATTGAGCCATATCCATCAACTTGCCATTACAATCAGTCCAAAGTGCTGTATTGTGCTAATGTGCAAACGCCTGGCCCCATAGCCAAGATTTCACTTTTTTCCTGAATGCCAGGAGGGATGGGGTTGATCATATGTCGCTTGGAAGCGCGTTCCACAGACGTGGAGCCACCACCGAGATGGCCCTATCTCTCGTCCCCACCAACCACATTTGATAAGTCGGCGGCAGCAAGAGCAGGGTCTCCCCAGATGATCTTAAATTACGAGGTGGGATGTAGAGGCTGATGCGTTCAGACAAGTAAGCTGGGCCAGAACCGTATAGAGCTTTAAAGGTCAAAACCAGCACTTTGAATTGCGCTCGGAAGTGGACAGGCAGCCAGTGGAGCTGACACAACAGGGGGTTGGTATGCTCCCTGTATGTAGCTCTAGTTAGTAATCTGGCTGCCGCCCGTTGGACTAGTTGCAATTTCCAAACTGTCTTCAAAGGCAGCCCCACGTAGAGTGCGTTGCAGTAATCTATTTGGGATGTGACCAGAGCGTGGACGACCGTAGCCAGATCCAATGGACCTAATCCCATTAGGGAGGAGGAAACTGGGGGAATATTAAAGCCCTTTGTCATGATAAGCTATTCTCATGTTGTCTTTCTCTCCATTTACCAGTGTAATTTGCAATGAAACCCTCTTGCAAGGCATTTCTTCCCTTCATTATATTAGTGCAATTTTAACCCACTTCGCCACGATCCCTTTCTGCTTGGATGTCCTTCCCTCCATTATTTACTTATTTATTATTAATTATTTTGTACCCCGTCCTTCTCAACCCCTGAGGGCAGCTTACAACCAACAGTTTGATGCTGCAACACACAGAATCAAAAATATAGCAAGAAAATTACACAATGAATAAAAACATTATGTTAAAATCAATTTAAAACATTATTATCAACCGTATAGCCATTCCCAAGTCCGATTCAGCACCCAAAGACCCAAATTCAAAGCATGGGATAGTCAATTCTCATAACATTGCAAGTGCTGTCATGCCTGTTGCCCAAATGCCTGGTCCCAGAACCATGAAATCCATGTAATCCAAAATTCAGATAAGTCAGGGTTTCCAGACAGTATATTCCACCTTTAGGAAGAACTTTCTAATAGGAAGGGCTGTTCTACAGTGAAATGCATTGCCTCAGAGTGTGATGGAGTTGCCTCTTTGAAAGAGAGGACAGATAACCATCTATCAGAAATGAGGAGAAAAACAGAAAGACGATGGGGAATTGGGAGAAGACTTTTAACCAGGAGTTTGGAGAGAGAGAGAAGAAAGAAGAAAAAGAGGGAGTAGAAAATGAGGGAGAAGATCATTGTGGACAGAAATAACTGGAAAGGTTAGAACAGCTTTTCTCAACTTAGGGATCGGGACCCCGGGAGGGGGGTCATGAGGGGGGTTTCAGATGGTTTCCAAAGACCATCAGAAAACACATATTTCTGATGGTGTTAGGAACCCCTTTGGCAGAGAAAGCTGAAGATCTCTCCACCTGACTTCTCTTCCTTTTTGGAAACAGAAGGCGAAATCTCCCACCAAAATCCCTCCTCTCAGCCAAGGGGAGGGCTGCTTCTGAGACTCCAAGTGACGAGGGAGAGCAGGCATGCTTGGTGTATGGCAACATTGTACACATGTACGGGTGAGGGAGAGCATGTGAGGCTAGAGGGAGGCTCACATCAGTGAGTCCCTTCAAGGCATGGGGATTCTGTGTGGAAAGTTTGGCCCAATTCTATCGTTGATGGGTTTCAGAATGTACTTTGATTGTAGGTGAACTATAAATTCCAGCAACTACAACTCCCAAATGTCAAGGTCTATTTTCCCCAAACTCCACCAGTGTTCATATTTGGGCATATTGAGTATTCATGTCAAGTTTGGTCCAGATCCATCATTGTTTGAGTCCACACTGCTGTCTGGATGTAGGTGAACTACAATTCAAAAACACAAGGACAATCCCCTGTTGGTCGTGAGAGTTCTGTGTGCCAAGTTTGGTTCAATTCCATCGTTAGTGGAGTTCAGAATGCTCTTTGATTGTAAGTGAACTATAAATCCCAGCAACTACAACTCACAAATGACAAAATCAACCCCCCCCCCAACCGCACCAGTATTCATATTTGGGCATATCGGGTATTTGTGTCAAATGTGGTCCAGTGAAAGAAAATGAATTTTGCATATCATATATTTACATTACAATTCATAACAGTAGCAAATTTACAGTTATGAAGTAGCAACTAAAATAACTGTATGGTTGGGAGTCACCACAACATGAGGAACTGTATTAAGGGGTCCCGGCATTAATAAGGTTGAGAAACACTGTGTTAGAAGGATAAAGGGGATCACGGATATTAAATTTTCAGGAAGGGAGAAAGAAGACAACTAAAATGAGAATGAAACAAGTGAAATTAGGAATCAAAATAAATGGAAATCAAGTGTCTAGGCAGAGGCAAAGAAAGAGTTTTACAACCATGCTTTCTGGATCATGGTTTAACAACAAAGTAAATATCCTCACACTGTGAAAAGAAAAAAAATCAGTTAGAAAGAAGGGGGGAACCAAAAAATGAAATAACTCCCCCTTTAAAAGGTAGAAACTGATAAAAAGGAAGGGGGAACGAGTGCTAAGTAAGCAGAACTAAAATGGCTTCAATTCTCATTGTCTCTGGCAGGCATGATGTGCAATTTCACAAAAGAAACCAAACAATCTTATCAGGCCTGAAACAAAGAGAGACTGTTTTGTTCTGGTTGTTATCAGCATGCTGTTAAACCACAGACTTTTAAACAGTGGAGCCAGTGAAGAAGCATGGTTACATTCTCAAGAAAAGTGGGTCTAGAGAAGAGAAGCTGGAGAGTGTATGGGAAGGGAAAACTAGATACTTCTAGTCTAATCATTAGCCTACTTTGAAAGAAGTGCAAAGATTGGGGCTTAGACTTTATAAGAGTGCTGGGATAAAAAGGTCTGTTGAGGCAAATGGGCACTCTCTTGCCCCCATACACTCTAGTGCACTGGAGTGTATGAGTGTATTTACATTTCTTAGAAGTTTTAGCAACCTCATCAGAGGTTGTTGGGATCACACTACCCCTGAGGACACAGGTCCGCAGTTCGGTGTCGTGGCGTCCAGGGACAAAAAAGGGGCTTTGAATGGATGGACAAACTCTATAGGCCCTGGGGGTCGCGTTCTAGCCTTCCCATGCACAGGAAACCTGGAGAGTCTCTAAGCAATGAGTTCAGCACTCAAAAAGGGTGAACTCAAAACAAGTGTATTTAATAACAACCAGTAAAAATGCTGGTGGCCCAAAAGCTTGAGGTTGGTTGCTAAAAGGGTCCTGAGAAAAGGGATAGCGTCCACTTGCCTTTTGCAGAGTTAAGGTGCCTCTCTTAGGTTCCAGGTTCCTTTGTTGCTCCTCAAATGGTCCTCTGGCTCACGAAGTCCTCAGGTCCCCAAAGAAATACAGTCTCTGTTGAGAGGTTGGCCCTTCCTATTACTGAATTACTTGGTTTGAGAGTGTATACATGAACGAAGGTGTTTTGTCTGAGCGATGGCTCCAGATTTCCACCTGCCTACGTCCATGAGCTCTCCTGGAATGAGGCCAGAGAGGAAGTCCAGTCTCCCAGGTAAACTCAGGAAGGGGAGGAGTTCAGGGTGGTGATGCCAGGTTTGGAGCCAAACACAACTCCTCCCATCACAGTCCACATGGCTGAACAATAGAAAAAAGGCCCATGCAGGTAAAGGGCAAACAGGTACACAGTGCAGATATAAAACCAGCCCTGTGGGGACGCAATAGGCGGTCCTTCTGGACTCTGCTTTGACACTGGGAGTGGCTGGGAGGGCCTTTGTATAATTTAAGCTTGTGCCTCAGCTGTGCCCATACCTCTTGAAGTCTGATTTTGCCATGGTGGTCCATGTCCTAGTTACCTCCAGCTCAGGTTACTGTAACAGACTCTACGTGGGGCTGCCTTTGAAGATGGCCCGAAAACTGCAGTTGATCCAAAGATCGGCGGCCAGGTTGCTAACAGGAGGTAGTTACAGGGAGCGGACAACCCCCTGTTTAAACAGCTCCACTGGCTTCCAATAAGTTTCCGGTCCCAATTCAAGGAGCAAGTTATTACCTACAAAGCCCTAAATGGTTCGGGACCTGCCTATCTTCGTGATCGTATCTTCCCCTATGAACCAGCACATACCCTAAGATCATCCAGAGAGGCTCAAGCGCAGTTGGTGGGGATGAGGGAGAGGGCCTCCTTGGTGGTGGCCCCCCGGCTCTGGAATTCTCTCGCTGGGGAGATCAGACAAGCACCCAGATTGTCCATTTTCCTCAAGGACATAAAAATGTGGATGTTCCATTGTGCCTTTGATTAGGCAGTTCACCAGAGAATTGATTCAACTCTATTTAAGCTCCTGCACTTTAGTTCGGCCCTCCTCCCAGTAACCTTTATACTTTACAGCCAAAGGTATTCCCTCTAGCCTGGCCCATTTGAATTTTTAGACTTTCCCTCAGCTCTACTTAGGATTAATTGCACTAACTTCACCCCTTTACCTTTACCTTACTTAAAGACACAGAGATACACATACAGTGTTAGCATCCCATGCCAGAAAAAATGCCCAGTCCTCATTGTGATGTGATTTTTGTCTCCCCATCCCTTCCCTCCATCCCCATCTGGGTAATGGTTTGAATGGAAAGAGAGTTTGGGAGATTGGGAACATTTTGACCCAAATTCCATCTTTTTGGGTTGACTAAAATTTCTAAACTTATTCATAAGTAAGTATGCAGACGTTTTTTGGAATGTGGCAGCCTGCAACAGCATAGGTCCATTATGAGTAATTTTTGTCTGTGTGTTCTTCTGTTTAAGATAATAACATAAACATAGGTAGAAAAAAACTCTATGAGTTGTCTGAAGTATACTCTAGAACAGTGCTTCCCAAACTTTTTTGAGCCGCAGCACACTTTTTAAATCAAAAAAATCCTGGGGCACACCACAAACCAAAATGACACAAACACGTCTCATGCCCGGGGAAAAATCAGGAGGAGAAGGGTAGCCGGGAGGTCAGCAGGTGTGTGCCTCGCGCCGAAGCAAACCCCCTCCCCTCACATGCTCGCGTGCTCAGCCCTTCTGTTGGATGATGGCCAGCCGGCAGGCAGGCACGCGCCGGGAAGGCCTCTGCGAACAGGCTCAGCTCCAGGCCTGCCTCCTCCACCTCACCCACACGAATGGGCACTGCCATCTTGCCAAGCCGGGGGTGGTGTCGCCGAGCGCTGTTCACCTGGGTGGCGTGGCGGATGTGTCAAAGCATGCACGCCCACTTGCGCTCCTCTCCTCCTTTGCATGCTGCCGTCTGTTTGTGGAGAAGTGCGCAAGTGGGCGGCTCCAAAATGACGAAGAGGATCGGATCCTCTTAGTCCTTCCTCCTTGAGCCAAGCGCTGTCCACGTGGGCGGCGTGGCGGATATGTCCTACCCCCTTCCCCCTCTCCTCCGCCTCCTCCTCCTTTGTGCTGCAGAGGAGAGGTGGAAGGGGCTGGGATATATCCGCCACGCCGCCCACGTGAACGACGCTCGGCTCAAGGAGGAAGGACGACAAGGATCCGGTCCTCTTCGTCATTTTGGAGCCGCCCACTTGCACACTTCTCCACAAACAGACGGCAGCATGAAAAGGAGGAGAGGAGCGCAAGTGGGCGTGCATGCTGCCATTTGTTGGTGGAGAGGAGCCCAATGGGCGGCTCCAAAATGACGCCGCGTTATTTTGGAGCCGCCCACTTGCGCACCTCTCCACAAACCTAATAGCGACAAAAATAATATTGGCGGCAAAAGAAGGGGGGAAAGGAAGGAGGACAGAAAGCTTTTCTGGTGGCACACCAAGAGCTCTGCCACGGCACGGTTCAAGACTGCTCTAGAACAGTGTTTTTCAACCTTTTTTGAGCCGCGGCACATTTTTTACATTTACAAAATCCTGGGGCACACCACCAACCAAAATGACACAAAATGACACTCTAACACAGTAATACATATAGTTAATATGTTTTTAAATGTATTTATACACTCAGTGTGAAACCTGGACCTGTTTCGATGAACACAACATAGATATCCTGGCAGGAATGGCAGAAAGACACAAACTTCCCACACAGAACTCCTGTAACCAAGAGTTTGGTGGACACTGACCTTGGGTTTTGGAGTTGTAGTTCACCTATATCCAGAGAGCACTGTGGACTGAAACAATGTTGGATCAAGACCAAACTTGGCATGAATACTCAATATGCCCAAATGTGAACACAGATGGAGTTTGGGAAAAATAGACCTTGACATTTGGGAGTTTCTGGGATTTATAGTTCACCTACAATCAAAGAGCATCCTGAACTCTTGCAACAATGGAATTGAACCAAACTTGGCATATTGAACTCTCATTACCAACAGAAAGTACTGAAAGGGTTTGCTTGGGAATTGACCTTGAGTTTGGAAGTTGTAGTTCACCTAAACCCAGAAAGCACTGTGGACTCAAACAATGTTATGTTATGTTGTTGTTTGTTTTCTATCAAGAATCACAATGTTGGAAGGAGGCTCACCACTTTAAGGTCCCTAAAACAGGCATGGGAAAACTTTGGCCCTCTGGGTGCTTTGGACTTCAATTCCCACCATTCCTAACAGCCTTAGGCTCTTTCCTGCTTAAGTGGATGAGGGAGGGAAAGGGAAAAAGCCTGAGGCTGCTAGGAATGGTGAGACCTCTTCCTCCCCCTTCCGCTTCGTGCCCTTTCTTCCCCCTCCTGCCGAACACTTACTTTTTCTTCTACACTGCCGCTTCTGCCGCCATTTTGATCCAAGGGGGCAGCGTGAGCGTGTTCAGGAGGGGAGGGAGGAAAACATGACCCGTGTGGGCGCTACTGCACAGACTCGCCCCAGAGCAAAGCCAGGCAAAGCGAACAGAGCTAGGCTGGGAGGAAGAGAGCCCGAGTGGAGAAGAAAAAGTGTTCATGAGGAGGGGGAAAAAGGGGTATTGGAGGTTCCAATTTCCCACGGCACACCTGATGATTGCTCATGGCACACTAGTGTGCCATGGCACACTGGTTGGGAAACACTGCTCTAGAATATACTACAGATCTAAGGCAACTTGGGCACTCTCAATTCTTCATATGTATATCATGGACATTATTTCCATGGGGAAAATATTTCTGGAATGCAGCTCACAGAATCCCACAGTCTACAAAGAGTTTACTAACTTGAAATAACACTTCTCAAAATGTTTATTGTTTATTGTTATCTCATGAAGTACTATTGAAGTACTATTAAGTACTATTTTCAAGTACACCAAACAACAACTTCATCTAACTCCACCAGATGCTGTTTTATTCTTGCTATCTCAGTTGAAGCTCTGCAGTGAGAAAGAAGTATTAGTGAAGGAAAGAAGGAAAAATGGGCCCATTGTGCCATTCATTCATCTGACAGATTTTCTCAGATTGGCAGTCTGCCCTTGCATCAAAGCCATTTTCTTGTTGTGTTTCATTGCTGGATGTGGTCCCAGTAGCACTGGAAGGGTGCCACAGATATGGTAGCAGTGGACTCATAAAAGCTTCTCTTATTCTGCGAAACTAACAGAGTCTTCCCCTGCTACCTCACTCCCAGCCTCATTGTCATTTCCAGCCAAATTGTCCCTATTAGTTGGCTTTCAGGTAAAGAAATGCTGTGTCTATGTTCTATGGAAATTAGAATTAGGGCTGAAATGCACATTACCAAAGATTCTAGGAACCAGCCACTCTGCTTATGAAGATTTGGCAAAGTAACATTATCAGGACAATAAGCAAGATCAGCAGGACTCTGCCATGGGAGATAAGAAGAATTAATGACAGAAGGGTTATTATGCCTCTGAGCCAATTACTTCACAGGGGCATTGCTATGATACAGACTGCTTTGCTTTAAAAAAAATCTCACAAAGGGAGAGGGTAGAAATTACTTTTCAACAACCCCCAAATCTCACTGTACAAGCCCACCCCAAATACACATGCAGCAGAGATGTGGGGGGTTCAGTGTTGAACATATTAAAAGTCATGGGGCACATGTACACTGTCCACTCAATCCACAGTGAAACCAGCTCAGAAGGAAGCATTTTCACAGCATTGTTCATTACAAGCCCATGAACTAGTTTATTTGGGGGGTGAGGGCTGGGGTCGGATAGCACTTTGCACATACCACAGAGGCTGGCCTCAAACCAGTTCCAGGATCTGCAGTACCTGCAGCTTGACAGCCATAGAGAATGAAGGGATTTTTTAATTCATATCCCGCCACTTATCCCAGTCTGTGTATGTGTATGGTCACTTCCACACTAGACTTAAACGGATGCCAAAATGGGTCCCCCCCCCCTCAAAAACGGGCTTATTAAAAGTTTAATAATTTACTGAGCACCGTTATCTTTCTTCGTGTGCTCTCTTGGCACAAGGAAATGGCATGTCAGGAGACTGGGGAGGGTGGCGAGGATGAGATTTCCTCCTTGCCCCTGTCTCCTGGCACATTATTACTATTATTATTATTATTACACTTTATTTATATTCCGCTCTTCTCACCCCGAAGGGGACTCAGAGTGGATCACATCACACATACGGCAGACAGTCCCTGCCAGTTCCACATACAATTACATACAACATATAACAGTACAATTTTTAGAAGGATTTTTCTTCGGGCTGCATCACAGGGTGCGTCACAGGCTGTGATTGCATCATTACGCCACAAGGTGGTGCTGTTGCTTCATCCTCATGACTGAGAGCCTTTGTTTTTTCCTCATTCCACCTTTGGACAGCCAACCTAACTTATTTAGGCTTTGTAAGTCCTTCTTTGAAAAAATCCTTCCCCGCTTGGCGGTTCCCAGTTTTTTTTAATCTAATCACAGCTGAGCTGTTTTCAAACTGTTGGGTAAACAGTGGACAGGGCTCACAGCTGGGTGTCCAAACCAGCCCGGGATTCAAACCAGCAATCTTCAGATCGTCAGGTTGCCAGCACAGCTGTTGCTACCACTGTGCTATCTCTCCGGCCCACATCATTTCCTTGTGCCAGATGAGCACCATGAAGAAAATAATGGCACCCGGTAAGTTTTAAAAACTTTTTAGGGGTTATTTTTGGGTTTTGGGGGAGGGAGTGGGTGTGTGGATTAGGCCCGGGGATTGTGTGATGTGGTTCCTGGACCTCAAACCACACAGGGCCCACACCTGGTAAGGCCCTGGTATCGAATTAATTTCAAACAAAGCAGAAAAACAAGGCAAGAAATGTCTCACTTGTACCGGAGGTTACCCAGACGACACTTCCAGTTAAACCGAATTTTATGGATGCCTCTGGAAAAAGTGAGACATTTCTCAGTTTAAAGGCCTGCCTGGATGGGCCCTAAGTCAGTGGAGTGCTTTAAGTGTCTACACAACGATTAACATTCTGCGGAGACAATTTCACCATGTTATGCAGTTTACATTGGAGTGCGCTGATGCACATTAAGGGCTCTGTTTCAGAGTATCCCCAACTTTGCTTGTGTCAGCTTAAGGCCTTAAAGCACCGTGCAATGCATTTTCATGGTGTGCATTGTATAGCTGCTACCCCTTGAAGCCACCTTGAAGCTGCAGTAAATGGTCAGTGTAAATGTGCCCTGGGTGAAATAGTCATCCCAGGAGTGGCAAATTTGCTGCCTCTTCTCATCTATTCAAAGTCCAGAAACCCTGCAGAGCCACTACTATGGGTTGCTATCTAAGACTAGCCATGTTTGCTAGCCCTGGGTGCTTTTTGGAGTGAAAGAGATGTAGCCTGTGCCATAGTTTTCCTGGCCACCTATCCAATAGCCTCTTGGCCTGAAGAAATAATTGACCTTTCCTTGGCTTGAAGCTTGCTGAGGTTCTTCCATAGCGGGCAGTGTTGCCTAGGACACTTCTAGATAGCACTACATCGTGGGTTTTAAACAGGGACAAAGAGTCCCAGGACTTCAAAAGAGGTCCACATATAGACCTGTTGGTCAGGGGATTTCTGTCTCCATTGCCCAGACTTGATGTTTTGTTGTGAGATTTAGAGGCTTCCAAGATGCGGGACTTCCACCAGAAACTCAAAACCATGATAATCTCGCACCTGGAAATCTTGCGGTTTTTGCCTTTTGTAGTGATTGCTTCTGTGTTTAAAGAGAACAGCATCTCGCCACCCTCCTGTTTACTGCGGAAGCTCCTAGGACAAAGGTACTGTCTGGACGGGCCCCTAAATGTTGGTGCATGCCACTGCAATTACAATTGCAATGGCTGCTACTGCAGTATATGATTGCCAGCTATTTCTGATGGCAGTGTGTGGTCAAAGAATACACCTTTACGTTTTCCTCCTCCTAAGTTGTTTATACATAAAACCTTTACAGTCACTGAATTTTTCAGACTTCATCTTGTTGTGTTAATATGCCTGCATGTTTTGATCAAATTTACTCCATAAAATACAGTCCTTTGATGATTTCCTCAAAAATATTGAAGGACAGAGGTATAAAAAGGACTGGTTTCCCAATGTGAGATTCCAGGTGTGGAGCCTCTAGTACAGTGTTTTTCAACCTTTTTTTGAGCCACAGCACATTTTTTACATTTACAAAATCCTGGGGCACACCACCAACCAAAATGACACAAAATGGCACTCTAACACAGTAATACATATAGTTAATATGTTTTTAAATGTATTTATAAACTCAGTGTGAAACCTGGACTTGTTTCGATGAACACAATATAGATATCCTAGCAGGAATGGCAGAGAGACACAAACTTCCCACACAGAACTCCCATAACCAAGAGAAAATACTATAAGGGTTTGGTGGGCATTGACCTTGGGTTTTGGAGTTGTAGTTCACCTATATCCAGAGAGTACTGTGGACTGAAACAATGTTGGATCAGGCCCAAACTTGGCATGAATACTCAATATGCCCAAATGTGAACACAGATGGAGTTTGGGGAAAATAGACCTTGACATTTGGGAGTTACAGTTTCTGGGATTTATAGTTTTATACAATCAAAGAGCATCCTGAACTCTTGCAACAATGGAATTGAACCAAACTTGGCATATTTAACTCTCATTACCAACAGAAAGTACTGAAAAGGTTTGCTTGGGAATTGACCTTGAATTTGGAAGTTGTAGTTCACCTACACCAAGAGAGCACTTCCCCCTCCTGCCGAACACTTACTTTTTCTTCTACACTGCCGCTTCTGCCGCCATTTTGATCTGAGGGGCAGCGTGAGCATGTTCAGGAGGGGAGGGGGAGGGAGGAAGACGTGACCCATGCGGGAACTACTGCGCAGACTCGCCCCAGAGCAAAGCAAGGCAAAGCGAGCAGAGCGAGGCTGGGAAGAAGGGAGCCCGAGTGGAGAAGAAAAAGTGTTCGGCAGGAGGGGGAAGAAAGGGTATTGGAGGTTCCAATTTCCCATGGCACACCTGATGATTGCTCACGGCACACTAGTGTGCCACGGCACACTGGTTGGGAAACACTGCTCTAGTAATCTGAGCTAAATTAATCCATTTGGCAAAGTGCTAAAGTGGAACCCAGTGCCAACTTTTCTTTTGTTGCACACTTCTAATAATCAGAACTAGTCTTCATGTGCATGCGAGATAAATAGTAAAGTGCAAGGCTAGGTTACTGAAACCATTCAGACAACTCAATACCATTTGATCAGAATGTTTTAAAAATCTGTTTACTCTTATAGTTATTTTTGGAAAATAATTTATTCCAGTGGATGCACTTCTCATTCCTTTTTTTCAATATCCTGCCATTATTTAAAAACAAACAAGCGAAAAAATCCATAGGGCTTTTTAAATAAAAGTATCTCAAGCTTTAGAAAAGGTTAGCATAAAAATTATGTTAAGATGTTTCTAAAATATACTTTTGAATAAGAAAATGTTATTTGCTGAATCAATAAAAATGTTGTTTTTTTAAAAGGGAAATTTGTTGCAACCTTATTACCAGAAAGAGATGAGTTGTTAAATGTAACAAATTTATTTCTGTATTACAAGCTCTGCATTTGATTAATGTCACTTAATTTTTTGTGAAGTGGGTAAATATTATGCAGATCCAGGACAACATTGTTGACATCAGAAAATTGGTAATTAGTAAGCAATATGCGTCTTCTAGTAGTCTTAGGAATGTCTCAGATGTTGGCGGTGCTAAATTTAAAAAATAAACTTAGCACCCCCTAGTGGAAATTGCTTGAAAGAAACCTTTGCATGTACAAATCCTATACCCTAGGATTTGTGTTATCTCTTGGGAATTGTTTTATCCTTGTGGTTTTATTGCTGTGGTAGATTGGTTGTTTTATTGTGGTGCTTGATGTAAGCCACCCCGAGCCAGCTGGGAGTGGCGGCCAATAAATCTAACAAACAAACAAACAAATAAATATATACATTGCTCCACTATATATTCATGTATAAGTCTAAAAATTTTAGACAGAAAATTGGCCAAAAAACCCTGGGTCAACTTATCCATGGGTCAATGTAAATACAGTATTTTCTAATAAAAGATACTCTATTGCAATGGGGTTTTGGCCTGCATCAATAGGAGTATAGTGTCTAGATCCAGGGAAGTCATGCTACCCCTCTATTCTGCCTTGGTTAGACCACGCCTGGAGTACTGTATGTGATTCTGGGCACCACAATTGAAGGGAAATGTTGACAAGCTGGAATGTGTCCAGAGGAGGGTGACTAAAATGATCAAGGGTCAGGAGAACAAGCCCTATGAGGAGTGGCTTAAAGAGCTGGGCATGTTTAGCCTGAAGAAAAGAAGGCTGAGAGGAGACATGATGGCCATGGATAAATATGTGAGAGGAAGTCATAGGGAGGAGGGAGCAAGCTTGTTTTCTGCTGCCCTGGAGACTAGGACACCGAACAGTGGCTTCAAGCTACAAGAAAGCAGATTCCATCTGAACATTAGGAAAAACTTCCTATCAGTGAGAGTTGTTCATCAGTGGAACTCTCTGCCCCAGAGTGTGATGGAAGCTCCTTCTTCGGAGGTTTTTAAACAGAGGCTGAATGACCATCTGTCAGGGGTGCCTTGAATGTGATCTTCCTGCTTCTTGGCAGGGGGTTGGACTGGATGGCCCAGCCCCATGGGGTCTCTTCCAACTCTATGATTCTATGATTCTGTGATCTCCTTTTCTGAGCAGAGAGGCGAAAGGCAAGATTTTAGTCCATCTGGCCAACACCGAAAAGAAGCATTGGTCTCTCTGGGGGTTTTTTTTCCTGCTGCGATGTTGCTTCTTATTTGAATGGCTGGATGGAAAAATGGTGGGCATGACGACTAAAGACCATTGCTACCTTAGGCAGTTCCCGGGCTTTGCCTTCTATGATCTATCTATGGATCATATCAAAAGGCAATGTTTTGCTCTAAAGTCTGTCCTTGGCTTATGCAAGAGGACAACTTATACACTTGTATACAGTAGATCTACAGTTCAACTCATATAGCAACAGTGGTTTAACATAGTATGCTAGCATGCAGTGACTGCTTCAGCAACTTTGATCAGTAGGCTTTAACACTTGTATTGTCGAAGGCTTTCATGGCTGGAATCACTGGGTTGTTGTAGGTTTTTCGGGCTGTATGACCATGTTTAGAAGCATTCTCTCCTGACGTTTCACCTGCATCTATGGCAGGCATCCTCAGAGGTGAAACGTCAAGAGAGAACGCTTCAATACAGCCCAAAAAACCCTTTAACACTTGTTCATCTTTGTACTGCTTCACTACATAGGATAAAATTTTTGAGACAAATGATAAGAATAATATGCCATTTTTAGACCTTATGGTTTTGTGTATTGGTGTGTTGTTCCATGGTGTAAATGTTGTTATGAAAAGTAAAACTACAAAAGCCTTATCCATTATTCTCTTGCTGTTGAGCATTGTGACACAAAAAGAGATATCGCAATTTTCACCCTACACAACCTCTACTGCATCTGAAGAAATGGGGTCATAATCATGAATGCTCATGCAAAAATTACAAACCAGTTAGGGCAGTGTTTCTCAACCTGGGGGTCGGGACCCCTATGGGGGTCGCGAGGGGGTGTCAGAGGGGTCGCCAAAGACCATCAGAAAATACATTATTTTCTATTTGCCATGGGGGTTCTGTATGGGAAGTTTGGTTCAATTCCATTGTTGGTGGAGTTCAGAAAGCTCTTTGGTTGTATGTAAACTATAAATCCCAGCAACTACAATTCCCAAATATCAAGGTCTATTTCCCCCAAACTCCACCTGTGTTCACATTTGGTAATATTGAGTATTTGCGCCAAGTTTGATCCAGATCTATCATTATTTGAGTTCATGGTGCTCTCTGGATGTAGGTGAACTCCAACTCCCAAACTCAAGGTCAACATCCACCAAACCCTTCCAGTATTTTCTGTTGTGTCATGGGAGTCCTGTGTGCCAAGTTTGGTACAACTCCATCGTTAGTGGAGTTCAGAAAGCTCTTTGATTGTAGGTGAACTATACATTCCAGCAACTACACCTCCCAAATGACAAAATCACCTCCCACAACCCCACCAGTATTCAAACTTGGACGTATCGGGTATTTGTGCCAAATGTGGTCCGGTGAATGAAAATACATTTTACATGATGATTCATAACAGTATCAAAATTACAGTTATGAAGTAGCGACAAAAATTATTTTATGGTTGGGGGTCACCACAACATGAGGAACTGTATTAAGGGGTCACCGCATAAGGAAGGTTGAGAAACACTGAGTTAGGGCACATCTACACTGACCACTTAGGTCAGTTTTTGAAGAAGTTTGGGAGAAACTGTTTTTGCTGTGTGGCTGATTAGATTAACATGTTTTCATTTTCATGCTCTGGAGGCATACAAGGCAGAAAGGGACTGTTAGCACTGGAGGTAACCACCGGTTGTTGGGAGCTATGTCTTTGAGGTTATTTTTCAGCAGCCCCCACCCCTCCTTGGGAATGTTCAACCACAATCCAATGTGGGCGGGTATCTACAATGTGTGTCTCATTCTGTGGAGCTGATTTCACCATGTGATGTGGTTTAGGGATTGCTGAAGTGCATTGAGAAGTTTACCTTAGACGTTCCTGTGACTTTGTTTGATGTGTGTTAAACCCTTTAATTCACCCTTCAGCATGCTTTGTCAGCAGGCATTTGTAGCCATAGCTCTGTGAGGCTGGCTTCAAGCTGCATTTAAATTGTCAGTGTAGGTGTGCCCTTAGCATTAAGGGTGTTGCAATATTCCTTTCTCCCTTCCCATTCTCTGTTATGCACTGCAAAAAATCCCGGGACTTCAGAAGAGGTCGACATATAGATCTGTTAGTCCTAGGATTTCTGCCTCTGTTGTCCAGACTTGATGCCTTATTGTGAAATTCAGAGGCTCCAAAGATGGCCACCATGGGACTTCCACTGGAAATTTTGCCAGTTTTTTTTTAAACCCTCACGATGTGGATATGTGGAGAATCACTACAGTGAATCACTGCAAAAGTTCTGTTTCATGAAGTATTTGCCACACAAACAAAGTTTATGGGGTAGGACCACTTCTCAAAGCAAGCAAAAAGCTAAGAGGGAGCCTACGTAAACACTGAGCATAAATAAAGATATGCAATGTGAAATTAAATCAACCATAATAATATTGTGTACATGGTTATATGTCCACGGACCTAAAACACTGATGAAATGAAAATCAGGAGGCTAAATCTATTGTAAAGTTACAGCGTATGATGTCTATATATACTGCCTATAGTATTTATCATACATATAAGTTGAACAATAATATGTTATACACACAATTATCTGCTGAGACTGTATAGTACATACATAGGTTCCTCTGAGGTTGTCTCGGAGGAATCTATATAAAACAGTTTATACGTCGTTACCTTCATATTATTCGCTGTTACCTTCATATTATATTAGGAACTCCTTGCTGCTTGACTTGTGTGTAGCGCTTTAATCAGCGCCCTGAGTAAGCCTTGAGTAAGCGCTTTTTGCGGGAAACGACGAGAACTATGTGGTGCCATACCATCAGGAAGCCGTAGGCACGGGATTCACCATTCATGGTGACACGCCCCGGCTCAAACACTGCCACGGTTTGGCGCACAACATGCAGCTTGCATAAGGAGACTTGAACGCTACCCATTTGGTTACAGAAGGTAACACACTATCCACTATGGAGGGATAGTGCAGTTCATTGCTAAGGATTTACACATGAACTTTATTTCTTCTACAGACTCTATTGCTAAATCCTTTTTACTGATTACTCCGAAAATATTATGTGGAATATTATGTGGAATATATGTACTATACAGTCTCAGCAGATAATTGTGTGTATAACATATTATTGTTTAACTTATATGTATGATAAATGCTATAGGCAGAATATATAGACAGCATACGCTCTAACTTTACAATCGATTTAGCCTCCTGATTGTCATTTCATCAATGTTTTTTGGTCTGTGGACATATGTACACAATATTATTATGGTTGATTTAATTTTGCATTGCATATCTTTATTTATGCTCAGTATGACCACTTCTGCCTAAGTTAGCACTGCACAATCAAACAGGAACACACACTTTTCAGCCAGGTATGGAACTTTATCATTAGTGACACTTTTTAGAGCCTGGCTGCCTGGCCATCTGTCCAGACAGATTTGGTTGTGTGATTGTGGCATCAAGGGTGCTGTTCCTCAGTTATACATGGCTGTTCCTGATTGTTCTTCTTGTGAAAAGATGTACAACATTGATTAGGGGGCCACAACTTTGTCCTGGTCAGAGAAAATGTGCCTTCCACACATTTCCTGAAGTTTCTGGCACACAAACAAAGTTTTTGCCTGCTACTCAAGTGTCACCTTCCTTTTAGGAACTGACCAATCAGGAACAAACACCTAAACCCCAAGAACAAACCCTGATTTAAAAAATCCCGTGATTTCCGATTGCAGGGACATACAGACATGCAAAGATCTGCATATTTGGCTCAAAACCACAATACTCCTGCATTTGAAAATCTTGTGTTTCTTTGCTTTTGTAATGATTACTTATGCATTCACAGCTAATGGCTTCTGGCCACTCTCCTGTTTGCTGTTGAAGCTCCCGAAATAAAGGTACTATTTGGATGAACCCTCAGGCACCTTCTATATAGGCCTTAAAATCTGCAAGAAACTGGGATAAGAGGTGGGAGAGGGGTGACTAGATGATGGTCACCAAAAACATGCGCTAGATTGTGGGATCAACTGAAAAACAGGTATGAAAAGGGTTGTCTTTAAATTCACAATAGGCAAAAAATGCACTGCTATGGAGGACTGTATATCTCTGCAATTAAAAAAACCCATGAGAGTTGGTTGCAATACGCTGATGTGGACTGCTCTCATTCTCATTTTATAACCCCAAAATAGCTGATGAGAGAGGAGTGGTCACCCCCTCCACCCCGTTTAAGGAGCTCCATTGGCTGCCTTTCACCTTCCAGTCCCAATTCAAGGTGCAGGTTCTTACCTACAAAGCCCTGAATGGTTTGGGACCTGCCTATCTAAGTGACCGCATTTCTGTCTACGAACCCAGGCGATCGCTCCAATCATCTGGAGAAGCCCTACTCTTGCTCCCACCGCCTTCACAAGCGCATTGAGTGGGGACGAGGGAGAGGGACTTCTCTGTAGTGGTCCCCCGACTCTGGAATGTGCTCCCCAAGGAGATTAAACAAGCCCCCACTTTGGCAGCTTTTAGGAGGAGCCTGAAGACGTGACTGTTCCAATATGCTTTCCCTGAATAAAGTAAATAACGCTCTGCTGTGTTCAATCTCTGCAAATGTCCTCAGAAGCACTTTAATTACAGGTTGGGTGTCTGCCCGACATTGTCCTTGAAACCTTCCTGTTATACACAATCTACCTCTGTCTGCATCCCATGTTTATTCATTTTAACATTTTAATATTCACATTTGCCCACCCGAAATGGTTTTAAATTGAATGTTATCGCTTATGTTTGAGTTTTATTGATGGTATTGTTTTATAATTGCTGTTGTGTTGTTATTATGTGTTATTGGGCTTGGCCTCATGTAAGCTGCACCGAGTCCCCTTGGGGAGATGGTTGTGGGGTATAAATGAAGTTAATAAATAAATAAATAATAAACAAATGGAGCCACGGACACATAGGTGGCTAAATGGAAACACAAGAGGAAAGTAATTCCCATGAGAACTCTCTCCAACCATTCATTTGCTCTCATATTTATGAAATTAAATAGAGCTTGAATTTACACAGTGGGTGTGATCATGGCAGGCAAGTGACTCCAAAGAGAAATGAGGTTCAAGAAAGCAAACGTAAAGGCAGATAATGACCAAAAAAATCTGCTTGTGTGCTTATTCTTATATCCACATCTTATATCCATATCAGTACTTGGTCCCTCGATCCGTGTTCCTCTTGGCTTGTGAAATATTGCCTAGAGGGATTACGTGACCCTCTGTTGAATATAATTAACAGCTCCCGTGAGCAAGGAGTCTTTCCAGAGGGGTTGAAAGAGGCTGTGGTCTCCCCATTGCTGAAGAAAACCAGGATTAGATCCCTCGGTTCCCTCCATTGCCACCCTCTCAATCACCTTGCCCAGAATCAAAAAAATCGAAACTGGGCAGTTTCAAATTTTTAGTTTCTGGGCAAGGTGATTGAGAGGGCGGCAATGGAGCAGTTACAGACTTTCCTAAATGACATAGCCAGACTAGATCCCTTCCAGTCCAGCTTCTGTATGGGGCACGGGACGGAGACGTTTCTGGTCTCCATCACAGACCAGCTGCACGGCCAGCTTGATCAAGGCGGATCAGCACTGCTTGTGTTATTGGACATCACAGCAATGTTTGATACAGTCGATTACGACCTATTGACACACTGCCTTGCCGTGGCTGGAGTGAGGGGGACAGCTCTGAATTGGCTATCCTCCTTCCTCCACAATCGGAAGCAACGAGTGCAGAGGGGAGGGTTGACTTCCGGGGGATCCCCTTTACTTTGTCCCTCAGGGAGCCATTCTCTCCCCCTTGTTACTTAGCATCTATATGCGACCACTCGCTCAGCTGGTACATAGCTTTGGGTTTTAGTGTCATCAGTATGCTGATGACACTCAGCTCATTCTGAGGATGGAGAGCAGGCCGGACTACGTACCCAATAATTTCCATCTCTGCCTTGAAGCCGTTACTGGATGGCTGCAAGCCAGCAGGTTGAAAGTGAATCTGGCGAAGACGGAGATCCTTTGGCTGGGTCGTCCGGATGATAGGGAACTCCAACTGCCGACCCTGGATGGTGAGGCATTATGCCCGTCATCATCAGTAAAAAGCCTGGGTGTCCATTTGGACCCTCTGCTGTCAATGGAGTCTCAAATCTCCACTGTCAGCAGAATCGCGTTCTTCCATTTGCGACAGGCGTTTGGCCCCCTATCTGTCCCGGAACGATCTAGCCACGGTAATCCAAGCCACTGTCATCTCAAGACTTGACTACTGTAACGCTCTTTACATTGTCCTACCGTTGACCGTGATCCAGAAACTTAAGCTAGTGCAGAATGCTGCATCCCGGCAGCTCACGGGGTAGCCCGCGACCTGCCGTATAACTCCAATCCTGCAGGATCTGCACTGGTTGCCAATTGAACACCGGATCACCTTCAAGGTGTTAGTTCTTACTTTCAAGGCCTTATATGGTCTGGGGCCAGTGCACCTTCGGGATCGCCAGATTCCATATAACCCCCCGAGATCATTACACTCAGAAGACCTGAATCATCGAAACTTTCCCAGTGCAAAATCCTTTCATTTGTCATCAACCAGGCTCAGAGCCTTCTCCATTATCGCCCCAACATTGTGGAATGCGCTGCCTCCACAACTCTTTAAGTAACGGTGATTGAAATGAGGAGATATTGAAAAGGTATTTCCCAGAAAGCTTTTTAAGTCTATAATAAAAGGAAGCCATTTAATTCGCACTTTGTGGAATTCATTATAGCTACTCTCATAGTTAAGGTTTTGCAATCTGCTTAATCTAAAGGGGCCCTCTTGGGCTGTGCAATTAGCATTTGCAGGATAATTTGCTCTTCAATGAATGCTCTTTTTATTTGCAATTACTCAGAGAAATGGAAACCTCTCTAGGGTCCTCACCCTTTATCAATGCAGATATCAAATGCCATTTCACCTAAGTACGTTTCATGCAGTTCTTATTTCTTATGCAAATAAAAAAACATCAAGAGACAACTCCACACTGTAGCAGAAATTGTACTGTGGAACTCTCTGATGAGTAGAATAGAAAGATATCATTTACTGCAAATGGCTTCCACTTAATGAGACTTCAGGCATTTGTTTCTGATAGTGATTGTAAAGTTACCAACTTAAATGGGTTAGAGTCTGAAAGAAATATTAATTCTTACTTCAAATTTTAAAATATTGAGACAGAATTACCCAAAAGAAAGGTTTCAGGCGTTCCTTTATTTATTTATTTATTTATCGTATCAGAAGTGAAACGAGGGCACAGTTTTAATGTACTTTTTAAAAACACAAAATGTAAACATCTTGGCATTATGCTAAATGTCTTTTGACCAGTAGCTGGCCACTTGGAGTGCCTCTGGTGTTGCTGTAAGAAGGTCCTCCATTGTGCATGTGGCAGGGCTCAGACTGTATTGTAATAGGTGGTCTGTGGTTTGCTCTTCTCCATACTCACATGTCGTGGACTCTACTTTGTGGTCCCATTTCATAAGGTTGGCTCTGCATCTCGTGGTGCCAGAGTGCCAGGCCCGTAGCCAGAATTTTGATTGGGGGCTGAGATTGATTCAAGGGGGGAGGGCTGAGTGAGAGAGGATCTACCCTAGCAAACCTTTTGTATCATTATCCCAATACCCCCATGCATATGGGATATATTGAGCATGGTGATCAGATCATGATATGAATAAACATAACAGTTTAAATAATGTATCAGTAAGGCCTTCTCGCAGACCACCCTGAGAGTGCAGTCTGTTTAGCACATTCCAAGTTGCTCAATCTACTGTGTGCCCAGGAGGAGTCTCTCATCTGGTATCAGCCATGGCTTGAAGTTCTGGGTTTTAGCCTGCCACTTTTGGACTCTCACATGCTGAGGTGTTCCTGTGAGTATCTCTGTAGATCTTAGAAAACTATTTCTTGATTTAATGCGTTGGTGTGCTGTCCGATATCTGAAGAGAGAATGGACCAGAGATGTCACTGCCTTGGTCCCTTCATTATTGGCTGCTACTTCCTGGTGAATGTCAGGTGATGCAATACTGGCTAAACAGTATAATTTCTCCAGAGGTGTAGGGCATAGATATCCTGTGATAATGAGGCATGTCTCATTAAGAGCCATAACCACTGTTTTAGCATGGTGAGATGTGTTCCACACAGGGCATGGATACTCAGCAGCAGAGTAGCAAATTGCAAGGGCAGATGTCTTCACTGTATCTGCTTGTGATCCCCATGTTGTGCCAGTCAGCTTTCGTATGATGTTTCTAGCACCCACTTTTTGCTTGATATTCAAGCAGAGTTTCTTGTAGGTTAGAGCATGGTCCAGGGTAACTCCCATGTGCTGCAATGCTCCAGTGGGGTTCCTTTAAAAGGGGATGTTCCTTTAAAAGTGATGTTCCTTTAAAATGCCAGATTATTATTATTAATAATAATAATTTTATTTTGTACCCGCCTCTCACATGGCTCAAGGCAGGTTACAGAATAATTAAAATGCATAAACATTGCAAAAACATTGGGGGAGGGGGTTGTTAGGCGATCCCTCGTAGCTCGAGGATGATTGTCTTTCAGATGTAATGTCTTGACGGTGGGGCCGTAGGTATCTGTAGAGCCCTATTCTTGATCCGCATGTTCTCCCGCAACAAGGACATCGGTTTCCAGACATAAGGTGGTCCCAGTCAGGTTTGGCTTGACTGCCTTCCTCTTGGCACGTTTCTCCCTTTTCCCCTCCATTCGTGCATCTTCGAATTCTGCAGCATTGCTGGGCACAGCTGACATCTACATTATAAATACACATATTAAAACGTTGCCTACAGGAATTGTCACTGCTACTGTAATTTGAAAGAGTTAGTTTATAGAATAAATTTGAATGTTTATATTGGAAAGTAGTGCATACTGTACTTTTAAGAATTGTGCATTAATTGATGTCATAGCCTATGGCTGGTACAATATTTATTTATTTATTTCCGGCATTTTACCCCGCTCTTTTCAACCCCCCGAGGGGGGACTCAGAGCAGCTTCCAAAAAGGCACAATTCGATGCCAACACAGTAAAATACAGTAAAACACAGTATAAAACCCCCAAAATATTACACATTAAAATAAATTAAAATACAATTACATCAACATATCATACACATTCATTTAAGTTAAAAACAAACAAACCACAGTGTTCCGTCCATAAAAAGCATTGAGCCCTATTCATCAACTTTCCATGGAAATCCAGTCTAAAATGCTGCCTTGTGCTAGTGTGCAAACGCCTGGTCCCATAGCCAGGCTTTTACTTTTTTCCTGAATGTCAGGAGGGATGGAATTGATCGTATGTCGCTAGGAAGCGCATTCCACAGATGGGGAGCCACCACCGAGAAGGCCGTCTCCCTCGTCCCCACCAGCCACATTTGAGAAGTTGGCGGGAGCGAGAGCAGGGCCTCCCCGGATGATCTTAAATTACGAGGTGGGACGTAGCGGCAGATGCGTTCGGACAAGTAAGCTGGGCCAGAACCGTATAGAGCTTTAAAGGTCAAGACCAGCACTTTGAATTGAGCTCGGAAGTGGACAGGCAGCCAGTGGAGCTGACACACAATAAACAACTCATTCATATTAAAATGTAAAAAATACAGAACTTGTGTGCCAAAATGTTGAGGAGAAGCTAAAATTTCTCTGTTGTTATTGTTCTCCATTTTATTTCAAATCATATGGTAACAGAAATACAAAAAATTGTTTGCAGAAACATAAAAATATACAAAATATTAGAAATTAATACTTAAAATGATTCAAAATTGTCCGGGCGATAGGGAAATCCAACTGCTGACCCTGGATGGCGAGGCATTACGCCCGTCATCATCAGTAAAAAGCCTGGATGTCCATTTGGACCCTCTGCTGTCAATGGAGACCCAAATCTCCAATGTCAGCAGAATCGCATTCTTCTATCTGCGACAGGCGAAGCGTCTGGCTCCCTATCTCTCACTGAACCAAGCCACGGCCATCTCAAGACTTGACTGTAATGCTCTTTACATTGGCCTTCCCTTGAATGTGATCCGGAAACTCAAGCTAGTGCAGAATGCTGCAGCCTGGCTGTTTGCGCAGGAACCCACAAGCCGCCATATAACACCTATACTGCAGAACCTGCACTGGCTACCAATTGAATACTGGATCACTTTCAAGGTGTTACTTTTAAGGCCTTGTATGGTCTGGGTCCAGTTTACCTACGGGATTGCCTGATTCCAAATAACCCTCCGAGATCACTTCACTCAGAAGACCAGAATCTTGTAGACATCCCTAGTGTGAAGTCTTTCCACCTGACTTTGACAAGGCGCAGGGCATTTTCAATCATCACCCCGGCTCTTTGGAATACGTTGCCACCGGAAACGTGGGCTCTCTGAAATTTGGAATCCACTAATCTAGGGCATTCTTGATCCTTAAAAATAGTGAATAAAGCTCTTTTCTGCACTAGATTTTTTTAAAGAAAAAAATTATTACATTGACTAGAAAATTGCTCTTGCTCCCACCAACTTCTCAAACGCGGTTGGTGGGGACGAGAGAGAGGGCCTTCTCGGTGGTGGCTCCCTGTCTGTGTAATGCGCTTCCAAGCAACATACGATCAACACCATCCCTCCTGGCATTCAGGAAAAAAAGTGAAATCTTGGCTGTGGGACCAAGCGTTTGCACATTAGCACAATACAGCACTTTGGACTGGATTTGTAACAGCAAGTTGATGGTTATGGCTCAATGCTCCTGTTATGGACGAAATACTATTTTTAACTTAAGAGAATGTGTATGGTGTGCTAATGTTAATTGTATTTTAATGTGTTTTAATGCTGTATGTTTTTGGTTTTATATTGTATTTATTATGTTGGCATCGAATTGTGCCTTTTGTTAGGCTGCTCTGAGTCCCCCCTCGGGGGTAGAGAAGAGCAGGGTAGAAATGTTGGAAATAAATAAATAAGTAATTCACTTAGAACAGTTTTCAAGTTCAAAATAATGCTTGGCTTTAATTTTGGATTCGGCCAGTGATGTGATTTATCCAAGAAGGCAAAAACTGAAAGCAAAGTCCAGAACTGAAGGACTGAAACTGAATGCTTGTACTGGAAAAGTGAATGAGCCAACCTGTTATTCATCCAACCAGCTTTCTCCAAATGGAATAATCAAGGCTGAATATGCAAAGGCTCGCTTTACAAGATCCCCTATATAAAGCAACGATAATACTGCCTAGTGTTATTTGAAAAGACACCTTGGAAAAGCATGCCTAACCTTATTTTACCATTCCAAACAAGAAGAACAAACCATTGACGTGCAGCCTTCTCCCCACTCTGTATGTATGATGCTCTGAAATTATCTTTCTGAAAATTTAAAATGAAATACATTTGAAATGATGTAGGAGTTAGAAGTGCAATGTCTTTCACCATAGAGTTGACTACAGCACAGAGAGAAATGAAGAAAGGGATCAAGATGCTAAATTACAAAATGACAATGTTGAAATGATTAGCAATTTAGTGAATGGCTTGTGTAGGTTGTCCAAAAGTCACAAAGATGTCTGATGTTTTAATAAATTAAAAACATTGAAACAATTTTACATGCAATGTAATGCAATGCAATGCAATGACCTATGTATACTGTATAATGCTATGGTATTATAATTATTATAAATTAAGAAATAACATAGTTATTAAATATTGAAAACCCTTTGGGACTTTTGGTCTACCCTGTATAATGTCAACAATCTAAAATTCTAAAATGAAACAAATGACATTATACGTAATATTGCATGGGTGGCTCAATAATATATAGTTTTCTAATTTGGGTAGAGTAAAGTGGAAGTATTAAAATACTTACAGTAGACCTTTGGTATTCACTGGGTTTTGGTTCCAGCATCCCCCATAGATACTAACTTTCATGGATGACCAATTCCATAGACCTTTAAAATATTTATATATTTTCCCAGTTCGATCCTATTCAGGTTTTTCATTTTCCAAAATTCCTTCAAATACTACTTTTATCTGTAGCTGTTGCATATCTTCTTCAGTTTCTCTATTACCTTTTTCCCTATCACAATATATGTGTAAATAATGTGTGTTTGGGGAGAGGGGTGGTTAAACAAAAAAAGGTAAAGCTTATACATTGCCTTGTCATTATATAGAAAATGTACTTCGGTAAAAGGATTTAACCATCTTTTTTCAAAAATTATGGTAAAGACATGTTTAAAATTCAAGATGCCCACAGCTTATTATGGATGGACTCGCTCACGTTTTTTATTCTGCTATGTATTTACAGATTGTAGATACAAGTTTAATACATGTAAGACATTGGATCCTGCTCGAGGTCTGGAAAAAAAAAGAAAATCAAGATTTGCTTTTGTCAGTCTCTCATAACCTTTGAGAAAATGCTAATGGTCGCTTTTCTACTGTGGGTCATCTTGGCTCGAGGCATAGAAGCTCCTTGCAGCCCAAATAAAGCAGGTAAAATAAGTTTGCTTTAACAACCTAGTTATATTTTTCCTGATGTGATTAAATAACTTTTAAAATACAGAACATAGTTTTATTTGCAAATGAACTACAGTCCCTGTAAAAAAATACTCACCTAAAATATGTTTATGGAAATACACAAGTGGAATCTTACCTCTAGACACAAACCATCCCTCAAGATAAAAATATAGGCATTCCTATTACTTTCCTGTGGTTTTGCTTAGGATTCCTAGTAGTGCCAATCACTCAATTTTGCTCTTGAAAGTAACTTTCTAAGCCCTCTTCCTTGCAAAAGGCTTACTCTTCAAATCACAGCTATAAAATTTTGTAAAACACAGAAAAAGTAAAAACAATCATAGGATTTAATATAAAAAGTTCCCATTTTAAGCAATTCTAAAATAATGGTTTCTGTCCAAAATTGTGAAACAGAAAAAAATGAATTTTTTTTAAAGAAAGAGGATGCATTGGTAGAAACTTATTAATTTGCAATGAGCAAGGGATCCCCAAACTAAGGCCCGCAGGCCAGATGCAGCCCTTCAAGATCATTTACCCACCACTTACCCTAAACTGTAGACTTAGGATCCCCCTAAGTCTGAAACAACTTGAAGCCACACAATAACAACAATCCTAATTATTTATTATTTCAATTTGAGTATCTCATTAGCCAAAATCAGGCCAACACTCCTCATTGAAATTAATCTTCGTCTTAAATATTGCATTGTTCTTTCATATTTTTTTGCACTCCAAACCAGGGAGTTGCACGGGTTTTTGTGGAAAAGAAGCCTCGATCAATTGAGAAATTATTAGTGCTTGCCTCCATCTGTCTCCATCTCCATCACAACCCCAATTGGCACTCTAGTAAGTCAGGGATCACAGAAGCTCAAGAAAATTATGAAATGATGACAAAAAACCCCATGTGCTTTTCTCACTTTTGACTTTTAGATGTAATTTTGGTATACTGTTATCCCAAAACCATAATCACAAAAATCCCTGAGTGTCCTTATGGATGGGAAGTTAATCAACTAGCTCTTGGAGGAATTTGCTACAATGGAATCCATGATTCAGGATATTACCAGTTTACAATCCCAGACTTGTCACCCAAAAATAAATCATACTGCGGAACACAATCAGATGTAAGTACACCAAGTATAAATATTGCTTTATATAGATTGTGTGGTGTAGTGATTTGAGTGCTAGACTAGGAGGTCAGGAGTCAAATGCGTACTCAGCCATGAAAACCTACTGGGTGACCTTAGAGAAGTCAGGGCTCTTCCACACAGGCCCCAAACTCATGATAGAGAATGGATGCCTCAGGTTAATCCAGATTAATCTGGAGTAAAGTGGGATTTCCCAATTTACTCTGGACTAAAAACACCTCAACAGATCCGGACTTTACTGCAAGGTGTTGGGCCTGTGGGGATTGACTCTCAGGACCACTTTATGTGATACGAGGGTTGATCCCCCATTGTCATCCCAATTTTTCAGGCTCTAAGAACCTGAAGGAGTGGGATGGCACCCGACCCTTTACTCCCAGCACCCCCCCCCCCCATTTCCCCTGTAAACGTACTGGAGAGACCTGGCTGCGTCCTCAGGCCTCTTGGAGAAAGTTCCCTACACATAATTTTGATGCATCAGAAGCTTTCTCCGAGGGGCCTGCAGCTGCAACCAGGCCACTCTGGTAAGTTTACAGGGAAAACAGAGGTGGGAAGACTAGATGACTAGATTCCCTCCACTGCAAAATTCCATTACATGTATCCACCCACCCCCTGCGAAATCCTTGTGTTGGGGCCCTATGTGTAGTCTCAATCCTGAGAGGAACTAGGGTTTAAAATCCCGGTTCCTTGGGACTTTGGCCTGTCTGGAAAGGCCCTCATTCTTTTTCACCTGAAACATAGTTTGTGCATCAGAAAGCAAAGGTGTCACTATTTCAGTCACTCGTTTTGGTATTTTTAGAGTATTTGGGATTACATAATTCTGGGTAAAGGATGTTTTTAAACCATTTTCCATCTGGATGGGAATGGCTGTCCTCCATTTCCAAGGTTCTCAAATGTTACCTAGTTTGTAATATTTCTCAAGAGTCTGGAAGCATTGCTTTCGGAAGGCTATAATTCCAGAATCCCCAACTATCATGGTCAGTGTCTTACCAAATAGCCAAGTGAATTGTGTGAATTATAATTCAAAAATATCTTTTCCCATTTCTGAAATCCATAAATACAATTAAGGACTTAGGCCCTTCTCTTCTCTACCTCTTATCCCCTTTTCTCCACACTACCAAAACAGAGTCCCATGGAGCCTATCATACAATGCAGGGCAACTTCTGGTGGAACTCCATGGGGCTTTCTTTTGGCAACTTTGAGAAACAGAGTCCATGATGCCTTTGGCACAAAGTGGAAAAACGTGGAGATAGACAGACTTAGCAGGGGAAAGGATATAGAGTGGTAATAGATGAACCTGGATGGGAGGGAAGAGAGTAAGGACCTCATCAGATGGATAGGGGGAAAGTGGGGGAAAGCAGAGAGAAGAGTCCTCCTTTGTTTCCCGCAATCATTCCTTGTCTCCCATCCCATGTGGTTTCCAGTACTTTCCCCACTTCCTCTTTGTGTTCTCCAACTCGTGTTACCTGACTCTGCCAAAGGCACCGTGGGCTCTGTTTCTCCACACTGCCATAATGGAGCCCCATGTAGTCCTGCTAGAAGCTACCTTGAGTCATGCGATGTGTTCTGTGGAACTCCGTTTTGGCAATGTGGAGGAAGAGGAAGAAGACGCAGAGAAGACTGTCTAATAAGGTCCTAAAATGATTTCCTCTGCTGTCCCACATTGTCTCACACTTTCCCCCTGCCTGTCTAGTGAGGTCCTAAATAAAAGGGTGCATGTGCCTTCTGTATGCATCATGGGATTGTTAAATGTGTAAACCAGCATGGACATATTATGTTCTGAACAAAAACACCCATGTCATCTCAACAACACCCTTCCTAGTGACATCAGATCAGCCCCCTCCCTCTTGACATTTCGTAAGAAAGTCAAGACTTGGCTGTTCGAGCAGGCATTCACAGATGAACTTTAATTGAGACCAACGGAATATCATGACAATGCAATGGAAACCGATTTTAAGAATAAGATGCTGAGATTTGTATTTTATAGTTTTAACTGTTAATTTGTATAGTTTTTATATGGCTGTTTTTTATCATATCTTGATGTATTTTGTCTGTGGGCACTAGCTGCCGTTTGTTCACTGCCTCGAGTCACCTTCAGGCTGAGAGGGGTGGTGTAGAAGCATAGTAAATAAATAAATAAACAACTCATTTCACTTGGAATGAATTTATGCAGGCACAGGGATTCTCTCCTGTTTCTTCATTTGTAAAAATGTGTGTCTACAATTCCAGAAATTTAGGAAAATTAGATATTAGTGATTGACATGACATCGAAAACCGAAATGGCACTTGTAGTATAAACATGACCTCTTTCCTTGTTTTATGATTACAGTTTAAAAGCCCTGTCTACAATTTTTATAACTCAATCGTCTCTAATGACAGCTCTGTGATTGTGAAAAGCCAGCCTGTGAACTATTCATTTACATGCACCTACCATGCAAACTATCTGGTGAACCATGCTGCCTTTGACCAAAGGTAACTCTGCCTTGATTCACTGGAGTGCCACCTTGTAGCACATGCCTCACTGTAATTTCAATATTGTATGATTCAGTCATATGACATTTTCTGCCTCTTTTAGAGTGGCAACAGTTCATGTGAAGAATGGCAGCACCGGATCATTTGAAAGCCAGTTGTCCCTCAACTTTTATTCTGTAAGTACTGCATATGTGTGTTAACTATGTAATCATCAGGGGTGTGAAAAGAAGATGCCATTTGGTAACATTTTGAAAATAGGCAAATTTGTGGGTTCTTGTATCTATTCACTAAACAAAAACCATAACATATAAAACAGCTCTGTATTTAAGCAAAACAATACGTCTGACAATCACATATGTAGGGCTGATCGAGGTAAATTTATTTATTTATTTACGACATTTATATGCCGCCCTTCTCACCCCAAAGGGGACTCAGAGTGGCTTACAAGTCACATGTACGTACAGCATACTACATTGTAGGGGTGATAAGGAAATATGATGTATATACTCAGTTTGATCAGTTTTATCATAGCTCATCATATTTATTTAATATAGTGTTATAAGTCTCTTATTTTAATTTACTACATGGAGTGTGATCAAGTCTTATCAAGCCTTGTTGTTTTGTTTGATATTGTGATATGGCCTAAGGGCTAATCTATAAAATTACTACTACCTCCAATAAAATTACTACTACTAAAGTAAACAAAAACATGAGTTTTGTTCAGAGTTTTTTTTAGTAAAAGCAATTTTTAAGGATTGTAGTTGCAGATTGAGTATCTTGTATTTGAAAATCCAAAATGCTCCAAAATAGACCATATGGATAGCTGATTGTTTTCTGATGGTCCAATGTGCACACTTTGTTTTGCGCACAAAATTCATTAAAATATTTTGCATATTGGGTTATGTGCATAAGATGCATAGGAAGCATCAGTTAATTTCATGTTTAGACTTGGGTTCCATCGCCAAGAATTTTCACTATGTACAGTAGATGCAAGTACAGTGTTCCCTCACTTATCACTGGGGGTTCCATTCCGAGACACCCCCCCCCCCACGATAAGTGAAAATCCGTGAAATAGTAGTATTTAAAGAGAGTTGTAGTTCACCTACATCCACTATGGACTCTAACAATGATAGATCTGCACCAAACTTGTTATAAATACTCGATACAGGGAGGGAGGGAGCCCAAGGCCAGCCAAAGAGGAAGTCCCAGGAAACAAAAGCCCCCAGCCAAAAATTAGGCCAAAGGCCCAAAGCAAATCTGCTTCCAGATGCTTCCAATGAGTGCTGCCACGTCCCTCCTGCTGCTGCCGCCGCTGACAAGTTCGCCGCTGAGGGAAGGCATGCTGCCTGGTGTGGCCTTCTGCAGCCCACCAATTGAGGGAGAGCAGGGTCGGCCTCCCATTGGTTGGCCACTCCACTGGTGGGAATTTCTCCCACTGTGGAGGGGTCTGGTTGGAAGAAGACGCCCCCTCTGGCACAATAGTGGAAGAAGGAAGGTCTCTCTGGCACCATGGCGGAGGAAGGAAGACCCCTCTGTCACCATGGCGGAGGAAGGAAGGCAAGGAGGGAGGGAGGGAAGGTGAGGAGGAGGAGAATGGCTGTGAGGGCATTCACGAAACAGTGAGTTGGTGGTAAATGAACTGCGAAGCAGCAAGGGAACACTGTTTTCCAAAATCATGGAGAATTCGATATCCAAAGCAATTCTGTTCCCAAGCATTTCAGAGAAGGAATACTCAACCTGTATATGATATGTTACAGAAATATGTGATTAAATAGGTAGGTAGGAACTTTTCCTCCCCCTAAGGGAGGAGGAAAAGAAGCAGAGACAGGTTCTCAGAGGCTGGATCTACATTGCCCTTTATCCCAAGATCTGATCCCAGATTATCTGCTTTGAAGTGAATTATATGAGTCTCCACTGCCATATAATAGACATGTGCACAAAATTTGTTCCTACCGTTTGCGTGTGTATCAGTGATACACCTCCCCCCATGTTACCAAGGAGTTACCGACACAAGTAGTTGGAGTAAAATATGGCCACAACTCATTTATTGATAACAGGAACAAGGGTTGGCAGCCATGCATGGGTCCTGGATCAGGGGTTGGACAGCCCACTGCTGTCCGAAGATACTTACATCCCTGGGTGCCATCGGCACGCCACCGGCACACCACCGGTTCCAGTAAGCTCGGCACCCCAGGAGCCAGGGCATTATCCCCCCTACCAACAAGGGGCGATACACCACCCCGATCCAGGGGCCATGCCACATTCCCAACACAGAATTGTGACAAGATAAACACAAAACAACAGCAAGATCAGCTAACAAAATACAGAGCAAGATGAACACCAAACAGCAAGATAAGCTAACAAATGCAAAGCAATGCTACATGCAGGGAGGGTGGGTGGAAAAGCTGATGCAGGCCCAGTGCCTGCTGGTAGGCCTCGGGCAGCCTTAAGTAGGCCGCCCAGGCGGAAGAGAGGGCTGGCCCCAACTACGAGCCAGGCCAGGGCGGGGCCAGCCCCACCATTGGCCAGCTGGCTCTGGTGGCGGGAAAATCTCCCACCACCCAGGGGGCTTCTGGGAGGAAGAAGCCCCCCTCCCGAACCATAATGGCGGCGAGGACACCCAGCACCGCAATCTGCTCGGCCTGGTAAATTGGTAGTTTATTATTCAATGACTTTCATACAGGACTATTAAGTAGGTAGTAGACAAGATTCCCATGACTATGTTCTTTGCATAGAGTGCCAAGACAGTGAAAAAACAAATAATACATTACAGAACAAAGATTAATATCTTATCACAACAGAGAGTACTATAACATTTGTCACTAAAATTAGAGGATGTGCCAGATGATGTGTCTTACTTCCAGTTGTCAGAAGCTCTGGTACTATGCATTGCTTACATTCCAGTATAGTGGTGTGAAATGCAACCATAAGTGAGTAATAGCTGCACAACATTAACATTGTTTTCTTTCAGTACTAATGTCTTGTGCTGGTTGCCAAATGTACTACTAATCTACTCTGAACACACTCAGCCTCATTTGAAAGCTAGTAATTAGGGTCAAATTTGTTTAGAGGAAACCACAAGAAAGATCTCGGAGGAAAAAGCCCTGCTGAAAACATTAGAGAATTCTACTTGCCATAATTGACAATGCTGCATTAAAAATACCAATGGTCTCAGTACGAGGCAGATTCTTGTGTTACTACGACTTCTGGGTCCAGTTCAATTTATTAATTTCAAATACAGGGCCCCAAATGCCTTGTGGGCTTGTTATATAAGGGGGCACCTCTCTTACTATGAATGTGTTTGGATGTTACATGTTTTAAAAGGGCCCCTTGAGGGTGTAATTACTTGTGAGAAACTACTTAATGGACACACAGAAGATGGCTTTCTTTTTTAGTTGCTCTCAGATTACAGATTAGCAATTGGATAGCTACCAGACTACTTGCTTTTAGGAAGAGTGTCAAGTCACGTCGCTTCAAAGCAGCATATTAGCATTTATTTGATTACTGATTGTTTTGTTGTTTGAATTGTTGTTTGAATTGTCTTTAAGGGCCTTATCTTGGAGAGGGGGTATTTTTAATGGAGATATATGGTAGAAATAGCACTTCCACACACATCTGTTAATGGAAACTTCTGATAGATATGGAAAAGATGAATTTGTCATGAATTTCAAGACTGGAGCAGAGCTGTAGATTACTGGAGATCTAAGAGTCTTACTTGTATAGGATCATAATAAATCTAAGGCAATTTAATAGTAAGTAACAATAACTATTTCTATACTGCAGTTTAGATAAACACCTTTCTGGAACACTCTTCCAAGTGATGTGTGGGCCTTGCATGATCTACTCTCTTTCTGCAAGGCCTGCAAAACCCACCTTTTCTGGCTAGCCTTTGATTGCTAAGCTGGAAAATCTTTATTGGTCTAGTTTAATATGTTGTTTTTACTCCTGTGATGCTTTTATATGTTTGTAAGCCGCTGCGAGCCCTCGGGGAGTGGCGGCGTACAAGCCCAAATAATAAATAAATAAATATCTGATATAGTGTGGTTGGGTCATCATTTTAATTGTTAGTATATGTGAATTCAACATGATATAAATGTATTTATTTATTTATTTATTTATTTCCCATATTTATTACCCCACCCTTTTCACCCCGAAGGGGATTCAGGGCAGCCTCACAACTGGCAGCAATTTGATGCCCAATAACAAACAAATTCCAAAAATAACAATTACAATTAAAACCAGCAATAAATCATAAATTGTTAAAACAGCAATCAAAATCACACAAGTTCAAAATCATAGTCCAGAATCAGTCCATTAGTCTGTTGTTTTAAGAGCTCCCAAATATTGCATTGCTATAGTTACTGCTCAAATGCTTGGTCCCATAACCATGTCTTAAGTCGTCCCCCCTGAAATACATAGGCTGGAGGGGGCTGGTTTCATTGGGGAGGGAGTTTCACAATCGAGGGGCCACCACTGAGAAGGCCCTGTCTCTTGTCCCCACCAGTTGTGCTTGCGAGGGTGGTGGGACTGAGAGCACAGCCTCCCCAGATTATCTTCATATCATGTGGCTACAATTGCTCTCTAGCATTGTTAAGCTGTTGCTTTATTTTTTGTGTTTTAGCTGCATTTTTATGGTGTTTTTAACATTTGTAAGTCGCCCCGAGCCTGATGGGAGTGGCGACGAATAAGTTGAAATAAATAAATAAATAGCATGACTACAAATGTACACTTATTCTTAAACAGCTTACATGATATCTGTTGATGTTTATCAGAGGTAGGTAATTGGGAAAGACTAGAAGGTACCCCACCAGGAGAAACACCAAGGTGGAAATGTTCTTGTTTCACCAGATATAATTTTAGGACACTTTAGAGGGTTTTTTTAAACCTCTGATTTCTAGGACAAAAACAACCCTGGGGTTACATTTTACCCCATCTTACAACAACATAGCAATTTACAATGTTTCCTACATCTCCTTTACAGGTTAGTACTTTTGTCTTGTAGTCTCATGTTCATATTTTACATTACTGTTGCCAAAAGAAACTTGTTAAGGTCTTTTTAAAGTCTCAGCACACATAAAGTTCCTTTTTTTCCTCCTGAAATGTACCTAGTTCTCTTCCAAATTGAAGAAATGCATAATCTTCTCTTGGGGTTTTTATTCTGCTCCATCTTTGCTTTCTAATGTTTTCTCCATAACATAAGGATTTTAACTGAAAAAGTCACCCTTTTTGTATGTGTTTGAATAGAAATCAGTCCCAAATATTTTGCCTTATTTAATCTAATTTGAGACAGGGGATGATAATGCTTGCCTATGCCATAATAAAGATTTGATTTGACAGAGGATGAGGTATGTCGATTTTACCTTGAATAATTTATTTTGATTAGCCTCTAACACTTATTATCTGCAGGGAATCAAGTAACTGATATTTTCCCATGACCCCACAGTGACAGAATGCCCCTAAAACTATGTCACATTGGTGTTTTGATTCTTGTTTCAATAACCATTTGGGCACCTCACTATCCTTAGTTTGGGGATGATAACATATGAATTTCATACCAATAGAATAGATTTGTAACCAAAACCTGCCATTTGGCAAGGAGAAACAACTACCATATGCCTTTGGAATATTTTGGGTGTAGTATAACAAAATGGATAGATGTGCAATTACCTTAGATCATACATCTTCTTCCTAGAAAGTAATGCGTGTATTTTTTTAAAAATTGTGGTTGTCAGAATTACTGGGCCAGACTTGGGAACCATGCATATTGTTGAAAAGAGTGTCATGCACATGAATGTTGTGGGTTCTACACAGCCAGTCCTGGACAGGCAAAACATGGCATTTTGTGAAAGCAAATTGTTAAGATGCACAGATCATATTTCTTGTTGCCATGGTGGGAGGGGGCTGTCTGTGTAATTTTCTGTTGCTGGTACCAAAAGAGTCTGGCAAACATTTGAGGACCTACAGTGATAATAGGATCGGATGCTTTGGCCCTGTGCTAATTTAGTAGCCCAGTGTTCTCTATTAAACCATTTCCCCTTTTATTTTGTTATTAGAATGCCAAGTTTTTGAACCAGAAGGAAGCCCCCTTCATAGTAGAAACTTCCGAAATTGGTTCAGATGTCTTTGCCGGAGTAGAAGCAAAAGGCTTAAGTAACAGGTATGGCTTTAAACTGATCGGCTCTGGAGTAAAATTCTAATTGAAACCAACACTTTTCTAAAGCTGATTCTGCTTCCTTTTCCTAGATTTAAAGTCGTCTTGACTAATTGTTGGGCAACTCCCTCAGCAGAATATTTCTATCCAGTCCAGTGGCCACTGATAACTAAAGGGTAGGTGGTTTTGATCTCCAAATGAGAATAATTCAAATGAGATGAAACTACTGAACCAAGATATATTGAGATGCATAGAGCTATCCTTTTCTGTTGCAAGTGATGTTAATACAACATATAATTAATTACACAGTTCAGGAGTATGGCCTTATACAATGGCTTTATTACCAGGATGGCAGCATAACCAGGATGGAAGCACTGTTGCAAATGATGTTAATGCAACATATAATTGCACAGTTTAGGAGTGTGGCCTTACATAAATGGCTTTCTTACCAGGAGGGCAGACTATTGCATTGGAGCAAGCAGCATGCCTGATGTACAACAGTTTTGTTGAACAACAATTAATGAAACAGGCTGCCTTTGCATAGTCCCAACAATGTTGGGACAGGAACCGAGGTATAATCCCTACCATATGAATGCAATGGGTCTCATACAAATAATACAATTTAATTAATATATCTAGTTGCGTGATATCACCAATGGTACAACCCACATATGACTGAAATATTTTGGACTACAAGGACAAACGCTAACCAAACTTGGAACACATTTGGATTACCGGATCTTTTCTAGAAACACGCTAAGTATTTTGCTTTATTGTTGTTTACTTGTTGTTTACTCATTATGTGAGTTGTACCATTGGTGATATCACACAACTAGATATATTAATTAAATTGTATTATTTGTATGAGACCCATTGCATTCATATGGTAGTGATTATACCTCAGTTCCTGTCCCAACGTTGTTGTGGTTGTACCTAGGTACGCCAGCCTCCCCTTGTGTAGTAGATGCCTTTTCATAGTGACAGCACAAGGACTGCTTCCAACAGACCTACAGTGCTCTGATAATGTGGAACATTGGAATGTCAAAAGTCAGGTGTGCCTTGTGCCTGTCTTTTAAAAATAAACATCCTCAACTTTAATAGTGCCTTGGTGTGTGACGGAAGCCCCACTGAACAACAGGGCATCTTGTGTGACAGCCAATTATTCATTGAGAGGCCCCATTACGCAGCATGTCTTGTTTGGTGCACCACTGCAGATAATCACAATACTTTAACAGTGTTGTAAATGAGCAAAATCGCTCTGTCACTATAATGCTATGCATCTCTAATGTATGACCTTGGTTCTTATGTGATGTGGCGGCAAAAAAAGCCAATGGGATTTTGGCCTGCATCAATAGGAGTATAGTGTCTCGATCCAGGGAAGTCATGCTACCCCTCTATTCTGCCTTGGTTAGACCACGGCTGGAAAACTGTGTCCTTTCTGAAACCCTACAGCAGATTATTGAATAATTTCAGTTTTATGAATTTTATGTAAATCTGTCATTACTAAACGTGAGCTTACCTTTCAAATGTTATCAGCCTATCATAGATTCCTGCTATATCCCTGCAGTGGCCAGGCTGAATGCAAGGATGGTGTTGGAGGCAACAACAGACTTCGACCCCTTCCACACAGCTGAATAAAATCCCACATTTTCTGTTTTGAATTGGAATTTATGGTAGTGTGGACTCAGATAACCCAGTTTAAAGCAGATATTGTGGGATTGTCTGCTTTGATATTCTGATATATAGGACTGTGTGGAAGGACCCTTCTTGTGGTTCTTCTCACTCTAACATTTTCTACCTCAGCTGTGCAGCAGATAACTCCATCTTAATACATGAAAATGGGAAAGACAGCCGAGCTACATTCCAGTTTAATGCATTTCGCTTCCGGAATATTCCCAAGCTTTCCAAGGTGTGGCTGCATTGTGAAACGCATGTGTGTGATAGTGAGAAGATCTCCTGCCCTGTGGTAAGTGCATGCATTACTGACATCTGACAAAGGCTAGGATTTCAGAATCCATATTCCTGAGGACCAGTTAACTTTGATTCAAGTTTTGACTGTTAAATGTTCCTTAAAGGCACCTTTAAATATTACTGTACAACATATAATGAAGGCATAAGGCTTAGTGACCTGGACACAAGCCCTTCTACATTGCCATATAATCCACATTATCTGTTTAGAACTAGATTATATGAGCCTACACTGTCAGATACTCCAGTTCAAATCAGATAATCTGGATTTTATTTGGCATTGTAGAAGGGACCACAGTTAATGCATGCATTAGCCATGATTCTAATTCGTACCTGGCTCTGAAGCTCTTTGATCTCTCCATCCAAGGCACCTTCTACACTGCCATATAAAATTCAAATTATCTGCTTTGAATTGGATTATATGTCAGCGTAGATTCATATAATCCAGTTCAAAGCAGATAATGTGGGTTTTCTATGTTGATAGTTGAGATTATATGACAACCCAAGTCACTTCATGGTGTTATCATGAGGATTATAAGGAGTGCAATTCATGCTTACTGACCTATTTCTTTGACAGAATGGGGAAAATGCAGATGTAGTCTTCCTAAGCTTTGCACCCAAATTTTTCCATATATATATATATATAGAGAGAGAGAGAGAGAGAGAGAGAGAGAGAGAGAGAGAGAAATAATTAAAGAGAGTTAGGAGAAATTGACATTTGCTTGATTATTTTTTATTATTTTATTTATTTATATATATACCTACTTTCTCCCAGAGTGAAATCCGTAGTGGTTTCCAGAAACAGTCAATTAAAAACATTTACGGCAATTAAACTCACTTTGTAAAGTATTTTAAATACTTTTAACAAACCATTTTTAAGATAAGTAGAAGATCACAATAAAAAGGTTCTCCTGCTTTCTCATTAAAAACCTATTAAAACAAAAGGATCTCTGCATGCCAGTGAGAGCAAAACAGATACAGTAGAGGGCCAGCCTAGGCACCTTCCATACTGCCCTATATCCCAGGATCTGATCCCAGATTATCTTCTTATCCCAGATTATTTGGCAGTGTAGATTCATATAATCCAGTTTAAATCGGATAATTTGGGACCAGATCTTGCTTGAAATTTTTTAAAAATATGAAAAAAGTGTTAGGGAAATATGAGGGTGAGGTATGTCTCTCAGGTCCTGAAGGGGTCAGTGTGGCTCCCCAACCTGTACTCCAGTTGTATACTCTTTCAGGTAAACCAGGTTACAAACAAATGCAATATACAAAAAATATGCCAGAAAGTAGTGACTTTGGTCTGTCATTTTGCCTAAAGTGTACTGTTTTTGTTATGTGCCTTCAAGGAGCTTTTGATTGTGTGCATCTGAAGAAATGGCATAATAACATATGCTGAAATCTTTGCAGTTTCTCAAGACTATTGTTTGAAATGGCAAGTGGAAAATGATGTCTCTGCTCACTAGGGGGAACTAGAGTAATGTATGTGACTGTGCTCCCCCTCGTATATTAATATGGGCTAAATGTCATTTGAAATCATATTTAAACATTCATCATGGGAGGCACTTTCACTCTCTGTATATGCAAGTGCCAGTAGGTGGCTCACCGAATCATAACTACCCCAATATTTTCCACAAATAGGAAACCAGTGTCTACTGTACTCCCTATTCCCAAACCAAATCAAACAGCATAATTTTAGGGCATGCTGCAAATCCCCAAGAAACAGCTCTAGATCAGTCTCTGAAAAGTGAACACCATCGGGCTGCAATAATTCAGAATGTTTGTAAGTAATCTCAGGATAAGCAAGGTTTAAACAAAAACACACAGAACAATAGCCAAGGCATGCCTTACTTTATCATCGACTCTCAGCCACATACATCACCTTCCCAGGGCCAATGTTGCCTTGAAATGATAACTAACCATACCAACTGTGTATAGGGCCTTTTATCCTGAATTTTACCCATATCTGATTGCCCAAATAATGATTGTCTTTCCAGCAAGAAGACTCAGGTAATTGCACCCAAGATGCACAATCCAAATAGGAGGAGGCCATGGATCTCCCTAAACAGTGAGACAAAAAACCGTGCCATCAGAAATCCTTCCAACCAAACTATCCAGCAGTAGCACTGCCACTTAAACTAAGATGATATCCATAATGGTTCTAGTACGCTTGGCACTGAACCCAGAAGATGTAACTGTGGCCATAAATCAGGACTCTTTGCTGCAAAGGCACAGACAACAACCTGGGAGCTGCAAGAAAACATTTAGTGAGAAAATGGCTGAACATAGCGATGATAAGCTACCAATCTCCAGTGCTGCTGAAGAAGCCACCCAAATACAGAAAGAATCTGTGTCAAACTTAACTCCCTTCCAAACCCAATTTAGTAAGTGCCTTGGAAGTAACGGCCCAAAACTGATACTTGGTCAATGGAGACAGGTTGGCACGACAAAACAGAAGACCGGGCAATGTTCTCACAACTGAATAAATTCGCAAATGGCCCAAACAAGATATAATTCAGTATCTGAACAATGTTGGAGCTGTAATTTGAACTGAGACTCCTCTGATCAGTAGCCTGGATCATTGTCAGAGCCAGCACATGTACTAGAATGTATTGCACTGACTGCCCCTTTCCATTTAATTAAACACAGAACTCTTTACTTTTACCTGTACTTTTTGCTGTGGCAAAAATAATTAAATTCAGAGATAGCCCACTTCTACGACAATTGCCAAAGACGCTGCATCTGAAACTGGCAGCATCAGCTATCCCATTATCCAGTCCTGGAATATGTTGGTCTGTAAAAAGGATGTTAAATTGCAAGCTATGCATTGCAAATTCCCCAACTAAAACCATGTTCCTCTTCAAATGAGATGTTAAGAAGTTGATGACATGAATCGCAGCCAAATTTGTAAATTCGATTGCCCATAACTTTACTACAACTAGGATTGGAAATCCCAGGACAGTAAGGTCGGTTGTGATCCCACAGGTGTGTCGATATCTCTGGCCAACACTGAGCACACCAGCAGCTACTGAAAAAGACCCAAAAACCCAGAGAGTCTAATGCAATGGTGCAGAACTAATATTGCACTAAAAGTGTCACAAAGTAGAGCAAAAGATCTGGGCTGGGGCATCAAAGCAACAAGCAAAATTTAAATGGCAAAGAAACTCCTGTTATTCTTGAGACATGGCCTTGCAATAGGACAAAAAGACCGTCACCTGGTTTAGCATGTCAGCAACCTTATTCAAGAGAAGCCTAGAGAATTGATTAACCACATCTATCTCTATGCCCCAAAAGTTAAGCCTAGTGGATGGACATGTCTTTTTGTGTGCCAATGGGACCCCTAGTTCTTCCATAAGAGTAGAGGACTGCTGCAATAAAATTGTACACAGTTCAGTGCCAATAAACAAGAAATACACCTGGCATTCGGTTTTATACCTAATGGCCCACTCAAGAAAAGTGCTGAATCCTTTGAATGCTGAACAAGAGACCAAATAGCCCATAGGTAAAGCCCAATCCATATAGTATGCATCATAATTGGGAAAGTTGAGAGGAGACATGATGGCCATGTATAAATATGTGAGAGGAAGTCAAAGGGAGTAGGGAGCAAGCTCGTTTTCTGCTTTCTGCCCTGGAGACTAGGATGCAGAACAATGGCTTCAATCTACAGGAAAGGAGATTCCACCTGAACATTAGGAAGAACATCCTAACTGTGAGAGCTGTTCAGCAGTGGAACTCTCTGCCCTGGAGTGTGGTGGAGGCTTCTTCTTTGTAGGCTTTTAAACAGAGGCTGTTAAACAGAGGCTGCTTGAATGTGATTTTCCTGCATCTTAGGAGGGGGTTGAACTGGATGGCCCACAAGGTCTCCTCCAACTCTATGATTCGATGGTTCTATGCTGTCACCCACTGGGCAGGTGCAGGTAGGAAAAATGCCCCTGTCTTGCTTGGCTTTCCCACCCGGTTTACTAGTAGAGAAAAATGGAAACTGGTCAAAGAAGGAACACAGAAACCCAGAAAACCTTGCTAAAATGATTTTCAGAAGTGCCTTTATTCTTCCACAGTACATTTAAAGAAACCTCAAAGGTTTCTGTAAGTACCACACTTCTCTTTGTCCTTAGCAATATCGCTACTTGCCTTGAGCTTCACTTGAGTTATACATACTTTGCCCCTGTAAAGAACTGAATGTTTAAACCTTTCTTTGGAGAGTTAACTCCTTCAACTGTAATGAAACATGATTAGGCAGTAGGTAGGATGTAGCACTGTTCTGGCTCTTACTTCCATCTTCAAGGATGTGTGCTTTATACTGCAGCCTGTATGTATACCCTTACTTGGAAGGAAGTTTTACTTGGTACATAGTGGGGCTTTCTTCTAACTCAATGAGCTGAGAAACAGGCTTATATTGTTGTTGTTTTAAACTTTCCCTGTATGACTGCTGTTCCGTCCTCCAGACGTTTCATATGCATAGCCCCATAGTTTGGTTTTTAAAAGGCAGCATTTTTCCTTTTGCATCTTTCCTGGGACTGTTCCAGGCACACTGACACCTTGCCTGTTAATTATTAGCAAGGTTGCAGCCTAGTGCAGAATTTGCCACCTAAAGCTCTGCAAATGTATCTTTTTAGTTGGTGTCCGCCCCTTTTTCTTCCTGGGGATTGCCCTCCATTTTAGAAAGTGTTTCAGTTCCTTTCAGAGAGGAAGGAATTCAGATGTGTTTTTGGCCATCCAGGATTGGCTCCGAAAGGGTCACCGTAAGTACTGGGTGCTAACCTGCATGCTAACCTGCATGCTGACCTGATGATTGCTATTTGCTTGACCATTAGCTGGGGGATTGCTGGAACCAGATGAGTTTATGGTACCTTGCAGAGACTGGCTTTGCATGCGGTATAGGATAGACATCTGGTTACCAGCCCAGCTTTAGGTCACCTTTGGACTGGTCTTAGGTTTAGAGGGGGGAAGGAGTGGTTCCTTCAACCAAACACCTAGGACCAGGTTGGGAAATATCGGGTTTCCTGCCATCCAAAGGGAAGCAGTAGGAATCTTCTGAGCAACAACCCAAGGCATTTCCAGTCTTCCTTTTTTTTGCAACCATAAAGCTGTGCCAAGTCCTGCAAAGACTTTGTTACTAAATAAACTGTTTGATTTTCAACTTTAATTTGGAGTGTTTTTTGGGTTGCCAGACCACCTAGCTTTTTCAGCAAGCGCTCTGCAGTCCACCAGGTAGAAAGGACAACACATCTGCCAGTTTTAATTTTAAACAGACCTGGTGTGACGGCATAACTGCCATAAAACTGATCAGGCTGAAAAAACATAATGTGATACATTATGGCTTGGGCAAATGAGCACCTTTCATTCTTTGTGATTCAAACTATTTATTACATTAATTGTTTCTTTGCTACTTTAAGGCATGTGCAAAGCGGAGACAACGAATGGAACAAACAGGCGGTGTTTTAATGGCAGAACTCACTATAAGCAGTAAGTATTTAGTGTTTCTGATTTGGCTTATTTATTATTTATGTACAGTATTTATATACCGCTTTTCTCACACACACCCCCCCCGGGGGGACGGGACGGACTCAAAGCAGCTCACACAGATAATAATGGCAAAATTCAATGCCTTGCATACTTAAATCAAATCACAAATCAACACCATATAACTAAGCATAAAATCAATAGAACAATTCACTATAAGATGAAAAAAGACATTTAAAACATGAAATATATAAGAATTAAAACACCTAATAAAAACATTAAAATCACATGATCCAAGCAGATAGACCAGGCCATTCCAATGTCGATGCACATATTCCGTAATTGCTTCTTGTACAGCGTTACTTTACTAATCAAAAGCTAGGTTCCATAACCATGTCTTTGTTCTCTTTCTAAAGATGTTCCATTGCAAAATATTTTGTGGGTGAAGAGAAGGTAACACTGCCATATTAATATTTTGATGACAAGATAGGATAAGTAGGATTTATACTGTAAGGATAATTTGATGTGGTTGTTCCACAGATGTGAAAAGTAATCCCAGATCCTCCTAGTTACTACTCATGCATTCCAAAGAACATGTGAAGGAACAGGGCTTCACCATACATTTCTCACTTTGGTTGCTCAATTCAGGATCACCTTGAATGAAGAAGAACATTCTGTACCTTGCTTTATACCTTGCCACATCACTCGATGAGAATAGAAAATGAAGGAACAAAAATTTGAAGAAAATGGAAATTATTTATTTATTATATATTTATTTCTCAGACTTCTAGGCCGCCACTCCCGGGAGGCTCGGGGCAGCTCACAGTAAAACGAGATACAATAAAAACACAACTAAAAAAACCCACTATAAAATCTCAGAGTTAAGATTAAAACAACGATGTGCTGTAGAGCAGTGTTTCCCAACCAGTGTGCCGGGGCACACTAGTGTGCCGTGAGCAATCATCGGGTGTGCCGTGGGAAATTGGAACCTCGGGGGGGGGGGGAAGTCTAGTGTGTTGAAGTATAAAAACCCTAAGAAACCTACCTCGATAAAGGCACAAAATTACAACCACCACCACCCCCTTCCCACCCGTTGTCTACTTGGTCTCTCCCTCTCCATGCATTGGGAAGGCCTGCCTCCCTTTCCCCAAGTAGAAACCTCCTCTTGCCTCCTGGGGGTTCTGTGTGGGAAGTTTGGCCCAGTTCTATCATTGGTGGGGTTCAGAATGCTCTTTGATTGTAGGGGAACTATAAATCCCAGCAACTACAACTCCCAAATGTCAAAGTCTATTTCCCCTGAACTCCATCTGCGTTCATATTTGGGCATATTGAGTATTCATGCCAAGTTTGGTCCTGATCCAACATTGTTTGAATCCACAGTGCTCTCTGGATATAGGTGAACTACAACTCCAAAACCAAAGGTCAATGCCCACCAAACTCTTATAGCATTTTCTCTTGGTTATGGGAGTTCTGTGTGGGAAGTTTGTGTCTTTCTGCCATTCCTGCCAGGATATCTATCTATGTTGTGTTCATTGAAACAGGCCCAGGTTTCACGCTGAGTGTATAAATACATTTTAAAACATATTAACTATATGTATTACTGTGTTAGAGTGTCATTTTGTGTCATTTTGGTTGGTGGTGTGCCCCAGGATTTTTCAAATGTAAAAAGTGTGCCGCGGCTCAAAAAAGGTTGGGAAACACTGCTGTAGAGGATACAAGGCACAGCACAATGCAATGTAACGCAGTGATAACAGGTGAACCAGGCACTGAGGACATCTTATAGGCCGAAAGCCTGCTGGAAAAGGAATGTCTTACAATACCGCCTGAATGACATGAGGTCTTGGAGAGCCTGCGCCTCGGCCGGGAGAGCGTTCCACAACGTTGGGGCAATCACGGAGAACGCTCTCCTACGGGTTGCAGTTAATCTGATTGACTTCGTAGATGGAATGGCCAGCAAGCCGGTATTTTCTGACCGCAGTGATCTCGTAGGGCAATATGGGAAAAGCCGGTCCCTCAGGTACATTGGCCCCAGGCCGCGTAAGGCCTTAAAGGTGAGCACCAACACCTTGAAGGTGATCAGGTGCTCAATTGGAAGCCAGTGCAGATCCTGCAAAATAGGTGTAATGTGACAACCTGCTGCAGAACCAGACAGGAGTCGGGCGGCAATGTTCTGCACCAGCTTGAGCTTCTGGGACACCGACAGAGGAAGGCCAACGTAGAGCGCAATTACACTTTTATTGTCTCCAAACTAAGTTTAGAACATAAAGGAACTCTGGCCTTAATCTAACTGTATACCCACTGAACTAACAGGAAGTTGAAGTCAACACTTACGGCACTGATGCTGTGAGTCTACACTAATTGAAACAAATATTAAATCTAATAGAGAAATTAACTAAACAAAAAGGATAATATCAAATCAGGAGTTCTAAAGTGGCAAAACGATATGTCCCATAGAATGATACTGAGAAATTTAACTACAGCCTTTATGCGATTATAACTGTAGTACACTAAATAGTAGAAAACTACACAGCCCTAGATATGTATTATTAGCTTTTAAGAAATAATAATAATAATAATAAAGAATGATACTATAAGCAAGAGCTTTCCAAACTGTATGTTGCAACACATTATAGTGTGGTCTGCAGTGTATAGGTATGTCATGTGAACATACTGTATTTTCCGGTGTATAAAACGACTGGGCGTATAAGATGACCACCAACTTTTCCAGTTAAAATATAGAGTTTGGGATATACTCGCCGTATAGGACTACCCCTCTTTCAACACACACCAAATAAAAATTTAAAAAGCATCAGATTTGATTTCAATATGGTAATTTTCTTATTACTGTACCTCTTTCTCTGCCTCTCAGATCTCGCACATGTGCACCTGCACCGCTTCACTGCAGTCTTCAGGAGTGAGATCTGAGAGGCAGAGGAGAAGGTACAATAAGAGGATACAAGGGCAGGCCAGACAGGTAAAAGAGGTGTTTTTCTGAGCCCAGAGTCACTCTATCTCTTTTTTCCATACCCTGGGTGCCCCAGACACCAGCAGCTTGCTCCGCCCTTCACTTACACCTTCCCGGTGAGGTGCCCCTTCACCTCACCATCGGGACCGCATTAAGTCCATGAATCCCGGTGAATGGATTTTCTTCTACCGTACTTGTACAGCATCACCCTTAATGCTTTCATACAGTTGCTGCACACGGCAGGGACACAGCCACTGCCATTTTAAGCTCCCCCCACCATATGTGGCAACCACAAATTCTCCAATCCAGATTGGAAGTTTCAGCACTTGCTCTATAAGGCATATAAGATAACCCCCCGCGTATAAGACAACCCCTGACTTTTGAGAAGATTTTCTTGGGTTAAAAATAACCTTATACTCCATAAAATACGGTAATTAGAATGACCAAAAGCTTGGAAATATATAGCTTACAAATCATATATTTAAAAATATATAAATGAAAGGTTTTCATGAAATATGTTGAGTTCCCATTTTATTATTACAATACATGTGTGTGTCTATATCTCTGGAAGGAGATTGGTTTAATTTCTGGTTTGCTAGTCAAACTGAATTACTGTGTTGTCAAATGATGCATATCTAAAAAATGTGTTACAAAGGTGAAATGTTTGGAAAACTCTGCTATAAATAATTAAACCAGGGTTTGTCAACCATGATTTCCTAGAGCCCTAGGATTCTCCAAGAGGTCATGGGGGTTCCATAAGAGATTGTGATGAGGAAAAAAATAGATACAGATAGACTAATCTTTATTCAGGATTTCTCTCTGAAAATTCTGTCAAATGTTCTCCCAGAAAACAAAAGGTTGAGAAACTTCATTAATCAATGGGATTTCAAATCTATGCCACACATTCCTCAACCTTGCTGAACAGGTTGTGATAAGAGTCCTGTTGGTTGCCTATTATGTTAAAATGATGCCAAGAAACCCATAGTCAAACACTGCTATTTTTATAGATTGAGAATACAATAACATACAATGTGTGAGATTATATAGATGGCTTTTGCTGCAGAGTCAAATTGATAATTACATTTATTGGAAAGTATCGGATTTCAGATCAGTTGAACTTGTTACTTAATTCCTACCATATTTTATTACAAATGAATGGATGTTGTCATTTTGATTATAAGCCATCTCATTTGTAAACTACTTTGACTGAAATATACAATATTTTAAAGCCACTCAACCTCTATGAACAGGGGTATGCATTTTTAAAAGTATTTTTATGCAATAATTTCATTTTTTTATATTCCCCTGTATTTAAGCATCCACTGTGAGTAATTGTTTTTTTGTTTGATACAGGTAGAGGGTTGCTCAGAAATTACAGCCTTTCAGGTAAACAATACAAAGATTAATTCTATTATGCAAAATAGTACAGGCTGAGTATCTCTTATCCGAAATGATAGGCATCAGAAATCAACTTTATTTCAGATCCCCACCCCCAAGTTTTCAGAATACTTTTAAATGTGTAATGAGATTTTATTTTGAGTTTTGACTCAAGTCTAAACACAATTTTTTTTGTAGACATCTTATACACATAGACTGAAGCTACTTTTGTACACAAAAAATGAACCAAAATTAGTGATTACTGAACCATCAGAAATCAAAAGTCATCTATATGGACATTTTTGGATTTTGGAATTCCAGATAAGGGATACTCAACCTGTATTAAGTGGAATCATTTTATTATAGTTGAGTGATACCTGAATTAATACCAAATTAAAAGTAAGTAAAGTAAAAGATTTTACCAAAGTAAAATCTGGCATATTCAGGCATTTCTTTCATGTGTAAATCCTACATATGATGAACAGAGAAGAATGATCATTTGCCTGCTGCTCTCCTTGTTCTCTGCATCTGGAGAGTGACTTACGGCAAAGAAGAACTTCCTTGAGCTCTGGAAGGTGTCCTTAGTCTGAATCTTGTTTTTCAAGTATTATGAAATCCCAGTGAGTGCCTCACTGAACAGAGAAGATCCTCTTTTGCAGACAGTCTGCCTCCATACATACAAGAACAGGTGATGAGATGGCGATAGTACATTCATTCCCACATCCCTCTTTGAGTGCAAAGTTTCCATGTCAGCAGAGCCTGAATTGGGCTATTGTTGAATGGTGTCAGCTGACTTCTGGAAAAGGGCCCCGTCTTTTCTTGAAACAGTTTCCCTGGTTTTTGCTGAAAGTCGGAAAATCAGATCCCAGAAACCCCTTTGAATAACTAGAGTGCTAATTTAATATTATTGAATTACTGTGATTCTACAAATTAATATAAAAAAGAAGATGCAGCAATATTTAAATTATTTAAATTCAAGTCACAACATTTCTGGTTTAATTAAAATAGCTAAGATTCTGCATTGGAAGACATATTAACAATGGTGTAACTAAGTCTGCATAAATTACCTCTCTCAATGCTACCTTTTAAGCATGGTGGAAGACAGGGAGATACGTCTCGTAAAAATTTGAGAGAACACTTTCAGACATTGCAATGAAAGTAAGTTTGTGTAATTATGAGGTGTGAGCATGTGGGTATGCATACATAATAGCTATACAGTCAGCCCTCCATATTCATGGATTCTGCACCCACAGATTCAACCACCCAAGCTTGAAATTATTTTTTAAAATAATTCCAAAAGCAGATCTTGTTTTTGCCATTTTATATAAGGGACACCATTTCACTGTCATTATATATACAGTGTTCACTCGCTACTTCGTAGTTTGCTTTTCGCGGACTCGCTGTTTTGTGGGTTTTTGCCTCCTGGCAACAATGGAGTGTGGGAGGGGGTTTCACCTTCCCCCTCAGGAGAGAGGCAGCCAATCATAAAAGAGAGAAAGAGAGAGAAGATACAAAGCAGTATGTAAATCATGGCCTTATAGCCCCTTCCTTATAGCTAACAAAAATGTGTGTGGTGCCTTTAACTCTCTCCTCGTTTCTGTCTCACCCTCGGAATGCAAATATAAAAATATATATATCTCGTCCTTACTTCATGGATTGTCACTTTTTGTGGGTGGTCCTGGACCCACGATAAGTGAAAGAACACGATAAGTGGGATTTGAATACCCATGAATTTTGGATACTCAACCAAACCGCAATATATACCAAGAGGCCACTGTGCTGATTAATGCGATTCTGATATTTTCAAAGCAACCAGATCATTCATTAAGATTCTCTTGAGTTTCATGAATATTCATAATGTTATCATATTCTCTTAATCTTATGAATTCTGGTAAGTTTTAGTAGCCAAGCAATGCTGAAAAGCGTCACTGTCCATATTGCCACAGGACCCTCTGAAAAAGCATGGCATGTCATGAAACATATCAAGAAGTCAAAATGAAGTCTGAATATGTCTCGTCAGGTCTATCACAGGATGAACATGTAGATTCATTACAAAACTGCAAATAAAAACTAAAAACAGTAAAATGTAGGATTTTATTTAAATGAGATAAAATTTAAAAATCACCAGCAAATTATTTTAGTATTTGGTAGAGTCCTGGATTGGACAGAACAACAGAGTATTCAGTGAGTGAAACTAGTCGCTTATATTCTTGCTTCTTTTTTTTTGCAGGTGTCCTTTACTATTTATTTCTCTTAAGTAGTGTCTCTGTAGTTTTCTTATAATACTTAAACCTACATCAGCTGCTTGTGTATTCTATTGCTTGAAGAAATTGTTATTATTCCCATTGCATTATTTTGTTTGGAAAATGAGTAATATATGACTTATATTTTGTTTTTGTGACAATTGAGAATAACAGTAATGATTGTTAATAGCTGTTTGCTTATTCTATTAAAATGTCATATAAAGTTTTTTGAGTAACAGAGGTGAAACTACTATTATATAATAAATGAGTGAATATTTCCAACTATTCCAAAAATGCAGTAAGCTTCCAATTATGTCATGGCTATTTGACTCGAGCAGCTAACATGTTTTCAAGGTTCTTGAAGCCACCCACACTTGTTCCAAATCCTCCACTTCTGCCTCTACCTCACAGCACCCACAGGTTCTCCTCATATAGGGAATTTTCTAATGTCGCCCCAGCTTGGACTTAATGTCGAGCTGCTCGAATCTAGCCCTGGTAAAAAGTTTTCTGATATATAGTGGTAGCATGAAGGAAAGATAAGCTTCCATGCCCACATTACATTTAAATTTAGCCAGGTATGGAGTGGCTCTAGCTTGCGCTATGATCAGTAGGTCATTTTGTGCAGCAATGTTGAGAGCTCTTTGATATACGATTGAGCATACTTTTGCCCCTAAATTTGTTAACTCTTGGGGTGCAAAACCAAGCCTGCTGACAGCGTGGCCAAGTCTGCTCAGCTCTTTGTGGTTTTCTTGTTCTAGTAGGCATATGGCTGGTAATCTATGTGGTTGCATTTGTCTTTTTTTGTACCACCAATTGATCTGCCTCTTCAGGATTACAGTGGAAATTGGGGGTACTCCCATCTCTGCTCCCACTGCTGCTGATAAGGATGATTTATCCACTCCTAAGCCAATTTTCAGGTGACGAAGTTGGAATCTCTCTACCATTGCAAGATCTTGGTCACCCCATATTTCAGCTCCATACAAGGAACACCTTTGCCCTAAGAACCTTCAAAAAGGGATGAACAGATCCTGGATAATTGTGATGACATAATTTATGGATTGCCTGCGCAGCATTGCCAGCTTTTGCAATAATTAATTTTAGATGTTGGGTCCATGCCCCAGATGCCGCAAAATGTAGACATAAGTATTTAAATGTCCTAACTTGCTCCACTTTGTGCCCATCAAGGTGCCAAATACCATTATTTTGGATTTTTCTTTATTTATAGTGAAGGCATTTTCAGTACAGCATTGGCTGAGTTGTTGCAGGGACCTCCTTAACCCCACTGGGGTAGTGGATAACAAAACTATGTTAGCCGCCTATATCAAAATGTTTATCTCCCTATCTGCAATTCTTGGCCTATGACATTCTTTCAAATTCAAATGTTCCACAATATCATTTACATAAAAGTTAAAACAGAACGGCGCCAGTAAACATCCCTGTTTCACACTCCTGGAGGTAGCTATTCCATTTATTTATTTTATTATTTATTTTATTTATTAACTTCGATTTAGTATACCGCTCACTCCGGAGCTCAGAGCGGTTTACAAAGAAGCAAAAACACCGAGAAATAAAACAATTAAGCAGTTAAAAACATATTACACATCACAACAGATTAAAACATATTAAGAGCACAACCCTCAGCAAAGGCTGGGGACGGGATAATAAAACCTCGGGGGAACGATAGGCGGCATCCGGGCAATGTGGTTGAATTAAGAGCCGAACGCCTTCCTAAAAAGCCAAGTCTTCAAGGCCTTGCGAAAGGGCAGGAGAGCGCGGATGGCGCGGATCTCCTCCGGGAGGCCATTCCAGAGACTTGGGGCGGCTACAGAGAATGCCCTCCGCCGTGTAGTGGCTAGTCCTCCCCGCTATTACCTAACCTCACTTTAACCAAGGAGTCAGCCTATAGAGCAGTCATAAGAGCCAGCAGTCTTTTATCTATGTTGGACTTTGTAAGTTTCCTCCAGAGTAACCCTCGACTTATAGAGTCAAAAGCAATGGACAAGTCTATAAAAGCCGAGTATAAACTTCTATTCATTGATGAGTATTTGTCAATTATATGCTGAAGAACAAAAGCATTGTCTATAGTGGAGTAGCCTTGCCTAAAGCCTGCTTGTTCTTCCTTTATTATTAGATTGTTTTCAGCCCATTCCTCCACTTTGTCCAGTAGGTATCTTGCATAGATCTTTGCTGCAATATCAATAAGGCTGATTGGGCAATAATTCCTAGGCTCGGATTTGTCTCCTTTCTTTAAAACTGGCATGATGATGCTTCATTTCCATCCTGATGGTATTATGCATGCATTGTTTATATGATTAAATAAATCCACTAGTAATTGGGCCCACCAATCTACAGTATATTTTGCTTAAACAATTCTGGAGGGAGAAAATCTTCACCTGGGGCTTTGTTTGCTTTCAGCCTTGTTATAATTGTTTTCACTTCCGCTGCTTGCACTGATGGCCATGAGGGTAGAAGATTTGCTCCTAAGATTGCTTTAATACTTATTTCCTCCACTCGAGAGTATATTGTGTTAAATAATTCTGAATAGAAGTCTTCCCATTGGGCCACTGGAATAGGTGATTCAATATCAAATTGTACTTCCTTTAATTTTTTGGCCACAATGTCCCAGAAGAAAATGGATTTGCATGTGGTGGCTATATAGATTAATAGAAGTTTGCCAGGTGGCACAGACCTATATAATACCAACACCACTGAGAAAGGACAACATGTAGTAAGAGACTATTTCACTGTTTGTGTGATTTCATGTGGAGAGAAGTAACTGCTTTTCTTCTGGTACAAAGAAAGCATTATAGCTCATTTCATATACAATTACCATGAAAATAATATTTGTGTTGTGAAATATCTAGGGCAGAGAACAACTACGTGACATTTAGTAAATTAACAGGTACAGGTGCTGCATTTAAAGTATGATGACATTTTATTCAGGAGTTGTTCAGACTGGAAGTGCTGCAACCAAGAAAATCCTCAGAGAAAGTGTCAAACTTGATTTAAAACTTATGTGTCCATTGTGAAATACCCTCAGGAAATTTCTCATACATGTCTTATAATATGGTAGGCATTCAATGTTGCAGTTGTGGATTCATAATATAAAAGTCATAAATCCACCATTATTCTGTATTCTGTAATCCTATGTAGTCTCTACCCACCTTAACAACTAGCAGCTACACAGGCAAAGGAAGTATGTTGTGCTAGGAACTGAGACACAAGGAGGATAGCATTGGCATGTTTAATTTATTGTTCATTGATGTGTATAATGTGTTTTAATAATTTTTACTGTTTTAACTGTAATCCTTGTTTGTTTATATGCTGACAGTTTATGTAAGACCGCCCTGAGCCCCCCTTTACAAGGAGAAGGACGGGGTAAAATGTGTGAAATAAATAAAAAATAAATAAATTTCCAATGTCCTCCTTGCAGCAAGCAAGATTATGACAATCGGAAGCAAGAACCCTGTCACAATTCCATGTTACATTTGGTGAAGCAGGGTGTACACATCATCAACACTGCTTTTTAGGAATTTGATGGTTTTCAAATTTTTATGTGCTGTTGTTTGTACTTGTGTCACTGTGCTTATGTATTGTTGTCTGTGTGTGGCGTTTGGAGTGCTTCTGTGAGCTGCCCATTAGGGAAGATGGTGGTATGGTACAAATAAAGATTTATATTATTCTTCTTTGAAACACAACAAGATCAGTTCACAGCAAACAAGATCACTCGGCTGGTTGTTGTATTGGATCACATGTCAGATACTTCCCAAGTGTCTAGGACTGTGTGATGCATTGGCAAATATCTCTCTCTCTCTCTCTCTCTCTCTCTCTCTCTCTCTCTCTCTCTGGCATTACTTCACGAACAAAGATTCTTAGGAAGGACTCATCCCACGCTTTCTACAAGCGCGTTGATGATGAGGTTGGATGTGTCCTTCGAGCCTGTGCAATGGATTTTTCTGGTGGAACACAGCATTCACAGAACTGGCCTCACCCTTTAAACCAAAGGTTCGTCTGCTGGGGCCTAGCAAGCTTGGACGGTGGCAGCGAGGTCCTCAGGTCATAGGTTTGATTTGAGTTTCCTTCTCTAGAAGGTTGACCTTACAGGGTTAGACAAGCACCATCTGCCCAGGTTTGAAATTAGAGTTTTTCTTCTCTTAGGATGGCTGCCAAAAAGCTAGAGAGCCCATCCTGCCTGGTGATGCTCTATTGGCAAATAATGCATGCAGATCCCAGTAAGGTGGCCTTTTGCAGCTGACAGATGGTAATTTTGTCAGTGTGCCAAAGTCTTTAGGCACTGCACCCAGTGTGCTGATCACCACTGGGACCCCCTTGACTGGCTTGTGCCAGAGTCTTTGCAGTTCGATCTTTAAATCCTCGTATCATATCAGCTTTTCCAGTTGTTTCTCTTCAATCCTGTCGCCTGGGATTGCAACATCAGTGATCTATACTTTGTTTTTTAACACGATCGTGAGGTCAGGAGTATTGTGCTCCATAACTCTATCAGCCTGAATTCAGAAGTCCCAGAGTATTTTGACGTGTTCATTTTCTGTAACTTTTTCAGGCTTTGATCCCACCAGTTCTTTGTTGCAGGCAGATGGTATTTGTGGCACAAGTTCCAATGAATCATCTGCGCAATGGTGCTATGCCTCTGCTTGTAGTCCGTCTGCGCGATCTTCTTGCAGCAGCTGAAGATGTGATGTATTGTTTCATCTGCTTCCTTGCAGAGTCTACACTTGGGAATCTGTCTTCAACTTTTCAATTCTGTTTTGATGGCATTTGTTCTAATGGCTTGTTCTTGGGCTGCCAGAATCAGGCCCTTTCTTGCAGGCCCTTTTTCAAAGTTCCATTTGTGAGCCACATCCATGTTTTTTCTTTGTCAATTTGATTCTCAATTTTTCCCAGGAACTGTCCATGGAGAGCCTTTTTTTGCCAGTTTTCTCTTCTGCTCTTGATTGTGTTTTTACAGTATTCACTCTTTGTCTTTTGCACTTTAAGCAGGTTACTACTATTGACTTCCCTCAATGTTGGTTCTTGATTGCCTTTCACATAATCTGCCTGTGCAAGCTTCTCTTCTTCTACCATTTGTTTCACTTGCAGAAGCCCTCTGCCTCTTGTTTTTCTGGGCAGGTAAAGTCTGTTGACATCACTACTCGGGTGTAATGAGTAGTGGCTTGTCATCAGTTTTCTTGTTTTTCTGTCCAGACCATCCAGCTCTGCTTGTGTCCAGTTCACAATTCCAGCAGTGTGTCTAATGACGAGGATGGTCCAGGTGTTGATAGCCTTGATCGTATTTTCGCCATTTAATTTGCTTTTCAAAATATTTCTGAGTCTTTGGACATATTTGTTGCTAACCACATTTTTCACAGGCTCATGTTTGATATTGTCCAATTGTAGTATGCTCAGATATTTATAGGCTTCAGGCTGATTGCATTTTATGGTTTGTCCATTTGGCATCTATGCCCTCAGTGTGAGTAATTTTCCTTTCTTTAATGCCACTGTGGCACATTTGTCTAGGCTGAACTCCATACTGATGTGAGTGCTGAAGATTCTGACTGTGTTGGTCAGTGGCTGGATTTCAGTTTCTGATTTTCTGTAAAGCTTTAGATCATCCATGTACATCAAATCGGAAAATTTTGGTGAATTTCTTGCTGTTCGGTAGCCCAAGTTTGTTGTTGTTGTTGTTGTTGTTATTATTATTACTACTACAAATGCCCCAATTACTAACAGAATTTACATAGTTCTCTCTGTGTGGCTGATGCACAGTAAAATAGATTTGCAGGAAGGGGGTTAGACCAAAAGCCAGAGAAGAAGACATCCCTGTTTCATACAATTTATTCCCTGGTTTCAATCTTTCTTTTCTACTCTTTATTAACTGTTTTATTTTAGAACTAAAAAAACTTTTTTGATATACACTAGAGAGAGAGTGTGTGTGTTCAAAATAATTGTCCCCGAACATTAGCCTATTTTATAAGCCTTAAGCTTTGTTACAAGCTAAAACTGAGAAGTCTTTAACTGCTAGTCTTACTAGTTATTATACTAGGAAGGAAGGAAGATGGCGCTCTCGAAGGATGCTGGCTTGTGTTTTCTATATAAATGTATAATAATGAAAGTATAATAATAAATTTGACATTCAGAAACCCATTTTTGCTTAATTTTTTTTGTTAATTTTGGTTATTAGCCACGTCTTCGTTCTGTGCCTTTAATAACAGAAATAGAACAAAGCTTACAGACTTGATTCTGATCTGTTGTAGACTGTAAATATAGTTGTTTCAACTAGACTGATAAAATATAGGCCAAATGTAAGTTGTTGCAATGTTTTCATTAAGCAAGAACATTTTCAAAAGGCAATTACAAAGAGCAATGCCCCTTGGTTGATATCACTATAATGTTTGGTCCTTTGAGAATAACATTGATTCAGATCAGGACCAGTTGGAGCATTGCACCAATTCAAGCTTGAGTTGTTGTGTTATGACATATATGAGGTTGTGGTGTTATTAAATTTGGTCATACTTGCCCTTATGTATATGGCTCTTTGGTTCAGAAAAGTTATGTGTTTACTATGAACTCTAGTTCTTACATAGTTTAGGAATTGCTACTAGTTTAGATTAATTAATTGTTCAATGTTCAACTCTGACATTTTAAATCAAGAAAGAAAAATTTTGTTGCCCATGCTTCATATGAAAATGTAAAGAGTAACAAGTCCTCTACCAATGAGTGTGATACAGCACAAAACAAATTCAGTTTCTCACTCATTTATGCTAATTTGAAACTATGTTAGAGTTGATATCTTGGAAAAATCTCATTACTGTAATACCATTATGAAAAAGCATCAGCACAAATATGTACTGCACAATATTAGATTATGGATGCAAAAGCCAATTTTATTTATTTTTAATTCTATATAGTATTGTTTTGACATTCAGAGTTAAAGTAATTACAATTTAGACAATTGAAAGGTAAGAGATGCTTCATGGTAAATGAAACAGGTATTTCAGTGTCTTGAGGAGGAAGTTGTTAATGTTCTGCTTCCAATGGGTCTTCATTCTAGGAAATGCAATATCACACTCATAAGCCATCCTTTTGTTCTTCAAGTGACTCCAGGACTCCAGTGACTCAGTCTAGTTGAAACAACTATATTCAGTTGCAGATGAAAGCTGTGCCTTTCTACAACAATGAGAATGTGAAAATCATCTCAATCTAAATCAGTTCTATATAGATCGGTACATTTCTCCATTTGGAAATCTCTAAATTTCACATGTGTATTGCTTACAAAGACAGCCAGTGGGGTTTGAGCGTTGGATTCTGGAAGACCACAGTTTGAATTCCTGTTCAGTTATGGAAACCTAATGGGTGACCTTGGATGAAACACACACTCGAAGACTTAGAGAGAGGCAAAAACAAAACCCTTCCTGAAATAATATTGCCAAAGAAACTGTATGTTGGAAATGACTTGAAGGCACAAACCAACATCTGTATAAAAGTGTCTGGAGATAGCCATGAAATAATGGGATTACTATTTTGTTTGTCTGTGTTCCAATGTATTCCTTGTCAGGATTTTGACAAAAAGAACCATACACACACACACACACACACACACACACACACACACCAGTGGCACAGCAGGTTAAACTGCTGAGCTGCCAAACTTGCTGGCTGAAAGATTAGCGGTTCAAATCTGGGGAATGGGGTGAGCTCCCACTGTTAGGCCCAGTTTCTGCCAACCTAGCAGTTCAAAAACATGCAAAATGTGAGTAGATCAATAGGTACTGAGAAGGTAACAGCTTTCCATGCAGTCATGCTGGCCACATGACCTTGAAGGTGTCTATGGACAACGCTAGCTCATCAGCTTAGAAATGGAGATGAGCACCATCCCCAGAGTCGGACATGACTAGACTTAATGTCAGGAATAGATAGATAATATACACACACATATATAATTTCCATCCCTATAGGGTGTATTCTGACAAAGGGAGAATTCTGGGTGAAGCAAAATGTGCTTCCAGATATTATTATAAACACTCTCCCTTATTGCTTTTCAATATTATAATAGTGCATAGCAGAACAGGTAGATGTGCTGTTTTTACCCGAATGCTGATACTTCTCCATTTGAGGTTTTACCTGTTACATATTTCTACCAACTTTCCTCAACAGTTTAAATTTACATTCTTATGTATACTTACTGTCCCACTTCCACATATCCCTTTGGGTGAGTTTCTACATCTTCAATGAATGCTGGCAGAGGCATGTTAAAACCAGTTTTTCCTCTGAGCCAAAATGTTCTTTGTTGCCCCTTGCCCTGTCAGGAATAATATGAGAGCCAAACAAAACACAAAACAACTCTTTAAATGACTGGTAGCATCTTAGGGCAGGATGGTTTATATATCTTAAAGGGTGGAAATCTTCTCTTCAAGGACTAATAAGGGAGATTGAGAAAATATGAGACAGAAGGGGCCAGGGGTTTTCTTTTGGGGTCCAAAACCTTCATCAGAACTGTGCAAATGGTTTACAATCCTAACTATAGGGAGTGGAACGCACTCCCTATTGATATTCGATCAGCTTCATCCCTCCTAACATTCAGAAAAAGAGTGAAATCCTGGCTTTGGGACCAAGCCTTTGCACCCTAGCACGACACGGCACTCTAGACTGGTCAGTTGGCAAATTGGTGGTTAAGATCTAAGACTTTGGATGGAACATTGTTTTAATGGTGATGAATGTACATGATGTTTTTTTAATATTAACTGTATTTTAACGTATTTAATTCTAGGTGTATTTTAATGTATTTTAATTTTAACTGTTGTTTACTATGTATTGTGTGGCATCGAATTGTTGCCGTCTGTTAGGCCACACTGAGTCCCCCCTCGGGGGTTGAGAAATAGCGGGGTATAAACACTGGAAATAAATAATAAAATAAATAAACAAAGGCTTTTGAAGAATCTTGGAACTGTAGCGACAACAAATAAGTTTTCAAAAAGTAACTTCATAAACTGTGTGCAAATGTGTTCATATTCCAAGTCCCTGATCAGTCCTCATCTAGCTATGATACCAAAGTTTCACAATCTCATATATAATATTATTGATAGGATTAGCCATCAAAGTTTCCTTTTAGAATAGCTATTAACACTTGTTGTTGTAGGTTTTTCGGGCTGTAACCTCAGAACCTCCGAGGATGCCTGCCATAGATGCAGGCAAAACATCAGGAGAGAATACTTCTGAGCATGGCCATACAGCCCGAAAAACTTACAACAACCTAGTGATTCCAGTCAATACATTATTAGCACTTTTTTCTCCCAAAGTGCTGTTATGCCAGTCTGCAATGAATCAGATTATTCAGTATAAGGCACCTTGGCCCAGTGCACCCACAGTGTGTTTAAATATTGAAACAAATTAAATCTATATGGTGATAATGATAATATTCCCTTTGTGCTCAAGTTCAATCTATATTAGAAGTGGAAATTAGAAATGGAGGTCTGTACTGTTCCCATTTTTTATTTAGAATATTTTTTGTCCTTGCAGCAATATCAATTCTATGCAACTTATATACCTTTATTTTAATGGTTCCTCTTTCTTGCAAATCATAACCTCCAATTGACTGCAGAGCATTTGCTGTGATCATAGAGACATGGATTTGAAGAGCTGGAGGCAAAATAGAGAGAACAGGGAGGTGGACAGGACAGGTTTGGATTACTGTGTTTGGCTGTGTATATTAGTATGAGAAAACAGCATTTAAAAATAATCTAGCTTGAAGAGATACAGTTATTCACTTATGTTTGGAAAGTTTTTTTAGAACTTCAGATCCAGCTTTTATTATATTTGGGGAGTGGGATGGAGAAACTAAGCCATTAAATCTTGAACAAAACATGCTAGGATCTTTATGAGGATAGAATTGATACAAAATTGACCACTTTGACTTTTGAGGCAAGATGCATTAATTCGAAGGGTTGAATGAAATGTAATGCCTCCACCTTCGTAACTCCTCAACAAATGGCAGTACTGGTATGCAGCAGGTACTGGCTTGTTCAGTAGACTCTCCTCTACAGTTCCATTTTGGCAGGAAGCCTTAGCATTGAACGGTTGGGTTGTTTAAGTGCCAAGTATGGAACCCTGCGCAGACAGTCTGTCAATGCAACTTAAGCAACGGGAAGTCATTGAATTCTTGACAGCGGAAGGTGTCACCCCAAAGGAGATTCATCAGAGAATGCAAGCTGTTTATTGTGATTGTGTTGATGTGAGTACTGTGCATCATTGGGCAAGTAAGTTTAAAGATGTTGAGGTGGGAACATCTGACTTGCGTGACAAACAAAGAGTTGGACGTCCTGTGACAGCAACCACTGAGTTTCACAAGCAAAACATTGACAGATTGATTCAGGACGATCATCGTAGCACTCAGAGAGAAATTTCAAGCAAGTTAAAGAGCACATTCTAAGGATTATTTCTGCATTTGAATTATTAAAATATTCCCATCCAAACCCAAGTAATGAAGGTGGAGGCATTACTTTTCATTCAACCCTTGTAAATAGACCTTTACACTTTACATCAACACAACATACGTAAACTGGTACTTTCCATCCTTGAAGCTGTATTCACAGTGTCTCCAAACAGGCAATAGCGTGGCCTTGTGATTCCCACCACACCTGCAACAACAGGTCCTGCAATTACAAGCAACATAAGAAGAAAAGTAGAAGAAATAATAGAATATAATTAAAACTTTGAGCCTGGTAGTGTGTGTACATTGCCTAATTATATTAATTTGATACCACCCAAACTACTGAAACATGAAAGGTTGTTAGAATTCTCCATTGGAGAGATTTAGGGCATTCTTCTAAAGTGCAATCTAGATTTTGTTAGCAGAAAATTCTAAGCAATTCACCAAATTGTAAACTCCAGAATCTCATAGAATGAATTCATGTCTATTGAAGTGTTGAGCAAGTTGCACTCTTTCAGCTTCAAAGTAAAACAAGAGTCTTGTTGAAGGCTTTCATGGCCAGAATCACCGAGTTGCTGTGAGTTTTCTGGGCTGCATGGCCATGTTCCAGAAACATTCTCTCCTGACATTTCGCCCTACATAAAAACTCCAACAATCACCCAAGTAAAAAAGAAGCACAGTTAAAGAACTGGCAGACCATGCAAAAATAATCTATGAACCCCACTTCCCCCAAGGTGAACTGAACCACCTAAACTGGGCTCTACAGGCCAATGGATACTCCATCACAGACATCAGAAGAGCTGCAAAGCCAAGAACAAGCCATGAGAGTAAGTACAAAGATCCACCCAGAGGAAAAGTGTTTTTACTATACATCAAGGGAACCACTGACCACATAGGGAAGCTGATAAAGAAGTACAACCTGCAAACTATCTACCGAACTACTAAGAAAATCCAACAACTGTTATGTTCAGCAAAGGACAATATGGATCCTCTCACCTCTGCAGGAGTCTACTGTATGTCATGCTGGTGTGGTTAAATCTACATAGGGACCACCAAAGGCAGCATTGCCCAAACACGAATCAAGGAACTATGAAAGGCACTGTGGACTAACTCAACCAGAGAAGTCAGCCATAGCAGAGCACATGATTAACCAACGTGGACACCGCGTATTATTTGAGAACACAGAAATACTGGACCACTCTAACAACTACCATGTCAAACTATACAGAGAAGCCATTGAAATCCACAAGCATGTAGGCAATTTCATCAGAAAAGAGGGAACCATGAAAATAAACAAAATCTGGCTACCAGCATTAAAATTAGGACAATAAAATAAAGAACTACACTCTGTAAACAGGGGGATTACAGACATGAAACAATCTGGGCCAGCTAACATCTCCCAACAAAGGATTTCCCCAGGCAGGAATAAACTAGTTATTGAAGCTGCAAGGCATTGCAATGCTAATCAAGGTGATTAATTGCAATATTCACATTTGCCTCCAACAGACAAGAGTTCTTTATCCCATTCTGGACATTCTACAGATATATAACCCTCCCTTGCTTAGTTTCCAATATACCTCACAACCTCTGAGGGTGACTGCCATAGATGTGGGTGAAATGTCAGGAAAGAATGCTTCTGGAACATGGTCACACAGCCCGGAAAACTCACAGCAACCTAAAGCAAGAGTACATATCTTCTGAATAAATTATGTTAAGAAAACCCAGTGATAGGTTTACCTTGTCATAAGTCAGAAATGACTTAAAAGGAGACAATAACAAATAGATGTGCGCTAAGCAAAACAGAAAAGGCAGATATTTGTGTAAATATAAGAGAAAGACATGAGATACATGCAGGAGATGGAAAGGTAACTTATAGGACATGGTTCAATGTAATGCCTCTCTAATCGAGCGCTGGATTATCAGTTATCCCCAATATATTTAAATCATCATGTCCTTTTATTATCTAATGCCCTTGGAACATTTGATGCACAAAGGAGGTGAGCATGGATCCATTATTTCTTTTAAGATACTTTTATGTGATTTGGGAACATCCTACATTTTAAAAAATCTAGTTTACACGTATGGGTCATCCATCTGGTGAGTTATGCCACTGCTGCAATGCAAAATGTTGCTTAATGATCACCCACTCACACACCTGCTCTATACATTAAGCTGCTTTGACTTGATACCAGAAACTGAAACATATTTTGCTGTTTCACCAATGTGGACATACATGCTAAGGTAGAGATCAAAGTCCAGAATACAAACTGAAATGTGGTTTTTAGGTTAGATGAATATGCATACTGCATAGCTATTTCACCATTCTATTCAATTGGTATGTTGACAACACTTGACATAGATATCATCTACATGAGTGTATAATGTTTTATGATGTTGAACTAATTCAACATTTGGTACACACCTTCCTAAATCCTTTTATGCTGCTCCAACTAATCTTAGCATGAGCCTATTATCTTAAACTGAATTATATGACCTTTAAAACATAATACATCTTTCTTTCTTGATATGCATACCTGTTCCCTTTCTTCAGAAGGCTTGGTTATTGGCCAGTATGACCTCTAATATATTGCTCCAATAGAGACAACATATTTCACCTTATTTCAGATACACATCAAGATAGTATCTTTCTCAGGACTGGAGTAAAAGACATTAACACCTAAAAATATCCTAAGACCTTTTCATTGGATTCTTTAATATCCCATATAACCAAACTACTGATACAAGCTCACCTTCATCAAGATATTGTCATTAACCATGAATCAAAAATTATTATTTCACTCTTCCTTTCCTAACTTTAGCAAAGAAATTCAAAAGCATTTGGATGGAATGTTTTGAGTTTCTTTGAAAATAATGACTTTCTTTAGATGAATATAGCTTTAAGTATTTACTTCCAACCAAACATCTAATTTACTAATGCCAAGTAAGAAAAATGAAATGCAGGTACTGTATAACCTCCATATCCACCTGGGATATGTTTCTGAATTTCGTGTGGATATGCAAAACTGCGGATAATAATGAACCGTATTGAAATAGACCTCCAGCTTATGAATATTATAGAGTAATTCAGACATATTTATTCAGTCATGGATAAATGAAACTGTGGATACTGGTTACTTAGGCCATACTGTACCAGACGTTTGAGGGTCTATCTACTACAACTTGTATGCAGAACACATGCGGAACACATCATGCGATGCACAGGGCTTGATGAATGCAAGGCTGGGGTTAAAATTCCTGGAAGAAACATTAACAACCTTAGATATGCAGATAATGCCACTTTGATGGCTGAAAATGAGAAGGAGCTGAGGAGCCTTCCAACCAAGTTGAAAGAAGAAAGTGCAAAAGCTGGGTTGCACTTAAATATTGAAAAAAAGCCACAAGATTATGGCAACAAGACTTATTGATAACTGGCAAATAGAGGGAGAAAACGTGAAGGCAGTGACAGACTTTGTATTTCTAGGTGCAAAGATTACTGCAGACGCAGACTGCAGCCAGGAAATCAGGAAATGTTTACTTCTTGGGAGGAGAGCAATGACCAATCTTGATAAAATAGTGAAGAGTAGAGACATCACACTAGCAACGAAGATCTGCATAGTAAAAGCAATGGAATTCCCTGTAGTAACCTATGGATGAGAGAGCTGGACCATAAGGAAGGCTGAGCGAAGGAAGATAGATGCTTTTGAACTGTGGTGTTGGAGGAAAATTCTGAGAGTGCCTTGGACCATAAGAAGATCCAACAAGTCCATACTTAAGGAAATAAAGCCCAACTGCTCGTTGGAGGGAAGGATATTAGAAGCAAAGATGAAGTACTTTGGTCACATAATGAGAACACAGAAAAGCTTGGAGAAGAGAATGATGCTGGAGAATATGGAAGGAAAAAGGAAGAGGGGCCAACCAAGGGCAAGATGGATGGATGGTATCCTTGAAGTGACTGGCTTGACTCTGAAGGAGCTGGGGGTGATTACAACCTATAGGGAGCTCTGGCGTGGGCTGGTCCATGAGGTCACAAAGAGTTGGAAGTGACTGAACAAATAAACAACAACAACAAATCTACCACAAAAGTAACAGATCCCATCTGATTCTGGAAGCTAAGCAAGATCAGTTCTGAACTATCAATGATTACAAGGTGCTGTAGACTGTATCTCAGAGGAAGGAACTAGTAAAATTACCCCTGACTATTTATTGCCTAAGAACACTCTATGAAATTCATGGGGTCATCATAAGTCATCAGATGATTTGAAGGAACATATATACACATGTTATTACTGTCCTGTGGACTGTTGATTGTCAAATTAATTCATCCATGACAAACTCAGTTAGGAAATCTCTAAAATCAAGTTCAGATTAAATTGATACTCTGAATCGACAAACCTGTATGAATACCAACACGCAGTCTCAGTTTCTCATTTGGCATGTGTCTAATCTTGAAGGAAATCATTGCACTAAGAAAGTGCAAAGACATTGTAGCAGTTTCCTCAACATGCTTTGTTCCATTTCGAATGGGGAGACCACTAGCCACCATATAAGCATCTCCAATGGTTTCAACCTGTAAACAGTGAAAGAAATCATTAGTGTTTGTAAAGAAAAGTGATCCATGAACAGTAGCAAAGGCAATTGCTAAGTAGTTTGTGGGAAGGGAAGTTTGGTTTTCAGATACTTATGCTTAATCATCATAATTTATAATAAGCTTCTCTGCTCCCCAGAAGATAATCTTCATATGGCGTACATTCAAAATGCCTGGAAGAAAGGATTAACTGATACTTCTTTCATGATTATCTCCATACATGCTCTACAGATTATAAGTGTACTCAATTATAAATGTTCCCACTGGAAGTAATAGAGATGTACACCCTTCATGTAAAAGTTGTTGCGTGTGCAAGCGTGACACACCTCGCGCCAAGAAACATGCAGACACAAAAGGTTGGATAAAAATGGCCACAACTCATTTATTGAAAACAGGAACGAAGGGTTGGCGGCCATGCTTGGGTCCTGGATCAGGGTAGAACAGCCCCCACGAATGTCCAACGGTGTTAGCAAGCCTGCCTCCGAATGAGGCCGGGCAGTCCCGGGCAGCCTAAAGAGCTGCCCAGGCGGAAGTGCGGGCTGGCCGGTAACAGGGAGGGGCGGGCGGAGCCTGCCCCCTCATTGGCCAGCCAACCTAGATGGCAGGAAGCCTTCCCGCCACCCAAGGGGCCTCTGGGGAGAAGCCCCCTCAGGCAACGAAGATGGTGGGAGGGCAACGCTGCCCCGCAACCAGCTTGGCTGGTGAGTCAGCCAAGCCCAATAGCTTCATTCCAAAATCACTAAATTTTGAGCTGCATTATCGTCATTGTCATCATCATAATCATCATTAATGTATATACAACCATCACATGTACATTGTGTTTTACAATAAAATGAGCAAAAGCAATGGATCTTGTCATATGTGTATAATCTGAAATACACACACACACACATAGATGGAAGGAGGAATAACAAATCACAAAACTGTAGAATACATTTGCAAAACAAACCATTCAGATAAAATGCAAATAAAAACATACAATACAATATAAAGCACACTGACAATAAATGTAATCCCTCCCAAAGTGCAATGCCCTCATTTTCATCCAGGGCAGATACCTTCCCAATGGGTACTGTAATTGTTGTCTAAACTGCCATATTTCTATTCTATTTAAATGCATCTTGGTGCAATTGGTAAGAATATTGAACCAGTTTGACAAGTCTGTAACTTTTCTTTCTTCCAAACTTCCTCAGCAACATAGGTTCTAGTCATCTTGAATTGTGTTTATCCTATCATAATATGTTGCACCCATTATAATAAGTCACCCTTTTTTATTTTCTCTGTTGGCACAACTGAAATAGCATTCCAGACAGAACGGGCTAGTATTTATCATAATGGGAGGTAAAAACTATTCTGCGAACATGAATAAGCCCAGATAGTATAATAAGCTCTTTTTTTGCTCTCTCCCTATTTGTTTTTTAAGCCAAGAACCCCAAAGCTCCCAAGGTATGATCAGAAATATAATGGGACCCAAAAATCTGCAGAAATCCACAGATTCCCTTGTGAATCCTGTAGCTTAGCTGGCTTTACCACTGCTTCTGTTCAATATTTATGGGTCTCAATAGGTGCAACAAATGAAGAGTCTTTCTGTGAGATATTCAAACTACATTATTGTAAACACGGAAACCCAAATGCTAGGAGCCCTAGGAAATTTGTTCCCCACCCCCACCCCTTAATGTGAGAGCAAGGTCATCATAAACCTTTGAAACTATATGTCCTAGTTTCCTCATACCTGGGACTTCACCGAGCATCCTCATAATGGAATCATAAATGCAACAGAGATTGGAATGTATGCTTTGCAAGATGTCTGGCATTGTTTTAAACATTGACATGGCCTCAAAACTGTTTTTCAGTTTCAGTTTGTAGCAAGAGATGCAAACTACTTGACATAATTATAAAACGATTGGCTGTATTGCATTGTGATAGAGATAGCTCTCAACTATAAGGATTAAAGGTACACTCAGAAGGAACTAGTAAATTTGAGTGAGTGGCAGATAACATCTCCAACCCTTTTAATCAATCACAATATATTAGGTCCTTAATCTTGTCAACACCAAATCCTCTACCCACTATTGTTGGCACCTTGTCAACTTGAATTCCACTACCTTTAATTTATGTCCTCTTTGTTGTATATTCTGAGTTGGGTTACATCTTACATAATGCAAAGGATTGAGGCTCACTTTGAAAACAGGTCTCACGTTTTCTCACATTCTTTTAATGACTGCAACCAAAAACACAGCCAGAAATGTGGCTGTGGTTCACAGGATTTGAATAAGCAGATGGCCTTAAAATAAGCCCCACATAGTCCCCACCATGAATGCTAGCTGCCTACCTTGTAGACATCATATATTTTAATGATATTATCAAACAGACTATATAGGTCATTGAGCAGGTTGACAACTTGCAGCGGAGAGCTGAGGGAGCATAGCCTAGTGAAATCCACAATATCCGAGAAGAAAATGGAGACAGAGTCAAAGCTTTCAGGTTCAACTGACCTCCCAGCAACCAGCTGTTCTCCAATGAAGCTAAAATACAAGAAGAGACAATGTCATTTTCTTTCTGGTTGTTCTCTTCAGAAGAAAATGGCTAAAACTTTCAAATCATAGCATGATGTTATTCTGCTTTGAGCAGAGCTACAAAAATTAAATCCATTTTGAATGTGTGCAGGAGTACTGCTAAAATATTGAAAGGTTCTGTTTTTGTTAAATACTTTCACAGTACTTATGCTAGATTCAATAGTTAACATACCTGTCCCTTCATCCCTAGTGACGGCAAGCCCTCCATTAATTTCCCTCCGTTCCAGTGGTGAGTAAGGCTTAAGATAGGAATGATCTCTCTCTCTCGGCATTACTTCATGAACGAAGATTCTTAGGAAGGACTCATCCCACGCTTTTTACTAGCGCGTTGATGACCAAAAAGGCCAATCTGAGATAGGCAAGTTCGGTTGCAGAAAGCACTGCATAATGTCTCCTTGGGTGATGTTGTTTCCAACTTGCGGTTCTTTCTGCATTGTTTTTTCTCTTCGAGACTTGTTCGTGTGTCTTCTCAAAAGAGACCGCAGCATTGTGGATAGTGCGTCTCCATGCCTCCCGATGTGAGGCCAGGGTGGACCATTGCTGGTGATCAATCTGGCCGAGCCTGAGATGTTGTTTCAGGGAGTCCTTATATCTCTTTTTGGGGGCGCCTCTCTTGCACTGAAGGACAGCAACATTTGTCACATCTTTGGTCTAGTGTATATTTAGGATTGAGTGAAGACAGCACTGATAAAAGCATTTGAGGAGTCGTTGGTGTTGGCGATAATTGACCAATGTTTCAGACCCATATAGGAGAATAGACAGTACGATAGCTCTGTACACACTGATTTTGGTGCTTTGCCTCAGTTGCCTGTTGTTCCAGACTCTTTTGTGAAGCCTTCTGAATGCACTATATGCCTTTGCTAATCTGTGATCTATCTCTTTATCAATCTTGGCATCTGAAGAGATGATGCTTCCCAGGTAGATGAACTGCTGAACGGACTTAAGCACAAATTTTCCTATGCTGACGTGGGGATGATGGTGTTCTTCCTGTGGTGTGGGTGGTAGAGAACTTCCATTTTCTTCAGGCTGACTTCCAGCCCAAACAGCTCTGCAACTGTTGCAAAGCAGGATGTTAGGTGCTGCAGAGCTGCTTCTGAATGGGTGATAAGGGCAGCATCGTCAGCAAAAAGCAGCTCACGGACTAGATAGTTTAAAGTCTTAGTGTGAGCCCTCAGGCGGCTTAAGTTCAACAAGCTACTATCAGTACGATAGCGTATATATATATGCCGTCTTCTTCTTCGAGGTCTGCTGTAGCCCTTTGAAGCATCATGCTGAAGAAGCTTGTAAATAGGATTAGTGCAAGAACACAACCTTGTTTCACTCCATTAGTTATTAGAAAGGTCTCCGAGAGAGCATCGCCGTATCTGACTTGACAGCGCTGGCCCTCATATAACAGGATAATCATTTTGAGGAATTTGGATAGCAATGAGCAAGGTCAGAAAAGGGGTATGGAGCCACCACTTTCTATCCCTGTTTTTTCTATTTTTTTTCCTCTTTACTTAATTCCATTTATATTCCTATTTTCAATTCCCCCCTTCCCCCTCCTCTATAGTTTTCAGGGGTAGGAGCAAAATGCTCTAAAAACCAGTCTCAAATTACTGCTTCCAAAGTCTGGGTGGACAGATGGGGAGGATGGTTTTTTTAAAAAAATGTTGCCATTTTGAATTGAATTTACTGTTATCATGCTGGTTTCCAGAGAAGTGGACAGGACCGTCCTTAGTAAGATTTCAGAAATAAAGTAACTGGATGTAGTAGATATGTGACAGAAACATCACCTACACTACTACAATGTTCTTGGAACTTTACATGTGCCTCCTCATGCATCTAAGGAGGCAAGCATAGTGCTCTGTGGAAATCACATTCTTAGGTTCCTTCTACTTTGCCACATAATCCAGATCATCAAAGCAGATAATCCACATTATCTGCTTTGACCTGGTAAATCATCTCTGAATCATAGCCAAGAAAATAGTCAAGAAAATGTCTTCAAAGCATATTACAGCAACAAAGGTATTGGGACTCTATCCAAATCATTGCACTATGGGTCAAATTAGTTATTGTACTAGACTTGTTCTAAAGGAAAAAGGCATTTAGGAGAACTGCTATAGCAGAACAACTCAGGAAAAGTAAAGTGGTTACCCTGGTAGCATGGCTGATAACAGCTTCTCAGTCTTCTTCTTTTCTGCCAATAACTGTGTTGTTCTTGCTTCAACTACTTCCTCGAGATGATTGGCATATTTTTCCAATTTATTGACCATGTTATCTAAAATACTGAAATGACTTTTGGAAAAGTTCAGAAAGTAAATATTTTAAAAACATTGTTTTTCTTCTATTTCTGCCAAACTATTTTGTATGCTTTGAATAAGAATGCATTTTTTAAAAATTTGGAATCACTCTCTCTATATAGAATACTGTTGCATGGAATCTGATCATCACATTGAGACCTTGTCAGAAGAAATTTTTCTAAAGATTGAACAATATCAAAAATATTCATAAAATGATTTTTATTATTTATTAGTATAGGCATAGGTTTCAGAATTTTGAGTTATCCTGAAAAAGAGCTGGACCTACATTATTCTAGAGCCATGCCTTATTAATCACACAGTGAAGGGGTTGGGAAATCATGGGCCCAGGAACTGGCTAAGTTAGTCCAAAGCACAGACCTAACTCCTGCGAAGGTACTGAATTACTGTGGCCCCATATCGGATAGAACAAAGTCCAAACAAAATAGAAGACTGGGAAATAATGGTTGCATTCACATCTGGGACAACTGAATGAAGTGACATCAGACTGACAAAGGGTTTCAGAATTCATTAGTACAGAATACTGAAGCAGGACCTTTTCCATGACAGTACCCAACTTATTGAACTCTCTTTCGCAACTAGCTTTTGAAGACTTCCCCATTCTTTGTTTCTAGGTCCCTCCTAAAAATACTACTGTTCCACTATGATTTTACACTGCATGGTTCTACTTTTTTATGGTTCCTATGAAATGTTGACACTTGTAGTTTACTGAGGCTGAGGATTCTAAATGCGTTTCTCTAAACTGCAAACCCGGGGATTTCACTGTTTTATTGAAATGTTATGCATTTTACCAGTTTTCTTTTATTTGAACCTTTACTGTGCTCATGATCTTGTCAAAAATAATTTTGAACACTCGTTGAGTCAAGATGCATTTTAGAAATAGACCAACAAACTGAATGTATGAATGGCTTGGTAGATCTCTCAGCATCTGATTGGAAGTCCTTAGTTTACTACTACTTCAATTTGCTGGATCAGGGGGTAAGTTGGCAAATGGGAGTATTCCATGTAAATATTTAATCTCCAGATAAATATGCTACCCAGAAGCCAAGAATCTGAGGATGACATATGAATAAAAATCAATTTAAATTGCTTAAAATTATTCAAAATTGTCAGAATAACTAAAATGGTCTAAAAGCATATCCAACAATTTGACACTGTCATCACAATACAGATTAAAAGGTACATGTGCTAAAACTGTACACATGTACAGATTTTGATTTTTAAAAACCAGTTAGAACTCAAACACATTGTTTTTTTAAAATATGTTTTCCTTGGAACAAAAGAGGTCTTCCATAGTTGCATCACCACGGCAGAAATAGCTCTCCCCCGTTCTCCAACAAGACCTTAATATGCTAAATACAGATGCCATTTTTCCATCTGACCAATTATCAATCATCCATATATGTTTTCATGGGAAACCAATTCACCTTTCAGGACTAGCTTCTCTCAATGTTTTCTTCACATCAGCAAATGTTGGCCTTCTCTCTGGATGTTCATCCCAACATGTCTCTAGAAGTGCAACAATGTTTTCATTACACCTCTCTGTTGAAAGAGAAGGGCGAAATGGAACAGGAGAACCAACTTCTTGGATATTTTTGATGATCTCTGGAATCAAATTTGAGAATATATGTCTTGTGTTAGTTTTTTGAATCTGGCAATTTTTGGAAAATTATCAATATTAAGGAAGTAAAGACAACTCCTGAGATGCCTACAGCAATAAGTCTGTGAGCTGCATCTATCTTTCATAGAATTGTCTTGAAGGGAGAATGGTCTAGCAAAATTATGATCCATGGACCAATGTCAGCTCACGAACTTTTGGCAGTTAGTCTATGCAAGTATCCAGCAAAGAAACAAACAATTGTAGGCAAAGGATACAAATATAGTACTATTGACATCAAATTGATTTGTAAGACATCATTCCTGCCTACGAAAGTCTTTCTAATAGGTATGGCTTCTTGAACTTGCTAATTATCATGTTTTTGATGCAAATAATTCAATTATCAATTTAGTGGTATCAGCAATGAAGAAAGAGAATTTTGCCCAGTGCAACTTCATGGAACTTCCTCCATTGCCAAGAACATAAAATCTTTATCTCAAATGCTATGCTGTCTGATAATGGTGACATGACTCAGGCTTTCAGTGTAACCTTTGGTTACTGTGTAAGCCTTGTGAAAGGAAATAAATGATATTGATCACTTTTTATATCACTTGATTTAAACTGCCCTTTCATGAATGATTGGATAGCATTATTGAGGATGCATTCCAGTGGGGCTAAGGTCAATATCAAAAGGGTGACATCAAAAGTACCAGCCTATTTAGACACAAAATCCTTACTACCATTAACTAATCTTTGAACAGTCACTTCAACTGTTTAAAATGGGAAAAAGTATAGAGGTATAATGGGGAAGGTGACTTAAAGAATTCACAGACTAAAAATTTAGAAGGTACTCCTTCAGGTGCCCAGGTTCCTAAGCATATTAGTCTTTCAAAAAAAGTGCTTATTCAATCCCAATAAAAAAGAACATTTGCCTTGACAAAACAACTTACTTTCCTGTAAACAGAGGATACTTTGAATAGGTTAGATTAAGTATATAGATATACACATTTACACAGGAAATTAAGAGGAGGAGAAAAAACCTTCTGAATTCTTGTTTAGGTCTTGGAATGGACCATCTTCATCATTATATATCAGCTCCCTCATAATAATAGCAAAGCTGTATACATCACCCTTCTGGGTGCCCTGCAATGGGTATTCTCCCATCCTTAGCAATTCAGGAGCTGTCCAGAAGAATTCTAAAAGAATAGAAGCAAGGATCATATATTTTGAGGTTAAATTAGATGATATTGAACATGCAACTACTTTTTCCTAAGTGGGAAAATGACACATTTGTATGTTTTGAATCATGTTTCATGTTTATATGCTTTACGTCTCTACATTAATCTGAATGATTGTTTGAAAAAGGATTCAAAAGATACCATTCAATGTATTTTGGTCTCAAAATATGCATTAAAACAGTATTTTGATATATTTCAAATATTTGGAAAATACGTGGCAACTTTTGAATAAATAAAATCTGTTGGCCAGCAAAACACCATCTTTCACATCAGATTGAAAGGAGCAAATCAGTCATTCTGAATAGGAATTCACAAAGTTCAGATTCCAGAAGCATTCAGTGTTTTCTTTTTGATGTCTATAGAATCCATTAGTCTGTTAAGATTGCAGTCCTCCTGGCTGGTAGGAGTGGCCAAATCCACCCCAGTTGATACTAGTCCAGCTAAAACTGAACTAAATCCAACTCGCTCCCTGGCCTAATTTTGTCTCATTATCTTTTCTGTGGCCATGGGCTGAAGAAGGTTTTAGTATTAAGTAATTCAGTTCCTCCCTTCTTCTGTTTTTTATCTTTCTCTTTTGGTTTTTCTGCCAGCAGATCTGAGCCAACAGATCAGATCTTCAAGTTTTGTTCTGCCAGCAGATGTTTCCAAAGATTTGGCTGAAAGGACTTTGCAGAAGAATATTCCTGCAGGCAGAATATGTTAAATACTAGCAGAAACATTTTCTATCTAATTCTAATCCCTTACAGTTAGCACATACTTGAGTTAAGATTTTATTGTTAAGCAGTAGTATGAAAACCTTTGAACCATTTCTAAAAATACCAATTTCTGCTCTGCGTATTAAATAGAATAGGCAAATCCATATTTCTCAGAGCTACTACTGTGTTGTTTTTAAAATGTTTTTATGGATTTAACTGAATTATTTTGATACTAATGATGTTTAATACTGTTTTAATATTTGTATACTTTAAATGGTATTGTAATGCTTTCAATATTAGCTTGTATGAGTTTCCTTATGGACAGAAAAAAGCAGGATATAAATAAACATCATAATAATAATAATAATAGCCTCAATCCAGGCATTGTCAGAGACATCACAGTGATAGTTTCAATATGCTTTATTGCTGTCACAGTCATATCTAGTTAGCAGATAGCTTTATAGCACCTTTACTTAAGAGTAAAACTATCTGCTAACTAGATATGACTGTGACATCAATAAAGCATATTTAAACTATCACTGAGATGTCTTTGACAAAATACCTGTATTGAGGGGCAGTACATTGTAAAGTCAAAGTATTTAATGCCCTTACCAGCGTATTCGGTCTCCTTCTCTGTTATTATTCTGGATTTTGTTCCGTACTTCAATTCCCACAACCCATACCCACACAATTTCACTTGCATGCGAGTGTCTACCAGGCAGTTGGTAGGTTTCAAGTTACCATGAGACTTCAAGGGACTGTTGTGGAGAAAGATCATGCCCTGAAAATTAACAAATACACAAACACATACATCTACAGTGCATACAAATAAACAGTCAACTTAAAACAGCATAATCAATGTAAAAAATCATGATAAACAAAGGTAGATATTTTCCTCTGTTTTTCCTTTCCCATATTCCCCATTCTCTCTTTTTATCATATATGTATTAAAAACCCTAATAAAATTACTTTTTAAAATATAAACAAAGGTAGATATATTGATTTTTTAAAAAATAAAAAACCCCTCTGGAATGTATTTCATTCATTCCAATGAAGTCAATGTTGCCTTTAAAAGATTTCACATTATTTTGTTCTCTAGGTTGAATCAAATGCTAGTTTATTGCATTTGGCTCTATATTCTCATTTAACATTTATTGCCATCAAAAGATTCATCGTAACATCAGATATATTATATGGTAAAGCATCTAGAAAAATAGAGATTGTGTTACCTGAAACACCTAGTTACAATTTTTAAGATTCATACCTAAACTATCCAAATAAGAACACAAACATTAAATTTGACAAAAAGTTCTTTATTTAAAATATCAGAACATATGAAAGCCTAACCAAGGAGAATGTGCAGAAGAAAAGGAGGCTTTCTAGATGAAAGTTATGCAGTAAAAACACATTTTGCTGTTAAGCGCAGTACATGAATTGAATAATTAAAAGGGCGCTGTTAATTGATTTACATAATATATAAAGCAAAAAAATCTGTATGCAGGGCTAACCACATTTAGTACAATAAACAACACTGGCACTGGGAAGTCAAACAATCCATTATAACACAATCTTTGCCCTCTAAAAATCTCTATACTTTGATAATCAAACTCCAAGACTTCACAAAGTTTGCTCCTTCTCTTGCTCCATTTAGATTTACAACTCTAACACATACAACTGCCCATCATCTATGAGAGCAGCAGAAATGAAGAATTAGAACTAGTAATATTCCCGTTGCTACAATAGTTATATATTTTTAATTACACTATGTAACAAAATTCAAAAAAAATGTTCCTGGTTTGAAAGTGTTATTTTCTGTTTAATTGAGTGGTACTTATTTAAAAGTAGTTGAACATCATGTTTGTTACTGCTGAAATTATTGAGACTCTGAAATATTCATTGAAACATTATAGCAAAATGTGCTGTAGGGTGTCCAGCAAAAACAAAATTCTACAGTTTAATAGACATTTTCCATGTTTTTTTATAGAACAAATTAGGAAATGACATTTATAACCCAGGGAAAAATCATGTTACATAGTGTTATTTCCCTATTCAATGCTCACGTTGACGATGTCATAGGCAAAAGAGATTTTGAATATCCAGTCCAGTTCAATATTGGAATGCAACAAAACATCCTAGGAAAAAAAACACAGTATAAAGGTTTTATGTATACAAAATCTTTTCTGGAAATATTTTTGGGAGGAAACAAATGTTAATACTGTAAATTCCCAAATTGGGCATTTATTTGGAAAAATAAATTGCAGCGAGACAGAGATGGGAAAAATGTATTTCATAGAGTGCATATGTCACTTTTGATTCCCTGAAGTCTCCCATCAGACCTAAATCCCTCCCAACGGCATTTTTGATCCCAAGAAAGTCCCTCAAATGGATGAAACTTCTGAAAATACCCCAGCTCTGGCCACAAGTGCCTCAATAGTATCTCATACATAAAATTGCTTTAAACCATGGAAAAAGTTCACCTTTAGGCTTCCTTTCTTGTAATAATGCATCAAAATGCAGATGTTTGGAGCTTCAGGACAAATTCCATAGAAGGCTGCTAGATTCTCATGCCTCAGTTCTCTCATCTAAAGTACAGAAACCTCAATAAATTTACTACCTAACATTGACATCATCAACCTATTATTAAACTGTGTTGCCAAAAAAGATACAGACAAACAAATTTGGTCCTATGATTTCGCAAAGTTCCAAATAAAACTCCTATTTGTGTAGAGCTCTATTATGGGGTCATTTTGAGTTATATCACTTGCTCAGCTAATGCCTAATACTGGTCAACTCAATAAACATACTTGATCTATTTTTAAAAATAAAATTGTGCCATTAGATGCCAACCAATACATGATATTCACAGCATCACTTTAAAGCAGATGACACAGGTAAGGAAGGTCTTGAAATTATTACTCATCCTTAAATAAGAATGAAAGAATATTTGAAAAATAATAGAAAAGCAAATTTTAGTATAAGACAACACAGATGAGAAGAATTTATAGTAATAAGTATCTTTGCAGTTGAAGAGTTATTCTGCACAACATTTACATGTAACTGTTTCATGCCCAAAACAGTATTCTATACAAAACACAGCATTTTCTTAGTTTTTTTAGCAGAAAATTCTGTATTAGGAGAGTTCTACTTAAACTTTGGAAATGACTGATTTACATACAAAAAGTTGTGGGTTTTTTGTTGCAGAAAGCAGCATTTTATGTATATATATTAATATTTCTGCATTAAAATATTTTCAATACAGAAAATTCTATTTCTATGCAAATCAACCATGTGCAAATTTTACACAGAAGAAATACTAAATAGCTGCATTTTTGCAAAGACAACTGCAATATTATCCACAATAATCTTCTGTTTCCTGCAGAAAAGTGTTATTTTCCATGCAAAACAACTATGTGTGAATTGTGTGCAAAATATGTCCCGAATTGTGAATTGCCTTGGGAAATAGAATGGTTATTCAATGACTGCTTCCAGTGGGAATACATTTGATAAAATTACTCATTTAAGAAGAAACATAATGAAAAATTGCATGTCTTTGTTAGAAGTATCTGATCTGATCAGGTTGGAAAGCATAGCAGAAATAGAAGTCTTGCTATCTCTGATAGTGGACATAACAGCAGGAATTCTCTCTATGGCATTGGGAAACATTTGTTTTCTCCAATCAATAATCAGAAATAGCATTACTCTGCTTAAAATGGGTTTATAGGAGGGTGGGATTGGATTTCCAAAATGTACCATTGGTTAGATAGAAAACCACTGTAGGCTGGAATAGCACAGACTTTCTAACAAAAATCACATCCAGGAAGAAACATTCCTTTCTTTCTTATAGTTAAATAAGTCTTCATATTCCAAATTATTAGGTAAGTGTCAAATCAGTATCTTGGATCAGATAAATCTAGCCTACAATTCAAATATGGTGGTAAAAGCGTAAAAGTCAAGCATACCATATGAATCTCCTGAAGGACTGATAGTTTCCAGATATCTGTCTGATTATCAGTGTGTTTGAGAGCAACAAGAGTTCCCTAAAGCGGAAAAACAACAAGAAGAAGAAGAAAAAGAAGAAGGTGAGATCTGTTAACCTGAACAGGTAACCAATATTGGCTTACTCAATGATACACTAAGCGTTTTTCTATTCAATTGACTGAAATTAGCTGTTCTGGGTATTAGAAATAATGGTACACAATTGGAGATCCATCTATAATGTAGAATTAATGCTGTTTGTACCACTTTAACTGACGTGGCTCAATGCTATGAAATAATGGTGGTTCTAGTTTTGCCAGGTCTTTAGTCTCCTTTGCCAAAGAGTGTGAATGCCTCACCAAACTACACATTCCAGGATGCCATAGCACTGAGCCATGGCAGGTTTCAAACTGCATTATTTCTGCATTATACATGTGCTATCATTTTTTTTCCTATTAATATAATTGACATATTGAACCTTTTAAGACACTTGAGCCTTATTCACATAAAAATAACACAAAACACGTCAAACATCATTAACATAGATGCATGGAGCATGTCCAGAGGTTGTACCCACTTCTAGCTGTTCACATACACACCTGATAAAGTCCTACTGTAGTATAAAACACTTCTCTATCTTGCTTGCCCTTCATTCCTGAAAAATCATTGCTTGAAAGAAACAAATGGGAACTAGTGTCTTCTGTTTCTTTGGGCACTGGTGTGTTTCTTTGAGATAAATCAAAGACTGTCTGTAAAAAAAAGAGCACAAGCTAATCTGATACATTAGATTAAGGAACGACAACATCTACAATCATGACCTCTATGACACAACTTGGAAACAGACAAAACAATGCCTTCAAAGAGCTCAATGGCTGTATAAACTATCCACCTCATCAAGTGGCGGCAGTCTACTTCATCGTGAGGTGTGGGGAATCCAGCGGCCCATGCTTCACATTGCTCACATTGCTGGGGGGGGGGCAATCACATGGGGATGTGTGGAACATGCATGTTGTGTACGGCTTTCCTCCATATATTGGGACATGGGAAGCCTCTGCACCCATGGAGCTGGCACAATGTTGTTTGATGGGAGCTGGCTGGTTCTGTGGGTGACCAGAGCTAGATCGGCATTTGCCGCTGAATCTAGTCCTGTATGATGAGGTTATTTGAATATATCAGACTTATGACCTAATCAGATGGGGTTAATTCAGCATCTTAGGATGTTTCCACCTCATTTGGAGGATGGAACTCCACACCGGATGTCACATGACGTTGTGTGAGTTCCAGCAGAAGTCTCACTCCCAACCGGGGTGAAGACATCACCAAATGCCTTCACTCCCACATGGGAAGCTTCCCATGTTGTGCTTGTGTCACTAAGAGGGAGCCGCACACAGGGCAGGTCAAAGCAAAGGGGGTGGAGCCAAAGAAGAGGGTCGCACAACCCCTCCTAAATGGCCAATTGTTCACCGCCCCCCAAATTCCCTTGAATCTCCCACCTCCCCCTTGGATTGCCTCACCGCCCACCAGGGGGTGGTACCGCCCACTTTGACAATCTGTGGTCTAGGTCATGGTGATTGGAGTTGTGGAGACAGGGCATGAAACAAAGACAGACTCGCTTTTCCCAGAGAATTAGAAATAAGGAGCGGAGAAGCAGGTATATGAGAAATTATGACATGGGAGGATTTGGGGCTTTTTAAAGTGGTTCCTGCTGGTATAATCTTTGTGAGAGCAATGCTGAACTTAGGTAAAGAGCTCTTGGTTTTGGGGGCCTGTGTTCTTGGAATTCATGTATTCAAGTTTCTAAGCTTCCCGTTCCTGTGTGGCATAATTTGCCTGCCTTGGATTCATGTTATCTTGTTTTTGGAAATCTCTGTGGATTGACTTTGGGGACTTTCTTTGAATAGATTTTAGGATTCTTGGCTTTTATGGAAATAAACATTTGAACTCTGATTCTTGCTTTTGAATTTGTTTTATATACTCTGCTTTTAGTAAACTTTTACTTATTGGATTGCATGGACAGTGTGGTTTGTGGTGAAAAGAGGCTTCAAGACCCTACTGCAACAGACTGGTTATTGGGATAAGGACTAAGAAGACATATCTTCTTAAGTAAGTCAGGCTTCCATGGTCTACTAAAAAGACAATAAATGGGTCCTAGAAGAAATCAAGCCTGAACTCTCTCTATAAGCCAAGATGCCTATACTGTCACACTTTGGGCTTATAAGAAGACATGCCGGAAAATATAATATTTGGTAAGATGTAGGGCAGTAGGATAGAATGGCTTAATCAGGATGGTATGGCTTTCAGATTGATTGGTTTGATCAAGGAAGACATGTCTCTGAGTCTGCAGGACCTAAGCAGGTCTGTTGATTATAGAGTGACTTGGAGGTCTTGTTATAAAGTAAGCTTGATGGGACTAACAACAAGAAAGGTCAATATTTACCTTATTATCATTAAAAAAGATGATGTCATCATAATTAATTCTCCACCATAAATGATCGATTTGCTTCTCAAGCCTGCCTTTATGGATCTTCGAAAACATTGTGACACCAATGGCTCCTGATGCTGTCATTATCAGGAGAATTATCACAACAATAAGGGCCGTGCCTTTTAATGATAACGGACAAAACCAGTAATTACAGAATAGACAATAGAGCTGAATCTTGATGACACATATGGGAAAAAATGGTGTGGGGTATTTTTCAGACATTGAGGCCAACAAATCTATTAGCACCATTACAAAAGCGTGGAGAAAAGGACCAGAAAAAGACAAGCGTGGCAATAATACTTAAAGTACAATATAACTTCTTTCAAACAAACAGCTGTTAGAAAATATAGAATCTGATTGCTAATTTACAAATATAGTGCTGCAATATTACACACACTTATTAAGGAGTCAATCCAGTTGTGAACAAGCATCCATAAGATGGAATTGTACATCTAATATAGTACTGAAGTATAATCTATAATACTAGAAGACTGTCCGTCAGAGTCTACCATGATTGAAAACCCTAAGCATCTGAAAGTTAAAGTGCATATTAAGGAGACCAAGGTGGGTCTAGAACAGACAGGAAACACTTATCATCATAATATGATCAAAAATAGGTATTTATCTGAAATTCAATCCTAAATTTTCTAAAGGCACCTGATCCCATTGGAAGCAAGTTAGACCTGGTTAGTACTTGGATGAAACACTGCTTATGAATGCCAGGTGTTGTAGGCTGTATTTCAGAGAAAGAACTGGCAAAACTCTCATGAGTAATTCCTTGCCTAAGTACACCCTGTGGGATTCATGTAGTATCAATCATAAGAGGTGACTTGAAGACATATCTGCACACCCCTGACATTCCATGGGAAGATAATGAAACAGGCTTCCTACACCTTGTACCTTTCCTACCTCTATCCTTAGAGTTCAGAACCATTTGACAGTAGCAGATGAGTCACCCTTCCCACCTGTTCCATCAACATAATTTTTAAATTCAAGTAAGACTACTTTGACTGCGCTTTTCCTGCATGGCAGGGGGTTGGACTTGATCAGGGGTGGGCAATTACCGGCCCTCCAGGTGTTTTGGACGTTAACTCCCAGAAATCTTTTTTTTTTTGTATAATTTTTATTGCATTTTAAGTACAGAACATAAAACATGGGAGTGAACATAAGGAGGGGAGAAGGGAGGGGGGTGGTGGAGGGGCACGGGGAGGTTGAGGGTACACGTTGAGCTCCCGTCCAGTCGGCGAGGTGCCTCAGTCCTGAATTCTTTTAGTCACTTCTGGCCTTTGTGCCAGTATCGTCCCCTATCTGAGTGCCCTTACCGGGCGAGTTCCTTAGCTTATCTTACCTAAAGCTTTTGGGGTTAGTCCTTTCATATAGTTGCTAACTTTGCTAACTTTAGCCCAGTCCGTCTTTGGCTTACTGTCCTGGTCTTTACTCATATTCCTCAGATTGTCCAGTTCCATGATTTCCCTAATGCGAAGAAACCATTTTTTTACTGATATCGGACCTTCGTTTTTCCAATTTTGGGCAATCTCCATTCTTGCCGCGGTGGCTAGCATAAAGAAGATCCTGTCCTCGTTAATATTCCATTCGCTGTTCAAAATATGAAGTAAGTAAAAATCCGGTTTCAACTCAAATTTAAACCCTAACATATTCTCCATATGAAAATGGATCTCCCCCCAGAATTTCCTTAGGAGTTTACAATGCCACCAGCAATGCATAAAGTTGCCCTTCTCCTTTTTGCACTTCCAGCATAAATCGCTCACTGTCTTATAGCACCTGGCTAAGCTCACCGGCGTATGGTACCAGTGGTGGAACATTTTATACCAATTGTCCGTGACATTCGAGAAGCCTAGTTGCTTGACTTTCGTTTTCCAGAGTGTTTCCCACCAAAGAATAAAGCAATTGAGTGGGAAATTGGCAGATTAAAAAACGAGCTAAACTCGCTGGAAAGTGAAAGGATGGCATGGCACCTCAAAAGGTTGAAATTGAACTACTTATTGAATGCCAATAAGCCAGGGAAAGCCCTCGCCAGAAAAATGAACCAAAAGAGGCAGAAACAGTGCATAACAGAACTCTTAGAGGAAAACAGCACATTAACTACCCAGGAAGAGATAGCTAAATGCTTCCAAAGATTCTACCGTGAGCTGTATAAGAAGGGGAACATCGACCCAGGGACGTGTCGTCCTACATCTCGAGCCAAAAATTAAAAATTAAGTGACACTCAACGAGGAGAACTAAATGAGCCGATCACGGAGCAAGAGATTCAAAAGGCGATAAGGAATCTCCCAGGGAACAAAGCGCCTGGCCCTGACGGCATGACGGCAAGATATTATAAGGTGTTCCAAGAGGAGGTAACCCCATACCTGAAAGTACTAATGAACAATGCTCTAATTCACGGTAGGATCCCGGACACATGGAAGAGGGCTAACATCATTGTTATACATAAGAGTGGGATGGACCCGAAACGGGTTAAGAACTACCGCGCCATCTCTCTTTTAAACAATGACTACAAGCTATTTGCCGCGGTGCTAGCAAACAGATTAAAAAACCTCCTACAGGAAGTAATTCATCCGGACCAAGCAGGTTTCCTTCCACACAGATTTTTGAAAGATAACATCAGGGCAATGATTAATACACTTGAATATTATGAAAAACATCCCCAGAAAGAGCTTGCCCTGCTCTTTGTGGACGCTGAGAAAGCGTTCGATAACGCGAACTGGGGTTTTCTAAGCCATTTAATTAGAGAACAGGATATGGGCTTCGCCTTTGAAAACGCTGTTCGGGCCATTTACTCTAACCAGAAAGCAACCCTCGTCATTGATGGCGACGAAGCGGGATCACTGGATATCGAGAAAGGCACCAGGCAAGGCTGCCCACTCTCGCCTCTACTATTTATACTCTTACTAGAACCTCTTTTAGAAGCAATCAGGAAGGACGACCTCCTGAAGGGCCTACGCGTCAAAACGACACACTGAAGGCGGCGTATGCGGACGATATTGTCTGCATCATTGAAAGGCCGCTGGAGAGCTTCGGATTATGGATGAGGAAGATAACAGATTTTGGACAGGTGGCGGGTTTGAAGATCAATATGGATAAAACAAAAATCCTAACTAAAAACATTAATGTGGAAAGGAGAGCCCGTCTACAAAAAATATCAAAGTGTGACTTGGTGAGAAAAATCAAATATCTAGGTATACAATTTACGGCAAAGAACAACCAGCTCCTCCAAAATAACTATGTCCCTACCTGGGAGGAGATAAGAAAAAAACTCGACAGGTGGAAATACCTCAATCTGAACCTCTTAGGCAGGATCTCAGTGATAAAGATGGGGGTCCTCCTGAGGCTTATGTTTCTTTTTCAGAACTTACCGATCATTAGATCCCATTTTTGCTTTAGGACCTGGAGAACTGACATACTTAAATTCGTGTGGTGCTCAAAGAAGGCAAGGATTAAATTTAACACTCTATGTGACCGACAAGAGAGAGGAGGCCTGGGGCTGCCCAACCTCCAATTGTACCACGACGCGGCTGCTCTGAGCTGGGTGAAAGATTGGGCTACACTAAAGGACCACCACCTGCTGGCAGTAGAGGGTTTTGACCTACGCCGAGGGTGGCATGCGTACTTATGGCACGAGAAAGAACGGGTGGAAAAAAACTTCTCAAACCACTTCATTCGGGCGTCACTCCTTAAGACATGGAAAAGATACAAAGATCGTCTTTACCAGGCGACGCCCCAATGGTTATCACCCCAGGAAGCTCAGCAGATCAGGGAACTCCCAACCAGTAAGTGGTACACTTATGAACAGTTGATTATAAAAGAAGGTCCGGAGTGGGTACTCAAACCGTTGGATGTATTACGAGAACAATCCATCGATCTATCATGGTTTCACTACGCCCAATGCAAAGAAAGCTTTAAACGGGACGCTCAAAAGAACTTTAACACGCAACCCACGGTCTGGGAGAGAGTCATGAAGTCACATAAAAAAATTATAAGTTACTTATACAGGCAACTTCTTGAGTGGGAGACAGAAAGGGAAATGGTCAAGGATACAATGATACGGTGGGCCCAAGACCTGGGTCATTCCATCAACTCCCAGAAATCTTAACAGCTGGTAAACTGGCTGGGATTTCTGGGAGTTGAAGTCCAAAACCCCTGGAGGGCCGGTAATTGCCCACCCCTGGACTAGATGGCCCATGTGGTCTCTTCCAACTCAATGATTTCCCCTCCTCTACAACTTCTACTATTCCCTCATTTCTTGAGCAAAGTTAAATCTCAGTTAAAACTGCAATAAAAACATTTGAATAAAAAGCTTCAGGCTTTTGAGTTTAAAAATGATCAAATCACTCTATTTATCTGTTCCTTCTTCCCACAATGTCTGTTGTACTGATAGTATCACACTTACTAGTAACTGGAGTTTTACAATGTTCATTGTGGAACCCACATGGTGGTTTGTCTTCAGGTATTTCTCCATCTGACCAGCTGATGCTGTTAATTTCTGTGGTTGGGCTACAGGCACAATTAACAAGACAAACATTCCACATACAGTATTTACTTAGAACACTGCTGAGAGACATATGGACAATGTGGAAAACTGGGGGGGGAAAGAATATTTGTGGATTGAATAAAATAAGATAAGACAGGGGAACTAATATCTGAGAGGGTGTCACATAACATACTTCCTTTTTGCTCCCCTAAAGATTTGGACTATATGTAATGGGTGTTAGTTATTAGAGGATAAACTTCAGCAGAACAGTAGGATAAGAGTAATTTCCCAATGAAGCAAATTATGTTGAGGGGTGGTGTACTCCTTCTTAATGGAGGTCTTCAACAAGAGAGTAAACAGTGAGCTTCTGGGGGCATTCTATCTCTAAATGACCTGCATTGAACAATTTGTTCAGACCAGATGCCTGAAAGCAACCTCTTAACCCTTCAGTGTTGAGCACAACATTAAAAAACAAACAAACCTAAAAGCTCAATAATGGCAACCATATTGCTAATTGGTTTCTTGAGTATATTTAATTGAGCAAGTCACACTCTCAGTCTCAGATGAAGATAATAGCAACACCCTTCTCCCCCTGAAAGTCATGTGAAATTGCCATAAATCAGAAACATCCTGAAGGCGCGCGCACACACACACACACACACACACACAAACCAGCCTAATCTGTTCAGATGTATGGCTTGATAGCTGATAGGGAATCATATCTAAGAACCTCATCACAATGAGGTTCAATGTGCAGGCAATAGTGGAGGGATTTTGGTGGACATCATGGGAACCCATCGCCCCTTTACCCATTAAGGGGTGGGGGGAGAGTGTCAATGCCCTTCCCCCCACACTCACTCTGTTCTTTCCTTTAAGAACACAGGAAGCCTCTCATATTCTCTGCATCCTAGAGTGCTGTCAGAGCATTGGAAGAACTGAGCCCTGCCTGAAGTACCAGCGCATCATCTGATGGCCTCCAACAGGCTCCATCCTCACAGTGTTCTCCAAGTGTCCTGGGAGGCTAAAATTATCTAATGTGATGAGGTCCTAAGAGTGGATTGTAGGAGAGGCACTGTAGAATTTGGTTCCATGGATGAAAATATGACAAATATTGTTCACTATTAGCTATGATAGTCAGATGTACAAATACACAGTTTCTCCATTTTTAAAAGCTGACATCAGTTTGACTAGTAAAGAGACATTGTGTTTGAATGATCTGAACTCAAATCTTTGCACTCTGCAGAAGAAGTGAGCGTTTGGTACTTGGTCACATTTCTCCATTTTTAAAATGATAAGTGATATGCTTTACTTTCAAGAGATGCATTACATTCAAATTATGTTGATCTTTGCATGCTAAATCTATCATACAAAGGCTGCAACTACAAACCACATGTGGATAAACACACAGAGACCTACCTGAGTGTTTTTCTGAAACTATCAAAGTTAAGAACAGGAAGGAAGGATTTGGAGTTGCCAGAGTCCTGGAGATCATACACAGAGTAATCCATGTTTCTCTCACCAGATTCATCAATGTGCACTGGACCAGTAATACCTAAATAAGAAAGATATTCAAAATACGAGTATTAGAATATTCACCACATTTCAGTACATCATTATGGTAAGGAAGGAGGAGGGGAAAGTATCCTTCACAAGCTGCATTCAACTCACTCACTTTGATTATAGCCAAATCAACTGCTTAACCCATGGCTTAAACTTGTATGATGGAGGTCTCACAAAAGCTCATAGTAATTAATCTGCCCCAGAGTTACTGGCCCTCCCATGTGCTCATGCAGTCTTAAGTCCCAAACCTACCATACACAAGGGTTTTATTGCAGCCTTTCAAAGTGTTGACAAGTGTTCTTCCATCACTGAAATTCTTCTTCGTTTCAGACATTTCTTTTATGGCTAATGCATACAGCAAGACTGCATCATGCAGGTAGGGAGCATAAGAACTTACCTGTGGAAAAATTATATTGGTGAGCTTCTATACTGTGAACCTAATTTCCAGCAATTCAATTAAGCAACTGGAGGAAAATGCGTTTTTTTAAAAGCAGCTGAATGGGATAACAGAGGATTAATTGGGATTGCCCCTGACTAACTGAGACAATTGGAGGGTATTCTGTATTTTGCCAGGGTTGTTCAAAAATAATGCTTCACATTTTCCCCCTTGGAATGTATTTTTTAAAAATTAATCTGGTGACAATATTAACAAATCTTGCTAAGGAGCTCCCTCATAGATTCATCTTGCGGGTATCCATAACTCAGAAATTATTATACATACAATAAAAATAGTAAATATTAAGTATTAATACACCAAAGAGATACCAGGGTGTTTTTTTTTACATTGGAAAACTTCTGATGATTTCACCAAAAGGATTGGTTGCAGTTTTGTAGAAACCATAAACTGCACTACAGATTTGGTTGTAACAAATAATATTGAAGAAACATGGGAAAACCAATGCGATTTTTTTGATGGCCCCTTTTCAGGATTCTTTTGTGCTGAAATTTAAAACTATTTATTTATTTATTTAGTTATTTATTTATTTTATTGTTCGGTCTTGTATTCCGCTCCTCCCTGCAGGCTCGGGGCGGATAACAACATATAAAATAGGCCAACATGTATCATCCATGCAGCCATACAATAAAACATAAAACATAAAAACACACATCATATCCCGAGGTACAAGATAAAATACAGTAGCATTTCCTTGGACCAGAGGTACCATTACATAGGGAATTACACTAGGCTGGTTTGCCTAGCTGAAGGCTAGTCTAAAAAGGGCGGTCTTGCAGGCCCTGCAAAACGGGATAAGCTCTGGAATAGCTTGGGTGTTGTCTGGGAGGGAGTTCCACAACACCGGAGCCGCCACAGAGAAGGCTCTTTGCCTAGTTGTAGATAAGTGGCAGGTGCGGATTGATGGCACCAGGAGCAAATTCAATTCCTCCGAACGTAGTGATCTCGGGGGAATATACGGAGCATATTCCCCCTAGTGAAATGAGGTCAGCTTCATCCATCCTTTCTTTCAGAAAGAAGCTCAAAACATGGTTTTTGGACCAGGTTTTCAGGCAGTAGGTTTGGCAGTAATCATAATGTTTGAAATCAGATTATGACAGGGTTTGGACTGGGTCATTGGTCGCTAAATCAGACTTGGATTTGGCTATATGATGAATAATAATATTTTATATGCATTTTAATCTAATGTTTTGATCTTTTGTATATGTACTGTATTTTGTATGTTGTTAGCATCAAATTGCTGCCGTTGCAAGCCACCATGAGTCCCCCTTTGGGGGTTGAGAAGAATGGGGTATAAATGTTGGAAATAAATAAATATTCACAACGTATTATTGTGAATATTACCTCTTCTTGTGTAGAAATAAAACTAGAAGAAGGTTGCTTATCCTTCAGCTTGTCATAGATTTCATTCACAAAATCAGAATAGGTCTTATATTCCCTATAAGACTGGAGAGCTATCAAAAATACAGGATGATAGGCATCTAGGATGCTGCTGTTCTCATGAGTCCAAGTTTCTTTTAAAAAATTATCCTGGAAGACAAAGGAGATAGTAATAAATGTTCATTATTCAGATAAAGGATTTTTATTTATAAGAACAGAGTTTTAGAGATATTAAATTATCATTACTTCAGATACATCAGAGGCAATTATACAGTATGAAATTTTCCTTTGATCTGGCCTCCAGAATATCCCTTCACTTGCAAAAGAAATTACTATAGTGTCTGATGCGGACTACAATCCCTAGCATCCAACTCAATTCTCACTGGCTACAATTCCAGATTCAGGATCCTTCCATATCATTGCATTTCAAATTTCAATGTATGGTTGTGAAAGCTGGAATAGTCACCAAAAATTCCACCCGTAGTTAACAGGCAAAGTCATAAGACACCCGGGGGTGGGGGAGGATGTATTTTAAGATCTCCAGGAAGGAAACCTGCATTTGTTCACATGATGAGGCATGGAACAGGATCTTATTTAAGGCAAAGCTGGCCCATTCTCACCCTCCTTTGTTGGCCCATATTCCCACCCTATGGACAGTGTAAGTTCAAACTGGTCACATTTGGGTCCAGCAAGATTTTTCTTCCTTCCTAGTGGCTCTTGGGAGTTTTTTTAATAGGGTGTCATGGCATGTTAAAGGTTAAATACTTCTAGTAGACATCCCCCCCGGTTTGTAGGTAAAGCGGGCTTCCACAATACTCTCTCTAGGTTTTGTGGCTCAGATGTGGTAAAAGGGGACTTTCCTTGGGGCTAGAATGAGGGTTTTCTCACTTTAAAAAAACCTCTGAGGTTTGGGAGGAGCACCCTCAGGACAGCCTTTCAGGAAAGATCAACCAAGATGTCCAGCTTAATATTTTGGGTGGCCCTCAAGATTTATGGTGCTCACACAAGGATGTCCTGAGGGTGTCCTGAGGGCCTAGACTCTTTAATTCAAAATGAGCCCATTTGAAATTTGGTGCATACCACAGACTACCAAAAAGACAGAGGAAGTTGTCATAGATCAGATCAAGTCTAACCTTTCATTAAGGTTATTGTACTTTAAACATATCATGACTGGGCTCACTGGAAAGGACAATAATTCTCAGAAGCAAAAGAGCATGTGTGTGTTACAGGTGGATTGAACCAATACTGGAATCCACAGTTCTGAGTTTGCAAGACATGAGCAGATTAAAGACAGGGACTCCTGGAGATCTCTCATTCTTAGAGTCATTGTAAGCAGAAACTGATAGGACATAACAAGACAATGAATGGAGATATACTTCATTGCACATACATACCTCAAATTGCTGCAGGACAAAAAACACATATGGCCCATTTGTCATGCCTAGCTCTTTGGCTTCTAACAAAATGGATCTTGCATCCAAAGAACTGCAGATTAAAACAATAACTGCAAGAGAATTTAATGTGATCAATTCTCACATATCTGACAAGTCAATCTACAAGCCAAATCAAGTCAGTTGTAGCAACTAACTACAGTCGGTCCTCCATTTTCCTGGGGGCTAGGCATGTGAAGGTGATAAAAATACAATTTTTAAATGATTTTTAAAAACCTAAAATGCATTTAATAATAATAATAATAATCTTTATTTATACCCCACCACATCTCCCCAAGGGGACTCGGGGCGGCTTACATGAGGCCAAGCCCAATAAAATACATCAATAAAAACAACAAAACAAGCAAGCAAATAGAACACAAAACAATATCATAAATAACATATAAGCAGTAACACACAAAGTTTAAAAACACTGTGGGCAGGGCCGTATGTAGTAGATTACAATTTTAAAATACTGGGTCTGAACAGAGTAAGGTATCTACCGGGGGGGTTAGAGGGTAATGTAGGGAAATCAATCCAGTAGGTAGATAAAGTGCTTCAGAGGACATATTGTAGAGAGTGGTCAGATCAGGGCATTGTTTCCTTTATTCAGGGAAGGCACATTGGAACAGCCAAGCTCCTCCTAAAGACTGCCAATGTGGGGGCTTGTCTGATATTCCAGAATTTTTGCTAAGATGCATTTCAGGTCATGGAATTACCCGAGAATTTCCTTTGCTGTTCCATTCTAATTAAAAGAAATTAATAAGATAGTCTTTAAAAGAAGAACAGGCAATAATACAACACATAACAATAACCTTATGATACATATAATCAAAATACCGTATATAAGATCACAAAACCACCATAAATTAAACTAAATATTGTTATCTAATTTAATCCAACCTTGTTGGAAAAAAACCCCAAACAATAAGGGATAGTTCAAAACAAATTCAATACTTTTTTCCACTCAATACCGACAGATCCATACAACAGTTCTGGTGAGAAAACACCATTGATTAGATCTACTGAAATACATGAATGGTTGATATGTGGAAAGCCAAGAATAAACAGCCAAGAATGGTGGTTTTGTACCTCAGATTCTATTCTATTCTCTTTATTTGCGGAGATAGAATTGAATTCCTTAATATTGGAAAAGATCTACAGATAAGACATTGCTTTTTAAATTATGTTGGACAATAGCCCCAGCTGATAATCAAATTGTCCTTTGCAACGAAATGGGGCCTAGATGCCATAAACTCATTGCTATAATATATTTTATGTACAGTCAGTCCCTCACATCAACAGAACAATGTCTCTCAGTTGAATAGGAAAGGGGCAATATTACCCTTCTTCTGCTATCTTTCAAACCATTGTGGGGAAAATTGGAAATTGATTGAGATGAGCTACAAGGAGAAAAAGAAACTCCCACTGCAGCATGTAAGTCTTGCTCAGGGGTCTTTGTATTTTATTCAATACTTGTACAGTGCAGGACTGTTGGGCATAAATCATTTTCCAAGTATTCATTAATTTCTTCTGAAGAGCCAACATGATGTAGTGATTTAAGCATTGGATTAGAACAGTGGTTCTCAACCTTTTTCTACCAGAGACCTCTTGACCAGGGACCACTTTGACCAAAGACCACTTTGACCAGAGATCTCTTGATCAGGGACCACTTTAACCAGGAACTACTTCACCAGGGACCACTTTGACCAGAGACAACTCTCCAATGTTTGTACCAAAAGGGTTACAAATCATTTTTTGGTCATCTTTAGATTTGGTTTGGTGTGCTAATTCAGAAAATTATACTGTATTGGATAGTTCATTTTAATGTATTTTATTGCTTTGTAAATGTATTTTATTGCTATTGACCTGTTTATGTTAATTGTTGTGCTATAACTGTTTCTTTGTCGGCATCTAATGACTGCCAATTGTAAGCCATCCTGAGTCCCCCTTTGGGGGTTGAGAAGGATGGGCTACAAATGTTCTAAGTAAATAATAAATAAATATCAGCTCTGGTTTCTGGTACAGATAGGGTTGCCACATGAATAAGGATCAGGTACCTAAAAATAGGGAATTTTTCACAAAAATAAGGAACACTTCATTCAAACTTGAAAATCATCAACTGATTTTCAAGTTTTTATGAAATGTCCCTTATTTTTGTGAAAAATTCCCTATTTTTAGGTACCTGTCCCTTATTCTTATATCAAAATGTGGCAACCTTAGATACAGAACATATGCCATTGTCAGTGATAGGGAAGGAGTGGCAGGCAGTGTGAAAGGAGCGGAAATAAAATAAAGTAAAATAAAATAAGCAAGGAGGAAGGAGGCTCGTGGACCAGTTTTTTGTCCTCACGGCCCACCGGTTAAGAACCACTGGACTAGGACATAGGGACAAGGTTTGAATTCCTGCTTGGCCATGGTAACTCACTGGGTGACCTTGGGTAAGACATTCTTTCAGCCTAAGAGGAAGGGAAAGGCAAATCATGCATAGAAAACCCTGTGATAGGTTCATCATATATCTGAAATGACTTAAAGGAAAACAAAGCCTTCTTTTTCAAAACTAGATAATGGACTAGATTTTTTTGTACCTCAATACTGTCTTAATTTGAAAAACTCAAAGACACTTGTTTTAAACCTTTTTAATAGGAAAAAAACACACTTACTTCTTGCAACAGATGTTATGTAGCTGAGCTTTTCTTGGTGGAGTCCTTGATTTTTTGTATTGTATCTCACCTTAGCAGTGACTGTGATGTTAGTTTGGAGCTGGTTTTCTACAGACGACCACAATTCATCCATTTCAGCCCAAGTGAAGACATCACTCGAGCTTCCCATGAGACCCACATATTTCCAACCAAAAAACTGAAGAGTTTTCTGCAGTACTTGCCCTATCATTTGCAAAGGGGAAACCAGATTGATGTAGGTGTCATACAGCACTGAATCATCAAGTATGGCAGTGTGGCCAACAAATCCAAAAGTGGGAATGTTCCACTGGGAAGCTAGCAAACCAGTAACCTAATTGGGAGGAAATGAAGATAACTTATTTATTTATTTACATTATTTCTACCCCACCCTTCTCCCACAGGGGGACTCAGGGCAGCTTCACAATGCATCAATGATGCTATACAAATACAATCAATAAAAAACAATTAGTACAAAATATTATAAAAACATCAATAAAAACATTAACATGCCGTTACAACCAGAGTTCAGCCAATAATTTCAATATCGTCATATCAACAAAATTCAAGTCCAGTTGTCATTATAATGCTCAGTACCTTAGTCAAACACCTGGGCCCACAGCCAGGTTTTTAGTTGTCTCCTAAAGGACAGGAGGGAGGTGGCTAACCTGATGTCCTTAGGGAGGAAGTTCCACAGACGGGGGGCCACTGCTGAGAAGGCTCTGTCTCTCATTCCCACCAACCGCATTTGTGAAAGTGGTGGGATTGAGAGCAGGGCCTCTCCTGAAGATTTATTTGGCGCATTTATACCCCGTCACTTCTCATCCCCCAAAGGGGGACTCAGCCTCTAATTGGGCTTAAGGGTAATGCTGTCCTGAGTCCCCCTTTGGGGGATGAGAAGTGACGGGGTATAAATGCGACAAATAAATAAATCTTCAGGAGAGGCCTTGCTCTCAATCCCACCATTTTATTATTGTAATTTTCATGATAGCCTCTAATTGGGCTTACGTGTAATGCTGTCCTATCATAAAAATTACAATAATAAAATCACATATTAAAAACATGCCATAATAAGAACAATACAAAGTTAAAACCATACAAAAATTAAGCCATAAAACCAGTCTCGATCGTCGCATCACCATTGCAATTTGTCCCTTTAAAGTGCTGCTGCATCTACAGTATTGTCCAAAAGCCTGGTCCCAAAACCATGCCTTTAATTTCTTTTGGAAAACCAGGAGGGAGGGGATCGATCTTAATTCCGTTGGAAGTGCGTTCCATAGGCAGCGAGCTACCCCCAAGAAGGCCCTAACCCTCGTCCCCGCCAAGCGCATTTGGGCTGTTGACGGAAGCAAGAGCAGGGCCTCCCTGGATGATCTTAGATTTCAAGGCAAGACATAGGGACAGATGCATTCGGACAAGTAAGCTGGGCCAGAACCATACAGAGCTTTATAGGTCAAAACCAGCACTTTGAATTGGGCTCAGAGATGGACCGGCAGCCAGTGGAGCTGACACAACAGAGGGATAGTATTCTCCCTGTATGTCGCCCCAGTTAGTAACCTGGCTGCTGACCGTTGTACTAGCTGAAGTTTCCAAACTATCTTCAAAGGCAGCCCCACGTAGAGCGCATTGCAGTAATCTATACGGGATGTAACCAGTGCGTGGACTACCGTGGCCAAGTCCAACTTCCCAAGGTACTGGTGCAGCTGGCACACAAGTCTTAGTTGTGCAAAAGCTCCTCTGGCCACTGCTGAAACCTGGGGTTCCAAGTTCAGCGATGAATCCAGGATCACTCCCAGAGTGCGAACCTGCGTCTTCAGGGGGAGTGTAACCCCATCCAACACAGGCTGTAACCCTATGCTCTGTTCGGCCTTTTGACTGACCAGGAGAACCTCTGTCTTGTCTGGATTCAATTTCAGTTTGTTAGCCCTCATCCATTCTGACACAGCAGCCAAGCACCGATTCAAGGTTTGAACAGGCTCCTTAGTGACAGGTGGGAAGGAGGGACAGCTCTGGATGTCATCTGCATAGAGATACCACCATACTCCAAAACTCTGGATGATCTCCCCCAATGGCTCTTAAGTTGTGTGATGGTTCATAGCAGAAGATGCGTTCAGACAAGTAATCTGGGCCAGAGCTGTTTAGGGCTTTAAAGGTTAACACCAGCACTTTGAATTGTGCCCGGAAGCTGATTGGTAACCAGTGAAGCTGACATAACAGAGGAGTGGTTTGCTCCCTGTACGCCGCTCCTGTTAGCAACCTGGCTGCTGACCGTTGGACTAATTGAAGCTTCTGAGAAGTTTTCTAAGGCAGCCTCTAACTGTATTAGTTATTTGTTTAATTAAAATGAAATAATGAAATAAATCTATACTGTATATATTGCATGTGTTTCTAGTTGTCCAAAATGGTATATGAAAGGAAAGTTCATATACTAGCATTAGTAAACTTTAAGTTACTCAGAAGTGAAAATGTTTCATAAGCAAATGCTATGCTGTACTACCTATACGTAATGTGTTTATATACCCATTTTGGTATGTACATCTATTTGGCTTTAGGCCGGGACATGGGACTGAGACAGCCTTGGTCGCCTTGGTAGATGATCTACCGGGGGAACTTGACAGGGGGAGTGTGTCCCTGTTGGTTCTGCTGGACCTCTCAGCGGCTTTCGATACCGTTGACCACGGTATCCTTCTGGGTCGCCTTGCAGATATGGGGCTTGGGGGTACTGCTTTGCAGTGGCTCCAATCCTTCCTGGAAGGTCGTACCCAGAAGGTGTCATTGGGTGACACCTGTTCGGCTCCACAGCCGTTGTCCTGTGGAGTCCCTCAGGGTTCAGTACTGTCCCCGATGTTGTTCAACATCTACATGAAACCGCTGGGAGAGATCATTCGGAGTTTCGGAGTAAGGTGTTATCTGTACGCAGATGATGTCCAGATCTGTCACTCCTTTCCACCTGTCACCAAGGAGGCTGTCCAGACCTTGAACCGGTGCTTGGCCGCTGTGTCGGACTGGATGAGGGCTAGCAAATTGAAACTAAATCCAGACAAGACGGAGGTCCTCCTGGTCAGTCGTAAGGCCGAACAGGGCATAGGGTTACAGCCTGTGTTGGACGGGGTTACACTCCCCCTGAAGACGCAGGTTCGCAGCTTGGGAGTGATCCTGGATTCAGCGCTGAGCCTGGAACCCCAGGTCTCAGCGGTGGCCAGGGGAGCTTTTGCACAGTTGAGACTCGTGCGCCAGCTGCGCCCGTACCTTGGGAAGTCTGATCTGGCTACGGTCGTCCACGCTCTGGTCACATCCCGAATAGATTACTGCAACGCACTCTACGTGGGGCTGCCTTTGAAGACAGTTCGGAAATTGCAATTAGTCCAGCGGGCGGCAGCCAGATTATTAACGGGAGCTACATACAGGGAGCATACTACCCCCCCTGTTGTGTCAGCTCCACTGGCTGCCTGTCCAATTCCGGGCTCAATTCAAAGTGCTGGTTTTGACCTTTAAAGCTCTATACGGTTCTGGCCCAGCTTATTTGTCCGAACGCATCAGCCGCTACGTCCCATCCCGTAACCTAAGATCATCCGGGGAGGCCCTGCTCGCGCTCCCGCCGACTTCTCAAATGCGGTTGGTGGGGACGAGGGACAGGGCCTTCTCGGTGGTGGCCCCCGCCTGTGGAATGCTCCCTATGGAGGTATGGTCCACCTCATCCCTCCTGGCATTCAGGAAAAAGGTAAAATCCTGGCTCTGGGACCAGGCGTTCCCACATCAGCACTAAGCAGCATGTTAGATGGGGATTTTAATGGAAGGGAGGAAGAGGGTCAATGCTTTTATAGATCGAATATTGTTTTAATTGGAATGACTGTAGATGTTGCTGAGGAATTGTATTTTAATGTTTTTAATGTATCTTAATGTGTTGTGGGGTTTGGGGTTTTACGCTGTTTCATGTGGCATCGAATTGTGCCGTGCTGTAAGCCGCTCTGAGTCCCCCCTCGGGGGTTGAGAAGAGCGGGGTAAAATCCTGAAATAAATAAATAAAAATTAACATACACTTTTCAAATAAACTTTCTAACACAATGCAACTTAAGTTTATTTAATAAATTATTTATGAAATTTATATTCTGCCTTTCCTCCATAATGAGATTCAAGGTGGCGGAGTAAATAGAATTTTGTAATATCATATGCCTGAATACATCAATGATTTCACCAGTGCTTCCTATATTCCCACAAGTAAATAATACTGAAAAGTATCCCACGTTGTCTTTAAAATACATTGAAAATTACGATTTTTTTACATTTTTAAATCTATTTTCAAAGACTCATGTGATCTCTTATTAAACACAAATTATTTTGTGCACAAACGTTCACTTAACTTTAGGAACAGTTCTGTATGTATAAATGAATGCATACTTAGCAGCCCATAAGATGAGAATATACCTCTGAGATTTTGAGCATGCCTGAATAAGAGCCACTTAATTAAAGTGTTGGGGAAAAGAAAATTACAGGCAGTCCCAAAGTTACAAACTTCCAACTTACAAATGACTCATAGTTACGAACATGAGTGAGACAGCAGTAAGTGAGAAAAGTCTGCACCTAGGAAGGGAAATTCACTCCTGGAAGAGTTATCATGGGAAAAGGGGGTCTCCACTGAAGCTTTTTTATTTTTACCAATCCTTGTTTCCATAATAAGCCTTTTTTTCAATATCCAATTATCACAGGGACAGAAAATGAGGTGAAATTTTTTGAACAAGAGCACACGCAGCAAAATAAACACCATAGAGGTGTTAACGTGTAACTTTTATAGATTTCGTAACTGAAATAGATTATGTATATATTCTCCTGTGTTGCATTCAAGTTGATTGGAGACAGAGGTGACAGGCTGTGAATGTAAAATGGGGAGCAAAATGAGGACAGTGCCTCAGGAATTCTGCCCTTAATGAAATTTTCCTTCAGTATACATGTTCCTAGCATTAAAATCTTTTCCCCTGACATTAAGTCTAGTCATGTCTGAATCTGGGGATTGGTGCTCATATCCATTTCTAAGCCAAAGAGCCGCCGTTGTCCGTAGACACCTCCAAGATGGTGTGGCGGCATAACTGCATGGAGCGCTATGACCTTCCCACCGGAGCGGTACCTATCGATCCATTTGCATGTTTTTGAACTGCTAGGTTGGCAGAAGCTGGGGCTAACATTGGGAGCTCACACCGTTCCCTGGATTCGAACCTGCAACCTTACAGTCAGCAAGTTCAGTAGCTCAGCACTTTAACTCACTGCATCACCAGGGGTTCCATTCCTAGCATTACAATACTTTAAAACTTTACTTGAGTATCTGTATACCTTTATAAAACGGAATGTTTGTATGTGTGTATGTGTGTATGTGTGTATGTGTGTATGCGGAGGGCGGAATGGCGGATATATGGCAGCTATTTGCATAAAGTCCTTTGATTGGACAGCCTCGCCACTCCAAAATTCTAAAGCACCAGACAGAGGGCATTGCTAGCCACTGATTAGCCAGCATCCCAGAATCCAGGCCTCTACATTCAAACAACAGGATTTCTTCCCACTGAGGGGAAAAAGCCAGCATCCCAGAATCCAGGCCTCTACATTCAAACAACAGGATTTCTTCCCACTGAGGGGGAAAAAGCCAGCAACCCAGAATCCAGGCCTCTACATTCAAACAACAGGATTTCTTCCCACTGAGGGGAAAAAGCCAGCATCCCAGAACCACGCCACTACATGCCAGCAACAGGATTTCTTCCCACTGAGGGGAAAAGCCAGCATCCCAGAATCCAGGCCTCTACATTCAAACAACAGGATTTCTTCCACTGAGGGAAAAAATGCACCATCAACATTCCCTCCCCACTTGGCTCTGTGAAAACAAAATGGAATCCTGTTTTCTCCCCCCCCTCAGCTTTTAGAAAACGGCTGCCTGCCATGCACCCTTTTAAAGTTACCAATAGCAGGCCATAACATTACAGGCCCCAAAATAGAGTTTAGGGCAGGATGGCCGACGAATGATGGGATTTGCATCCCAATTCACTTCCCAGAAAACATTGTAGCCCCTACAAATCCCCTTCTCCCAGATAGGCCCAAAAGAGGCATCCATCTTCCCTCTTCAACACAGTGTCAGAGAATGGCAGCTTCTGACAGGATCTTTAGAACAGGCACTGTCACTCTACAAGGTAAGGCCCTACTTCACTCAAAAGACACAAGAGAAAACAATAAATACCTTTCTCTAATGCCTTTTAATGCTTATATAAATAATTCTGGCCCAAAGCCCCTCACCCAGCCTCATTGGACCTTACTGCTAATTCCATGCAGGCCTTTTCCATTTTTACTCCTTTCTGTTTTACACCGGTATACTTTCACAGGCCAGGCGGATATGTGGCAGCCACTTTCACAGGCCACAGCGACCAGCGCGGGTGATGGACCTGCACCAAACTTGGTACACATAACCCCCCTATGACATGACCCACGTATTAACTCTCTCCCAGATGATGTCCGTGCCGCCAGGGAGCTCATGCCGTTCCGCAGGGCCTGTAAGACCGCCCTGTTCAAACTGGCCTTTGGCTAGGTGAATATGCCAAATGTACTCATCTCTCGACCAGCACCCAGACCCTGGAATGCCATGGCTTGACACAACTGTTTAAACTCGGGACCAATGTTGTTTTTATGTTGTTTTATTGTACGGCGACATGAATGCTACATGTCAGCCGGGTTTTATGATGTTATCCGCCCCGAGCCTGCTGGGAGGAGCGGAATACAAGAAGGAACAAATAAATAAATAAATAAATAATTATGGGATTTGTAGTACTTTCCAAGACTTTGGTTCCCACAGACCACTGAGGCCACCAAAAAGGACCAATACAGACCACACTCAGCACACACAGCCCCCATGACCCACTCTACGTCCTGGTGCAGTTCGGAGGAGGGTGGGCCATGGATGATGGGACTTGAAGTGCCTCTACTCACTTCCCAAGTCCGCTGCAACCCTCATCCAATCACTGATCGAGACCAAACTTGCCATACATAACCCCCATGACTGCCTTCACGTCCTGGTGAAGTTTGGGGGAGGACTGACAATGGATGATGGGATTTGTAGTACTTTTACACCCCTCTGTTCCCACAGACCACTGTGGCCCCCAACAAACACCGAGGAAGTCCACACTTGGCACACAGAGCCCCAGTGACCCACTCTACAGCCTACTGAAGTTTGGAGGGGGACAGAACATGGATGATGGGACTTGCAGTACCTTCCCTCACTTCCCAATCCTGCTACAAACCTAATCCAATGACTGATCAACACCAAATCTGGCACACAGAGCCCTCATGACCCACTATACAGCCTGGTGCAGTTTACTGTGAGACGGACCACGGATGATGGGACTTGAAGTACCTTCACTCACTTCCGAAAAACAATGCATCCCTCATCCATTCACCAATACAGACCAAACTTAGCACACAGAGCCCCCATGACCCAATCTACATCCTACTACACTTTGGGGGGGACGGGACACACAGAGATGATGGGACTTGCACTACCTTCAGTAATTTCATGATACCACTGCAACTCCCAATAATGATGGATCAAGACTAAACTTGGCACACAGAGCCCCCATGACCCACTCTACATCCTGCTGCACTTCTCAAATGACCCGGGCAGGGCCGGGTCCCCAAGCTAGTGTAGAAATAAAATTTAGACACATAAAGAAAAGGAACACATACAGTCACAAAGGGAATGAAAATGATTGATCCTTCATCCAACGTCCCATTGCCTCTTGGTTTCCGTCTTTCACTGACTGAAGAGCATCATAAAAACTTCTTGTCTAATTATTCCCAGCTTCTTGGTATCCGGGTTCTTTATTCCACAACCTATAATTTCAAAATTTCTTTTGCTGGCAATGCTGCCCTTGTCGCACATTCAGAAGCAGCCCTGCAGCGCCTAACATCCTGCTTTGCAACAGCTGCAGAGCTGTTTGGGCTGGAAGTCAGCCTGAACAAAACGGAAGTCCTCTACCAGCCCGCACCACAGGAAGAACACCATCATCCCCATGTCAGCATAAGCAAATCTGTGCTTAAGTCCATTCAGCAGTTTACCTACCTGGGAAGCATCATCTCTTCAGACGCCAAGATTGATAAAGAGATAGATCACAGATTATCAAAGGCATATAGTGCATTTGGAAGGCTTCACAAAAGAGTCTGGAGCAACAAGCACCTGAGGCAAAGCACCAAAATCAGTGTGTACAGAGCTATCATACTGTCTATTCTCCTCTATGGGTCTGAAACATGGGTTACCTATCGCCAACACCTACGACTCCTTGAACGCTTTCATCAGCGCTGTCTTTGCACATTCCTAAATATACACTGGACCAACTATGTGACTAATGTTGCTGTCCTTGAGCAGGCAGGGATCACCAGCATTGAGGCTGTGCTATTGAGAACACAGCTGTGCTGGGCAGGGCACATCTCTAGGATGGAGGACCACCGCCTCCCAAAGATACTACTCTATGGTGAACTCGCCACGGGTCAGCGCAAGAGAGGCGCCCCCAAAAGAGATATAAGGACTCCCTGAAACAACATCTCAGGCTCAACCAGATTGATCACCAACAATGGTCCACTCTGGCCTCACATGGAGATGCACTATCCACAATGCTGCGGCATCTTTTGAGAAGACTCGCCTAATGGGTCTCGAAGAGAAACGACAACGCAGAAAGAACCGCAACTTGGAAACAACATCACCCAAGGAGACTTTCTGCTGTGCTTTCTGCAACCAAACTTGCCTATCTCAGATTGGCCTTTTTAGTCATCAACGCGCTTGTATGTGTGGGATGAATCCTTCCTAAGAATCTTCGTTCGCGAAGTAATGCCGAGAGATAATTTCTAATCAGTGCTATATTAAAGGGGGCTACTGAGACCTGAAGTCCAGAAAGTCAGGAGAACCAAAACTTAACACCTAGCATGGTAAGCATTAAGGACCATTACAGCCCTTTTGCTACATCCCTGATTAATTCATCAGATTTGTAAGAGGTTAGACAATAGGCCAGGAAAATTCACTGACAGTATTATGAAGCAGGAGGAGATTGCCTGTCCTGCATCACAAATGTTTTGCATTTGGCAAAGGACAATAATACTGAATTAGAAAACAAGATGACTGACTGGCTCTATCCCAGTGCTCCATGATTTGCACAAAACAGGATTTGGTACACAAATATGAATGGGGCAGTCAGTTTGAAGCTTGCAAGGCATTTTCAATGTAATAAGTCATCTCTGAAGTCTCATAAATCCAGTGATGTTACTCATTGTTACATCTCTAAAGCCAGCTTCTCACACCTACACTAACAACTGGCAGGCACATGAAGTTCAGCAAGTCCAGATAGTGTTTTTCCCCCTGAAATCTGAGTCACTTCTACTAGCTGTCCCCTGCTGTAATCCACCCAATATGTTGTGATGACAAAAGTGAATTTAGCAACGATTCAAGATTCTTCAAAAGTACTTCCTCATAAGGTGCCCATGGAATGTGATTGGCTTAAGGGAACTATCCTAGTTTGGGAGCATTGCCTGTGTAGGAGGATCAGGTGGAGTAAGTATAACATAGTTTAACAGCAACCTTTTATTAATGTAAAAGGGTGTTGCTGCCATAGGTAAAGCAGTGCATAACTAAACAAGCTTTAGAGCTGTGAGAAGGAGATGCTAATAGTATTGCTAGGATCTCATAGAAGCAAGGATACACTGCTGAAACTGGTGAGTAGTTGGAAAAGTTTTGCCAAATTATTTATTTTTTAAAGATGTGTATATCTGAGAACTAAACTAAACTGAAAATGTGACTGAATTAACTACATATGTGTGCACCTAAGGGAGACCAAGGCAGAATCTGCACTGCCATATAATCCAGATTATCAAAGTAAACGATCTGGATTATCTGATTTGAACTGGATTATATGAGTCTACACTGCCATATAATCCAGTTCAAAGAAGAAAATCTGTATTTAAGGGGCAGTGTAGATGGGGCCCAAGAATAATTCAATATATAGTTTGTTTTTAAAGCTACAAAAAACTGAAAAGATACATTGAAAGTGTTGCCTCACACAGACACAAAATTCAAAATTTACATTGTTATAATGTGCGAATCATTTAAAAATTCTGATACTTGATATGGGATAATCTTTGAACTGAAATGTTAAATCCAAATATCTTTAAGGTATTGTTTAAAGAGAAAGAAAGCTCAGTGGTTGTTCAAATCTTCTATTCCCTGGAATAATAATAATAATTATTATTATTGCACTGTTGGCATTCATTAGACGAGAATGAAAAACTGTCTATAACCTAGTAGTCACTGATTTATTTATTTGTTTAAATGTTATTCGTTTATCTATGTGGGTTACGCACAAACTCACAGTGTTTAATGATATTGTAATTTTTTTTAAAAAAACACCAACAATTATAATACTGAAAAAAGAGGAGGAGAAGTAGTTAGACCTGTAACATGATGTTGCAACGTTTCTTCACCAACACTTGGGGAAAAATTGTTTTCTTTTGGATAACTTTTGGATAACAATATCTCCTCACTGCTCTGATTTTGGATTTGCAGCCACCTGAATGTGATAGACAGTGGCAGACTACTCAGAATGTCAGTGGCAAGTGGGGACTTTCAACATTAGAGACACTATGTTAAAATGTAACAACTTTTTGAAAATATAATCAATATTCCAATATTAGCTTGAAAATATAATAAACATTCCAATATTATTTATGTATGCAACAAAATACCATTTTAAATAATACTTTTTATTGTATTTTCCCCACTTATGGATCTTCTATACACACACAAACACATATACATACATATACACATAAATATACACATACAGAGTCAAAGTTTGTATGTTTGTGGGCAATGGGATTTCCAAGAAAGCTTCCACTGCTACAGAGCACTGTGACCCCACTGACAATGGATCTGGGCCCAACTTGGCACACAGACCCCACCCCCTGCAACAACCGACAGAAAATAATGGAGGAGTTGAGGGGAGAAACTGACCCTAGAATCTGGGGCTTATAGTTGACCCACATCCAGAGAGGATTCTGAAGACAACCAACGCTGGATCTGGACCAAACCACCCACATACAATATGTATGTGGATGGCAGAGTATGTATCTATGTTTGTTGGTGATTTCTGAGATGGCTCCAACTTCCAGAGAGCCCTGTGACTCTCACCGACAATGGATCTGCCCGCTCCACATGGCCAACCAACAATACTGGAGGGGTTCAGGGGGACTGACCCTTGTTTTTTGAAGTTAGAATTCACTCACATCCAGAGAGCACTCAACCCAGCCGGCAATGGAGCTGGACCAAACTTTTCACACTTACTTAGCATAGCCAATTTTGAATACCGATGGGGTTTGATGGGAATTGGCCTTGAACTTTGGGAGTTATAGTTCTTCCACATTGAGAGAGCACAGTGAACCGAGCCAATGATTGATGTAGACCACACTTGGCACACCTCCCCCCTCCAATCATGACCAATTTTGAATACTGACAGTGTTTGTAGAAGATGTTATGTGATACGCCCCAACCCTGCAGGGAGGAGCGGAATATAAAATTGAATAAATAAATAAATAATAAGATTTACTTTGGATAGTGGGAGTTATAGCTCACCTACATCCAGAGAGCACTCTGAACCCAATCAGCAATGGAACTGGACCAAACTTTGCATATATACCCAACATGACCTACTTTGAATACTGGCAGAGTTTTGAAGTTTTATAATTCCCATGAGTTTGTGAATTATAGTTCACCCACATCCAGAGAGCATTGTGAATCCAACCGATTACAAATCTGAACCAAACTTGGCATGCAGACCCACATGCCTAGCTTTGAATACTGAGAGGTTGACCCACGAGTTTGAGAACTATACGCGTGCCTGGCGGGGACAAGAGACAGGGCCTTCTCAGTGGTGGCTCCTCGGCTTTGGAATTCCCTTCCTAGTGACATCAGATCGGCCCCCTCCCTCCTGACATTTCTTAAGAAAGTCAAGACTTGGCTTTTTGAGCAAGCATTCGCAGACAAACTTTAATCAAGATCAAGGATTAGTATGACGACGAAACGGAAACCGATTTTAAGATTGTGGAGCTGAGATTTGTATTTTGTAGTTTTTAACTGTTAATTTTATATGTTTTTATATGACTGTTTTTAGCTTGTGATGTATTGTATATGGGCACTTGCTGCCGCTTGTTCACTGCCTCAAGTCTCCTTCGGGCTGAGAGAGGCGGTATAGAAGCATGGCAAATAAATAAATAAATAAATAAATAGTTCACCCACATTCAGAGAATACAGTGAACCCAACAGATGATTGATCTAGACCAAACTTGGCACACATACCCAGCATACACAACTTTGAATACTGATAAGGTTTGGGAGGAATTTACTTTGAATTTAGGAAGTTGTAGTTCACCTGCATCCAGAGAGAACTGTGAACCCAACTGATGATAGATTTGGACCAAACGTGGCACACAGATACAACATGGCCAACTTCAAATACTGGTGGGGTTTGGAGGAAATTAGCCATGGATGCTGGGTGTTATAGTTCACCTAAATCCAGAGAGCACTGTGTACCCAACTAATGATGGATCTAGACCACACTTGGCATGCATACCCAACATGGCCAACTTTGAATACTGGTGTGGCCAGAATAATAACACACAATGATGGGAGTTCTAGTTTACCTGCCTTCATATGCATTTTCTAATGGGTCCATTCTTAAAATCCAAAACCAAACAATGAGTATTTTTTTGTTTATCATTACAAAAGACTTAACCTGGACATCGCTGGGTACCTAAGCTAGTTTCTTATAAGAAGTAATACCTTACAGTTGTAGGTATTGCCTTTGTATTCTGGCAATAAATATTTTTAGACATAGTTTGCAACTGGTGAAAGGAACAGTTTATAGGTTATTAAACATTAATCATCAACATAGGATCAAAAAGGTGTTATTTATTCTTCCATCACTTTATTTATAACCTGCCTCTTCCCAAAATGAAGGGTCCATCTAATTGCCACAGTTGCATGCTATGGAATAATAAGAATTGTAAATTTACAAGGTTTGTTTGTTTGTTTTTGCTTTTTTCCCAAACTAAAATTTCCAGAATTCCATAGCATTGAGCTACAGCAGTTAAAGTGGTGCCAAATTGTAGTGTAGACAATGCCTTGGACTCAAGATGGCATACAAGAGACGGAAAATTACAATAAAACAAATATAGTTGAAAGCATACATAAGACAAGATGAAAATGAGCAACAGAATTAAAGCCATGTTGGTTTAAACCAGCAATTAAAAATACAGCACCATAAAAGCCACATATCTCATTAATGGTCAATGCCCACATACTTTCTGGAACAGAAAGGTGCTCCCAGCCACTGCAAAGATAGCAATAAAAGCAGTTGATTTACTCTGCAAGCAATAAACTTGTAATGGTCATGTTTGAGCAATTTTGCTAAACAGGATTTCCTTGCATTAGATGAAGGACTTGGCAATTACGAATACCATTGCTGCACAATATTGTGGTATATGAAACTACAGTACAAAACCTTTATTTTAATTCTGCTTGTGGCTAAATGTGGTAAAGCAATGCCACACCATAGTCAAAGGTTTATAGTGCAGAAGCAACCCAGAATTGCACTTGATATGTAAGCCTGGAGCACAGGAAATGTCCTGCCAGCTTTATTCTGTCATTCTTCTCTTCATAGACACAAGAAAACAAAAGCTGTAAAGCATACCTTGTGGCCACAAACCCCAATTCAGTTACATTACAGTTCTGCCAAGGCATGTTTGGGTCAAAGAATGCATAATCTATATATATAAAGAGAGAGCTGTCATCCTAAGTAGCCTATAGACAACAAAACCACACAAGGCAGACACACCAAATCAGCCCACATACACACAAAACCCCATTTGGTATGTTTACCACCCCACCCCCCAATAAAAAATTAAACAACACGACCAAAAATACAAAAAAACCACTGGACTACAACTCCCATGATCCCTCACACCACACCCTTCTGGCAGTTTAGAATGTCGGAATGTTGGTGGTAGGGAGGGAGAAGAGGCAGGAGGACAGAGAGAAGAGAAAAGTTGAGGAGTGAGGGGGAGAGGGAAGTAAAAGGCAGGAAGGGATGTTACTGTTGGTCTTTGCCACATGCACACACGTATGTACATATAGACATGCACACATATATACATGCACTGAAATATACACATGGACACATACATACACACATCGACACATATACACGCATATACATATATAAAACACACATATACATAAGTACACACATATACACACATACATATACACACATACATAAGTACACACACATATGTACACATAGACACAAATCCATATACATACATACATACACAAAACACACACACACACACACACACACACACACACACATATATATATATATATATATATATATATATATATATAGACAGGGACACAGGAAAGAGAAAAAGCCACAGCGGCGCTGGCTGATTAAGAGCTAAAAGGAGGAGGAAGGCCCGCTGTCTTCGCCGAAGCCGGGGCCTCTGGAGGACTCCGCTGCAGCAAATGGGGACAGCGCCCCTCCCACCTCCTCCCAGCCTCCTCCTTAACCCCCCCCCCCAAGGAACAAAAGAAGGGGGGAAAGGTAGGGAAAGGAATGGAGGGACTGAGACAAGGGGAGCAAGGACTGATACAGAAAGGGAAGGAATGGCAGGAAGGAGGGAAAGGAAAGAAGGAAGGAAGGAAGAAGGAAGGAAAGGAAGGATAGAAGGAAGAATTGATAGAAGGGAGGAGGGGAGAAGAAAGGAAGGGAAGGATAGAAGGAAGAATGGATGGAAGAAAGGAGGGGAGAAGAAAGGAAGGAAAAAGGAAGGATACAGGAAGGAGGGGAGGGGGAAGGAAGGAAAGGATAGAAGGATGGAGTGAAGGGAGGAAGGAAAGAGGGGAGAAGAAAGGAAGGAAAAGGGAAGGATACAGGAAGGAGGGGAGGGGGAAGGAAGGAAAGGATAGAAGGATGGAGTGAAGGAAGGAAGGAAGGAAAGAGGGGGAAGAAAGGAAGGAAAAAGGAAGGATAGGAAGGAGGGGAGGGGAAAGGAAGGAAAGGATAGAAGGATGGAGTGAAGGAAGGAAGGAAAGAGGGGAGAAGAAAGGAAGGAAAAAGGAAGGATAGCAGGAGGGAGGGAGGGGAAAGGAAGGAAAGGATAGAAGGATGGAGTGAAGGAAGGAAGGAAAGAGGGGAGAAGAAAGGAACACAGAAACACACACACACACATATATATACATGCACAGAAATATACGAATATGCACATACACACATACATAAACACACCTGTACTTACACATATCAACATATATACATGCACATACATATACAAACACACATATACATAAATACACACATATACACACATACACATATACACATATACATGACTACACACAGTCCCCAAGTTAAAAAAACCCACAGCAACGCGTGGCCGGGTCAGCTAGTTTGGTTTAAAATGAAGGATGCAAAACCATGTATTTAATCTGAAAGTAAAACTACCATTCTACATACCAAGGCAGGATACAGGCAAGTTACCGTATTTTCTGGTGTATAAGACTACTTTTTAACCCAAGAAAATCTTCTCAAAACACAGGGGTCGTCTTATACGCAGGAGTTGTCTTATAAGCAGAAGTAGACTTATACACCAGGGGTCGTCTTATATGCCGGGAATTGTCTTATAGAGCGGGTGCTGAAACTTCCAATCTGAATTGGAGAATCTGTGGTTGCCGCATATGGTGGGGGAGCTCGAAAATGGCTGCGTCCCTGCCATATGCAGCGACTGTATGATGACCCCTGGTGTAAAAGATGACTCCTGCATATAAGACGCTGTACAAGTATGGAAGGGCGACGCTGTACAAGTATGGAAGAAGAAAATCCATTCATCAGGATTCGTGGACTTAATGCAGTCCCGATGGTGAAGTGAAGGGGTGCCTCACCGGGAAGGTGTAAGTGAAGGGTGGAGCAAGTTGCAGGCATCCGGGGTATGGAAAAAAGAGATAGAGTGGCTCTGGGCCCAGAAAAACACACCTCTTTTACCTGTCTGGCCCGCCCTTGTATCCTATTACCCTACCTCCTCCTCTACCTCTCAGATCTCAGGTTTGAAGACTGCAGTAAAGTGGTGCAGGTGCGCATGTGCGAGAGGCAGAGAAGGAGGTACAGTAACAGGAAAATTACCATATTGAAATCCAATCTGAAGTTTCAAAATTTTTTATTTGGTGTGCATTGGAAGACGGATAGTCTTATACGGCGAGTATATCCCAAACTCTATATTTTAACTGGAAATGTTGGGGGTCGTCTTATACGCTGGAAAATACGGTACATTTAGTACTACAGCTGAGTTTGCTGCACATATGTTGTTGTTGTTGTTCTTGTGTGCCTTCAAGTCATTTCTAAGGTGAACCTATTGCAGGGTTTTCTTATCAATATGTGTTCAGAAAGGATTTATTTTGGCCTTCCTTTTAGGCTGAGAGAGTGTGAATTTCCCCAAGGTCACCCAGTGACTTTCTATGGCCAGTGGATTTCTATGTATCTTTCAACCAAAACATGTTTCCTCAGGCTAAAAAAATAGTTTTGCACTAGGGTTTTTTTTTGTTTGTTTGTTTTTATTTTGAAATAAACTGATGCCAGTATTTTGATTTAAACCAATTGATTAGTTCAGAAATTAATTTAATTAAATTGTCTTTTTGTGTTAGAAAAAATGTAATTTAACATGTTAACCAGTTTTCTATTTCTGAACAAACCTTCATCTGCAAACTGAGTAGGGAACTGCATTATAATACAGTCAATATGGGGAGTAGTCAAGGTACAAACACACACACAAATGCATACCAAGAACCTGGAAATTGTGGGTTAAAGTGGATTAACCTGATTTTGGAACTATGTGATTTTAACGTTTCTATTATGTTTTTAACTCCACGTTTTAATGTTATGTTTTTATGATCTAATCTATAGTTATATGTTATTGCTGTTTATGTTAGGTTTCATATGTATGTGAGGCATTAAATTTTGCCATAAATATGTTGGAAACTGCTTTAAGCCCCCCGTCCCCCATCCCCGTGGTGAAGAAAGTGATATAGAAGTGAAATAAATAATAAATAATAAACAATAGTAAAAGTTGGGAGATGGTCTTTAATTTGCTTTACCAGTCACAATAGACATAGCCTGTGGTCACATATCAACATTGCATTTTACATAATGCAGGACTGAGCCAGGCTAATGAAATTGGGATTATAGTGTGGTTTGAATAATAAAGTTTGAAATCTGATTATTATTATTTCATTGCATGAGTGTCAAAGACATAGTGTGATTCATTCAGCAATAAGGAGTGAGTAGTGGTAGCAGTCTGCAGAGCAAGGTATTGCTGGTGGCAGGGTTTCCAGTCTTATCTCAGCAGTAAGAGAGTTTTGGTGGACTACTGTCTTGTCTGAACCCATAGGTAGAAAGACACAAATTATGCAGCACTCCAGATTTGCATTTTGAAAAATCCTGGGAAACCTGTAGAATAGCTAACAACTGTCCTGAAGGGAAGGGTAATAGCTTAGCATCAAAGCACATGTTTCACCTCTAGGTATATCTCCAGGTAAAACTAGATCTACAGGTACAACTAGGAAAGGGTTCTGTCTCAAACTTTGGAGAGCATTTCCCAGTCAGTGTAGAAGCAAGTTGGGCCAATTTAATTTGGAATCAGGTAGATTCCTGTGCTCTTTCTTGGCTGTTGAAACTACCAAGTTGCCTCTTTATCAGTGATTTTAAGTAAATAAATGGTGGTGTGGAAAACATATATTGACCCTTTACCATTTCTGTCACTTCAGCTGTCAACCCTTTATGGTGCTTTCCAAAACAAGCTGTCACTGATGGCCCCAGTGAGGTGTGGAATCCACTTTGGGTTATGGTCTGAACTTTAAAGGTGTTATCCAACCCAGAGAATTTGCTTTCAGCACAGAATTCCGTAACTTCAACACTGACCATTTAGTGCAGTTTGATGCCATCTTCAATTATGTTATGTCTCAAACTATGAAAGTACATGAAAGAAAGCCCTTAATGTGCATGGGTGCTTTGTGGTTTATATAATCACCACCCAAGCCTCAAATTGGTTCCAGGATTGTATGTGTAATTCCTATGTAATCATCTGTATGTGTACGATGAAGCAACTTTTTTCAATATTAGTTTGAAAGTGACTTCAGTGGGCTGTGTAGATAGTCCTTGGATAACTCTGTTTAGAATAAAACTTGAGTGGATTTACCACCCTACTGGAGTTACCAGATGCCACAGTCGTGAATATAGGGAGTGCACTCAGCTGAACATGCTCACATCCGATTACCTATTTAATTAATCAATATCCCATTTTTCAATATTGATATCAATCAATATCCCATTTTTCATTGTCAAATCACAGGACATTTAAATCCACAAATTACAAACATTTAAAACCAGAAATTTTCATCTAAAATAATTTTTAATCATGTCTCTAAAATTTGCAAGCAACAAAAAATTTCTAATGCTGAAAACATCTATTTGTTTCATACTCATCTAGATGCATTTGTCTAACACCGAAATCAATGGGATGAAAATATTAAACATTGTATAATGTGTCCCATTGATTATAACAGAATCTAAATCCAATTTGCATTGGTATAACTGGGAATAACTACTATGAAGGGGGCTTAGGACCAATTTGCCCTACCCTCACCCCTGCAGGCTGAACAGCCATTCCTTTTATGAATGGAAGTGAAGCCACATCCCTCCCTATACCTGGAAACAGCTAAAATACGTTCATATATCATGGTTTCTGTGAGCCCCCAATGGCACAATGGGTTAAACCCTTGTGCCAGTTGAACTTGCTGACCGACAGGTTGGTGGTTCAAATCCGGGGAGCAGGGTGAGCTCCCATCTATCAGCTCTAGCTCCCCATGTGGGGACATGAGAGAAGGCACCCACAGGATGGTAAAACAGCAAACATTTGGGCATCCCCTGGGCAACATCATTGCAGATGGCCAATTCTCTCATACCAGAAGCAACTTGCAGTTTCTCAAGTTGCTCCTGATACACACAAAAAATGGTTTTTGTGTGAGTGGATTGAGGAACCTAGGGAGTTGAGAGGCCAGGGAAAGTGAAACCAATTTATGTGTCAGCTACACACGTTTTCCGGTCTTCGACAATTTTTTTAAATTAGGGAACTTTGACTTTAGAAATGTCATTGGGGGATTTAAAGGCTGGGAAATAGGTCTGAAAAGCAGCCTGTGGTTCACAGGTGGCATTTTCTCCATCCCTGGCATAAAACATCTTGCTAGACCAAGCTAAGCAGTAGATTTCCCTGCTTTTAAATTAACCGAAGTCATGACACAGGAAGTGCTCCACCACTTGAAGCTTTTGTTTTGTTTTAAGCGGTATTTTAGGAGAAATACTGTAGACCAGTGCAGGACTTGCTGGAGCAGTGCATAGAAACCGAAACTACCGCACAAAGAGCTCATCAGTTCAGAAAGACAAAAGAATCTGGTTCCTGCCTCTTTTCCTGTTTCTCTTGCAGTGGTTGCTGTGTAACACATTTTTAGTTTAGACACCATAGTATCCCTCCCCCATGGTAATAAAAGTCTGACAATAGCGTGATCTTCTGTGCTGCTGTGGTAACTGTGGGCACCTTACTGTGTTGTGAGAAGAGCAATGTTTGCTTTCTCACTTGGTCCTAGAATCCAATCTGAAGGCTCTTGAAGGTACAGCAGCCAGAATTAATTTTAAGCCGATATTTTAACTACACAATTTTTTAAAAACCCCAACGCTTGCTTTGCCTTGCATCAGTTGTCATTTCCCAACAGGAATCAAGAGCTCATCCCTACATCTAATGCTTTATTTATGAAATTTGTTTTATTTTATCATATAAAGGATTCTGCACAATGGTAAAATACTATTTGATGGTGCTTAATACAGTGGAAGGGGCTAGTCCTGCTGCCTTATCAAAGTGCTACTCTTCACAACTAGGCTTCTCCTGGTTTTACCAGGATAATGCATTAAATACTGCCATTTAAGTCCTTAATAAACACTTCATGTGTCTAGTTTCGCTTTCATATTTCCAATTGCTGTTTTGTTGTTAACTGTTGTCATGATGACTTCAAGTTATGAATACCCTATGAATGAGATACTTCCAGATCACCCAGTTATCAGCAGCCCTCCTCAGGCCTAGTAGTTTCAGGTCGGTGGCTTCATTGATTGGGTCTACCCACTTACAATGTGGTCTTCATCTATTGCAGGGGCCGGGAACCTATGGCTCGCGACCCATAAATGGCTCTTTTGACTGTTGCATGTGGCTCACTGGGCCACCTCAGTAGGCCCCGCCCGCTCTGACTCTTCAAAATTGCTGCCAGCTCACATTTGAGCCAAATAGCCAGGCGCTCCTGGTTGGCTCCTCCTCCAGGGAGTCAAGAAGAGGAGCTTGGAGGCAAAGGCGTGTGCGGGAGAAAGCACACTGCTCGCCGCTCGCCCCCTCCATCTTCAGAGGGGGCAAAAGGCAAGCGCCCAGGCTCCCCGCATGGCGAGGCCATCCGGGGCATCTTTGGAGCTGCTTTTAGTCCCTTCCGGCTTCCTGAGGGGGTGAACAGCAAGCTCCAAAGGCGCCCTGGATGGCGAGGCCAATCGGGGCACCTTTGGAGCTCTCCTTTAATCCCTTCCAGCTTCCTGAGAAGGCGAACAGTGAGCTCCAAAGGCTCCCCGCATGGTGAGGCCATCCGGGGCGCCTTTGGAGCTCATATTTCTTCCCTTCCGGCTTCGGAGGGGGCAAAGGGCAAGCAACCAGGCTCCTCGCATGGCAAGGCTATCTGGGGCGCCTTTGGAGCTCGCCTTTCCTCCCCTCCGTCTTGGGGGCGCACATCCACCAGCCCCTGGCAAGTGCTCGCAGCCCTCTTTCCCCCGCGCACCTGCCAACGCCAGGGCGCACACACCCAGGGACTTGTGCCTCTTCAGGCAGCTGTGCCTGCACTACTCTCAAGGCAGCAAGGAGGCCTCTTCAGCAACTGAAGCATTGAAGATACTGCAAATCTAATCTATTATATAGGCCTCCCCAAAACTCCTCCAATATTTTCTGTTGGTCATGGAAGTCCCATATGCCAAGTTTGGTTAAATTCTATTATTGGTGGAACTCGCTCCTTGATGCCTGGTAAACTGGAATTCCCAAAGGTCAGGTTCTCTTTTCCCCAAACCCCTCCAGTATTTTTTGTTGGTAATTGAATCCTTTTCTCATAGTATGTACGTATATACTCACATTTAGTTGAATTCAGTCTTAAAATATATTATATATATTATATGGCTCTCACTGAAAAAAATCCAAATATTTTGCTTTTATGGCTCTCTGAGTCAAAAAGGTTCCTGAGCCCTGCTCTATTGTTTTCTGTCTTTTCTAATGAGCCATGTCTTCTCATGATACATCTGAAGTAAAGGAGTCTGAGCTAAATCACCTTGTTTTCGAATGAGAATTCAGGATTTGCTTTGGGCTCATTTTTGTCTTTTGTGCAGTCCATGGGATGCATAGAACTCTCAAGCCTCATATTTCAAATGAGTTGACTATTTTATTCACTGCTCATAAATAGAACTATACACAATATAATGGCATGGACAATCCTGACTTCAGCATTCAATATTATATCTTTGCACTTGAGGAGCTCCTCTAGTTCCTTCATAGCTGTACTCCTGCTCTTGAATTGACTTCTGTCTCCACACTGCTTTATGAGTGAATCAAAGTATGGAAAATTGTTCACTATTTCAGTATCTTCTATGTCTACTTTAAAGTTATGGTCAGTTTATATATATATATATCTGCAATCCTCCATGTTATAAGTTTTAAAACTACAGATTTTTTCCACAAGTTTTTATCAAGTTGTTCAATCAAAAAATAAATTGTTGAAGAAGCTATTGTTACTGTAATGTCCAAGCTCAGTTGCATGCCTTGCCTAACAATACTATTCAATGATATTAATACAGTCTAGTAGGGTCGGAAAAAGTGTAATACCGTAGTAGCATGTTGGAACTAAACAACAGGGTTTTCTCTGCTGTGACTCCTTCCCACTTAGCTGAAAATATTTGCAATAGTTTTTTCAGTGAAATTAAGTAGACGCCCCATACTTCTTTCATTCACTGGAGAACTGTCTATTTGACTAGTTGTTTTCCTGTGAGATCTGACTGTTACCCTTGCTTTTTAATGAATTTAATTATATTCATAAGGGACAACATAAATCACATGAAAGCACATGCACATACATGCAAGTGAAAGCCAGATTACATGTAGCCAAGCAATGCCAGAATGTGTCCAAGGTGGCAAAATATTTACTTTTGTCTGAGTCTAGTAGAAAGGGAAAGATTCTATCCCTCCTCCCGTCTTTTAAGTTAATAGAGTGCAAAGTAGGTACGTTTCCACTTTTATCTGTTTGCAGCAACTGAAGTACATTGAAAATAACTAAAAAGTGTGGGGAGAGAGAACTTGGGATATTTTTGGGATACCACTTTAACAGCAGTCTCTGGGGATGTGACACGAACATCTCCTTGTCAGGTTTTATTGGATTTATTTCAATTGGTTCAGCTCGAGGATGTGAACAAGATCTCTGGGGGAAGCGAGGCCTACCACTTGCATCCTAGACCCTTGCCCATCCTGCCTGATAAAAGAAGTTTGGCAGGTTAAGGTGGTGGTTAATGCCTCCCTTCAGGAGGGCAAGATTCCAGCCAGCCTAAAACAGTCTGTTATAAAACCGCTGTTGAAGAAGCCATCACTGGACCCCACTCAATTAGTCAACTATTGGCCGGTTTCCAATCTCCCCTATTTGGGCAAAGTCATGGAACGTGGGGTGGCCTCGCAACTCCAGGGGTTCTTGGTAGAAATAGGTTAGCAACATCTTGACTGGAATGGATTAGTGATGGCGACAGATTTGAGGATATGGCTTATTGTTCTTATCAATTCAGAATTGTGGACGGAGTATTATTCTAATTTAATTGCTGATTACTGTTTTAATCTTACTGCTATTGTTTAATTTTGTATTTATGGTTTATATTGTATTGATTGTGGCATTGGATTGCCTTTGTTAGCTACTCTGAGTCCCCCCTCAGGGGTTGAGAAGGGCGGGGTAAAAACGCTGTAAATAAATAAATCAATAAATAAATATTTTAAAAGCACTGACATAATTGAGATGGCAAAAATGCCCCTGACAAATCAGGGCATGTAAAAGATATGAGATTCACTAATATTTTGGGTGCCCTACCACAGATTGCAACAGAGTTAGGAAAAAGAAACATCACTGAGAGAGACAAAATTCTCAGGAAGATTTCAAAAGTTCTTAGCTAGTTGAGGAGCTTGTTAACCTCCTAATTTTGTTGGTCCAATGATCAGATAGATGGGGAGCTTTATGCAATATTGCATTGTGCATTGGGAAGCAATGCATTTTTAGGAGTATGGTATTTGTTGTGTTTATAAAACCTCAAAACATGTATGGTAATGTTAACTAAGGTCACCTTTCTGAACAAGACAGTATTTGATTGTTTTGGCAAACACACCAAATCCGTGGGTCCTTTTCGTTTGCATAACCTTTCTGCACACAAAGGTAATGAGTGAATTAGGCTTGTAGCTAATCTTGAGATAAAAACCTGTCATCATTCATAAGCCTTCTTGAAGACATTCATCAATGTGACTGCTCTAACATTTTTATGAGGAATAGGACCACACCATGCAGCACCTCCTTGGAAATCATTCCCACAATGACATCTCCTCCAGAATAAGCAATCTAAAAGTGAACATCTGCAGTGAATCTTAAATGTACAGTGTTCCCTCGCTACTTCGCGGTTTAATGGTAGGTTACATACCTGTGACCATCTTTCTTCGAGTGAAGCTCTGTGAATCCACACTTATGAAGTTTGCGCGCCAGCGCGGGCTTCCCAACGGAAACTTTTCCAGTTTGAAACTTTTTGGCGGTAGCTCCGCCCAGCCAACCCGGAGGGCATAAAAGGCGCCTCCAGCGCGCCCACGCCATTCCTTACGCCACATAGCAACAAGGAAAGGGTGGTTTGAGAAAGAGGGGATGGCCGGGCGGGTCGTGTGGATTCACAGAGCTTCACTCGAAGAAAGATGGTCACAGGTATGTAACCTACCATTCTTCTTCGAGAGCTCTGTGAATGCACACTTATGAAGATTTACCGAGCTAAGGTAAAGGAGGTGGGAACAAACCAGCCAGATTGTAGAAAAAATGAACAGGTTTATTGCAACCAGCAACCTGAATAAATAACATGTTAAACACATAATATATGAGTGGGAGGCAGGCTCCCACTTGTAAACACAGTGCAACAAGCACCATTCATGTCAGGCACGCAGGCCTCAAACATAAGTGCAATATTAGCAGAAGTGCAACAAGCACCATTCATGTCAGGCACACAGCGCGCTTTAACCGGTAGACTGTGCCCCTACCTGGGGCACGGCACATACTTAACATTGACAGTGCAATGAACAGGAGGGGTTCGAACGACGCAACTGTCGATCGACCAGTGCAAAAAACAAGGGAGAACTGGGGCTGACTACTCTGCAGCACCTAGTGGGGTCTTTGGGTTAAGAATCGACCGACCAAAGGCCGCCTCCCTCCCAAACAGGGTGTCTACCCGGTAATGAGATATAAAGGTAGAGGGGTTGGCCCAGATGGCCGCCCTACAAATTTGGTCCAGGGGAATCCCTTGGAGGAACGCAGTTGACGTGGCCACTGCCCTAGTCGAGCGTCCCTTAACCTTAGATGGGCACGGTTGACGGGCTATCTGATAGCACAGTTCAACCAGGGATGCTACCCAATTAGAAAGTCTCTGTGCCGACACCGGCAAGCCCAGCTTGTCGGTGGCGTACGACACAAACAGTCGGGTCGATCGGCGGTAATCCGCCGACCGGTTCTTGTAGGTCAGAAGGGCCCTTCTGACGGCGAGGCCGTTTGCCCTCGAGTCCGTGTCCCCGGTTTGGGCCAGTCCCAAGTCCGGAAGCACGATGTCCGTGTTCAGGTGGAACGGAGACACCACCTTCGGCAGAAAGGTGATGTCCGTCCGCAGGATGGCCCTATCTGCTAAAAACAGCAGGTAGGGTTCGTCGACACGGAGCGCCGCCAGCTCGGAAGGGCGACGCGCGAAGCAATGGCGACCAAGAAGGCCACCTTCCAGGATAGGAGCCGCAGGTCGATGGATGACAGCGGCTCAAACGGTGGGGATGTCAGGCAGGACAGCATCAGGTCCAAGTTCCAACCCGGTGTAGGTGGATGCACCGGGGGACGAGTGTTGTTAACACCCCTCAGGAACCTCTTGACCATCGGGTACTGGAACAGCGAGGGACCGCCCCTCTGCTGGTTCTGCCAGGTGAGGGCCGCCAAATGGGTCTTCACCGAGGACATGGATAGACCCCTGTCGACCAGTTGTGCCAGGAACTCCAAGACCGATGAGACTACCAGCGGGAAGACGGTGGTAGATCGGGAAGCCTGGAACCTCTCGTAGCGGGCGATGCAAGCCGCGTACGCCTTCGACGTGGCCGGCTTGTGGGCTGCTGCCAGGATCGCTGCTACAGCTGGAGAGACCTCTGGTGCCGGCGAATCCTCCACGCAGTCAAGTGCAAGGACTGAAGGTCCGGGTGGAGGAGCATCCCGTTCTCCCGAGTCAGTAGGTCTGGTCGGTGAGGGAGTGGCATGTAGTCCTGACCCGCTAGGTGTAGCAGGGTCGGGAACCAGACTTGTCTCGGCCAGTAGGGAGCGATGAGGATGCAATCGGTCCCTGCGAGCTGGATCCTCTCGACGATCCGAAGGAGGAGCGGGAACGGCGGGAATAGATAGAAGAACCCCGTCGTCCAGTCGAGCAGAAGGGCGTCCCCGAGGCATCCCCGGTGTGCATCCGGGGCAAGCCTTGCACCGAAAACTGGCAGTTGGTTGTTTTCCGGCGATGCGAAGAGATCTGCGTCCGGGAACCCCCACCGCTGAAACACACGGTGGAGCTCGTCCGGATGCAGCATCCATTCGAGGACGACCAGCTGGTCCTGCTGAGGCAATCCGCTTCCTCGTTCTCGACACCCGGGAGATGGACCGCCCTGGGAGTTACTTGATGGTGGACGCACCACTCCCACAGGTTCTGGGCTAGGGCCAGGAGTTTCCTCGAGCCCGTCCCCCCCTGCTTGTTCACGTAGTACATGGCCACGATGTTGTCTGTCCTGACCAGTACTACTTTCCCAGTGACGAGGGGGGCGAAGGCCCGGAGAGTCTTGGTGATGGCCAGAAGCTCCAGATAGTTGATGTGATGAAGCTTCTCCACCGCCGACCACTGTCCGTTGACAGACAGGGTGCCCGTGTGGCCTCCCCATGCCTGTAATGACGCGTCGGTCGTCACTGTGATGGCTGGGTCTACGGTGTGGAAGGGGACTCCCCTGCACACGTTGCTCTTGGACGCCCACCATCGGAGGGAGTCCTTGACCGCCTTTGGCAGGGATAACCTTTTTGAGTGGTGCTCCCTGACCGGATCGAAATGGTCGAGGAACCAGCGCTGCAGTGGTCTGAAGCGCAGTCTCGCCAATGGGGTCACAGCTACTGTCGAGGCCATGTGGCCTAAGGTCACTTGGATTTGTTTCGCCGTGATGGCGGGCCTGTCGCAGCTGTGTATCTCGCGTCGAAGAGCCTGGAATCTGACGTCTGGCAGATAGGCGAGCTGATCGACGGAGTTGAATATCGTGCCGATGAACTTGATAGTCATCGTAGGGACCAGCTGGGACTTTTCCTCGTTGAGGCGCAGACCCAATGAGGAGAGTAGTTGTAGGGTCGTAGAGACCTGTTGATGCAGAAGTTCTGGAGACTGGGCCGCCAGCAGCCAGTCGTCCAGATACGAAAAATCCTGGATTTTCTGCCTCCTCAAGTGCGCCGCCACGACCGACATGCACTTTGAGAATGTTCGAGGTGCTGTCCCGAGGCCGAAACGGGAGGACGTTGAACTGGTACGCCCTTCCCGCCACCTTGAAGCTCAAGAAGCGCCGATGAGCAGGTCGAATCGAGACGTGGAAATATGCGCCCCGAAGGTCGATCGACGCAAAGTGGTGGTCGTTGGACCGAGAAGTGGGAGAATGGACGACACTGACACCATCCTGAATTTCCTCGGCGAAACGTACGCGTTTAAGTCTCTGAGGTCCAGGATGGGTCGCAGGGAACCGTCTGGCTTCGCACGGTGAAATACCGTGAGAAGAATGCCCTCTTTCCTTGCTCTTGGGGAGCTGTGAGATCGCTCCTTTTGAAGCAACGCGTCGACCTCCTCCAAGATCACCCTGGACGGCTGTGTCTCGACGATGAACCCCGTGGGTGGAAGTTCGTCGAACTCCAAGGCATAGCCGTCTTCGACAATCCGGAGAACCCATGCATCTGAGGTGATGCGTCGCCAGGCATCGATGTAGCGGGCCAGGCGATCTCCGAATGGCGGGTGTGGTGGTGGAGGTCGAAGGATGGGAGGAGGCATGGTGGTGGCAGCGGTACTTTGCGACAAGGCGGTGTCGTCCAGCGCCCCCAAACGCGACGGTTGGATTGTCCATTGCCATTGCCATGGCGAGGTCGGGATTGTTTCCCTGTCGGGTCTGTTGGACTGTTGTTGCTGCCTCGGCTGCTGCTGTTGTTGCTGCTGAGGCGCCGAGTACCTCGGGGCTTGGCGGTACTGCTGCTTGGGCTGAAACTTGGCCCGTTGGTAGTACTTCGGCCTGGGTTGTGGTTGAGGCCGGTCCAATTTTGCTGTCAAGACTCTAAAGTCGTGAGTGGCCTTGAGTCTGTCGTCCGTGCCCGCAAAGAAAAGTCCCTGGGCATCGAACGGCAGATCCTCGATCGTCTTCCTCGGTCGTGGAAAGGCCAGAGGATTTGAGCCACGCGTGTCTCCGGATGGCGACACCGTGGGCCAGCAGCTCCCCGAAGTGTCCGCTGTGTGGCGGGCCATGAGGATCTGATGGTGTGCTAGCGACTCTGCCTCCTGGGAAATGGAGAGAAGCGCCGTCTGCTGCTCCCGAGAAAGATCCTGGAAAAAGGGTTGAGCCCTTTCCCAGAGGATCTGGTGATACGCTGCCATACAAGCGCCCGTAGTTGGCCATCTTGGTCAACAGGAGCCCGGCCTTGTAAATCTTTCGACCCGTTGTGTCGAATCTCCTTCCCTCCTGATCTGAGGGTGCCGCAGATTCTCGGCCCGAGGTTTGGGCGGAGGTGACGATCATCGAGTTCGGCACTGGATGGTCGTGGAGCCAGCTCCTTTCCCTCTCGTCTATCTTATACCATGCCTCGATGCGACTTGACGTAGGAGGGATGGTAGACGGAGTTGCCCATGATGCCTTGACCGCCTCCTCCAGCGGTTCTAGCATAGGAAGGTGCGGTTGGGCCGCATCTTCGATCTGCACCCGTCTGAACACTGGGCAAGCGCTGGACCTCGTGGGGACATAGGTTTGCATCCCCAGGGATCTCGCCATCCGGCCCATCTGCTCACCGAAGGCCTTCACGTTGTCCGTCGGCGAAGAGGAGGGTTCGGCGTCACAGCCCGTATGGGAGGGCGTTCTGTCCATGTTGAGGGACAGGATGGATCCTGATCTTATCGATCGAGGGACCTCGCCATCCTCCATCTCGTCTCCCGACCAAGGCTGGACCGTGTCTGGGATCACCGGCGGTTGTGATTGTGGAGGCGACCTGGACGTCGAAGGGATGTTTGGCATCTCTGACGACACAGGAGGAGGTGTTCGCTTGGCTGGGGCCAGGGCGAGCCTCGTGGTCTGCCTGCCTTTGTCTGGCGAAGTTATAAAGAGTTGTCGAACCGAGGTCTGTCCCGGAGGAGCGAGGACGACGGTCTGGGCAGAGTTCTCTGGCGACACATGATGCTCTACCCCTGTCTCCACAGCGAGAACAGGGGCAGGCGAAGAGTCGGGGCAGGAGACTGAAGACGATGACGTCAGCGTCCTGCGCCTTTTCGGTGAGGGAGGTCTCGAGGCAGCGGCCTCCAGAGACTTGCCCGGAGTCACAGGAACCAGGCCTCTGGTCTGGGCTCTACGGGCTTCTTCACTCGACCTCCGGAAAGCTATCTCCATAGCCCGATCGGAGGGAGTCCTCGAGATGGCCGACCTCTGGGAGAGGCCCGACGCCATTGAGCTTGTCGATGCTCTTCGAGGAGGAGGCAGCTGGACCGTTTCGGTGGTTACGGTGCAGGGCCTCTTCGACACCGAAGTCTCGAAGTCTTCGAGGAGACAGACTTGGTGGAATTCTTCTCCTTGCGGACGCTTCCCAGCCGGGCGAGCGGTCGACGCAGCGGGACCGAAGCAGCCGCCCGGATCCCAAGGAGGCAGATGGGACAGCCGCCGCCATCTGTGGAGGGCAGAGAGCACGCTCCGTGAGGTAGGCCTGAAGCCTGCGGGCTCTCGCTCTTCGAGTGGCGGTCGAGAAGGCCTGGCAGTGCCGGCAGGCAGGAACGACGTGTCCCTCCCCGAGACACCGAAGGCACTTCGAGTGACCGTCACAGTCCGGGATCTTGCTACCGCAGGATAAACACCTTTTGAAACTGGTTGTGGACATGCTATGCTCACACAACCAGCCGTATTTCGATGTTGCCCAAGTGGCGGAAAACAAAGGAATGGCGTGGGCGCGCTGGAGGCGCCTTTTATGCCCTCCGGGTTGGCTGGGCGGAGCTACCGCCAAAAAGTTTCAAACTGGAAAAGTTTCCGTTGGGAAGCCCGCGCTGGCGCGCAAACTTCATAAGTGTGCATTCACAGAGCTCTCGAAGAAGAATGAATATTAAAATAAATAGAGCATCCCTGCATTGTGGTATTTCACTTATTGCGAGAGGTCCTGGAACCTAACCCCAGCAATAAGTGAGGGAACACTGTATGCCAGGGCTGTCTAACTGCCGGCCCTGCAGGTGTTTTGGACTTCAACTCCCAGAAATCCTAGCCAGTTTACCAGCTGTTAGGATTTCTGGAATTTGAAGTCCAAAACACCTGCAGGTCCAGCAATTGGACAGCCCTGCTGTATGCCACTTGATCGGTATTGGCTTCCATGTAAGTTGGAACCCCTATACCAGCTTGTTTGAAAATGGGTGAGGCAGGGCCATAGCCAGGATGTTGATTTGGCGGGGGCTGAGTTTGGTTCGGGGGGGCTGAGACTGGGTGGAAGAGGGTCTACCCTAGCAAACCTTTTGTATTGTTATCCCAATAACCCCATGAATGTGGGATATAATGAGCATGGTGATCAGATCATGATATGAATAAACATAACAGTTTAAATAATGTACCAGTAAGGCCTTTTTGCGGACCACCCTGAGAATTTCGGGGGGGGGGGGCTGAAGCCCCCTTAGCCCCCCCCCCCTGGCTACATGCCTGAGGTGAGGTGACAGCCATACACCCATATGACCTCATCAGATGGGTGAAAAATCGGTGGTAGGCTCCACTTAGTTGTCTCTTTAAGCATGGCTTTTAATGAGAAGCCCACCAGCTCCCATTACAAAATGTACTACTACTTCTGGTAGGGCTCCATGATTAAAGGGGTGATGAAGTGGAGCATCCAGTTACCACAGAAACATAGGAAACTTCCCATGTTGCTTTGGAACAATGGGGGGGGCAGACAGTCAACACTTCACCCTGTATTTGTCGTGTTTATTAAACCTCAAAACATGTATGGCAATGTTAGCTAAGGTCACCTTTCTGAACAAGACAGCATTTGATTGTTTTGGCAAACACACCAAATCCATGGGTCATTTTTGTTTGCATAACTTTTCTGCACAAAAAAGTAATGAGCAAGTTAGGCTTTCAGATAATCTTGAGATAAAAACCTTTCATCATTCATAAATATTCTTGAAGACATTCATCAATGTGACTGCTCTAACACTTTTATGAGGAGTAGGACCACACCATGCAGCACCTCCTTGGTAATAATTCCCAGTATGAAGTCTCCTCCAGAATAAGTAATCTGAAAGTGAACATCTGTAGTGAATCTTAAATGTCCAGTGTTCCCTTGCTACTTCGCGGTTCGCTTATTGTGGACTCGCTGTTTAGCAGATTTAAAAAATATTAATTCAAAATATATATCATGGTATTTTCACTGTTTTGTGGGGTTTTGCCGCCACTGCTTTCCAAGGCGCTTTCCCTCCTCAGTCCTCCCTCCCTCCAGCCTTGAAGGGCCTTTCCTTCCTTCCTTTCCTTCACTTTATTTTAAGTTTATAAAGACTTAAAATAGTGTATAACTACTAAAATAATGTATAAATATTAAAATAAATAGAGCATCCCTACATTGTGGTATTTCACTTATTGCTAAAGGTCCTGGAACCTAACCCCAGCAATAAGTGAGGGAACACTGTATGCCACTTCATCGGTATTGGCTTCCATGTAAGTTGGAACCCCTATACCAGCTTGTTTGAAAATGGGTGAGGTGACAGCCATACAACCAAATGACCTCATCAGATGGGCGAAAAATCGGCAGCATGCTCCACTTAGTCGTCTCTTTAAGCATGGCTTCTAATGAGAAGCCCACCAGCTCCCATTACAAAATGTACTACTACTTCTGGTAGGGCTCCATACTTAAAGCGGTGATGAAGTGGAACATGCAGTTACCGCAGAAACATCGGAAACTTCCCATGTTGCCTTGGAACAATGGGGGGTGGGGGGAGCCGGACAGTCAACACTTCATCCTGTATTTGTCGTGTTTATAAAACCTCAAAACATGTATGGCAATGTTAGCTAAGGTCACCTTTCTGAACAAGACAGCATTTGATTGTTTTGGCAAACACACCAAATCCATGGGTCCTTTTTGTTTGCATAACCTTTCTGCACAAAAAATGTAATGAGCGAGTTAGGCTTTCAGATAATCTTGAGATAAAAACCTTTCAGCATTCATAAACCTTCTTCCCATGTTGCCTTGGAACAATAGGGGGGAGTTGGACAGTCAACGCTTTACCCCACTGGTAAGCTGGGTGATGTGGGGCGTGGGACGACAGGTTCCGCACACATTCCTACAGTGGTCACCAGATTTGCCACTATGCATGGCAATTCCAGTGGCCAGTGTGAAGAGGTCCATAGGGCGTCTTTTTATAGAAGATTACACTGTATTGTAGGCATAGATGCACAGGGCAACTAAATCATGGCTGTAATAAGGTTGCGTGGCATGATCTTGCTGCTCACTCACATGCTACAATACTTGGCTTGATGAATATATAAAATGGAAAAGTACATTACCAAAATAAAAGTGCGGCAAATGAATGCTAGTTGTTATAGACTACCCATATTTACTTGAGTATAATGCACCATCAAATGTAATGCACACCTCAATTTTGAAAGTGTGCATTAAAAAAAGGATTTGCTCTCTAATGTAATGGAAGATAGTGGTGGCTGTGAAAAGGCTGGTGGGAAGCAATGCCCCTTTGTCAGGTCTTTCCATCAGGCTTTTCACAGCCACTGCTGCCTCTCCCTCTTCTGTCCCCATCTGAGATCTATTGCCCAACAGTGAACACAAGATTAGATATGCAATTCTAACATGCCATCTAAGCTAATGTGCACCTCAATTTTAGCAATTTAGTTTAGCCAAAGAAGTGAGTGTTAAACTCGAGTAAATATGATATATTTCAAGAAAAGAAATAGCAAATCACCTCTGACTATTTCTTACGAAAGTCCACCAAAATAAGGAATTGCCATATCACAATAGGTGACTTGAAAACACATGGACACACTCATAAGGACAAATCTGCTCCTCCAAGAGGTATTATCTATAACAGCAGGAGCAAACCAACTGTAAATGAAGAGAGATGTGTGAACTGTAGCCACAGAATGCAATCTGGAGACCACTGAAAGATGGTCTCTTTGAAAAAGAAATCACTGTGTGCCTCAGCCCGTGCAAACCACTGCCATAAAGACATCGGATTTACTGGGGTCTGAGTTTGAAGGACCAATGTGGCATGATGTTGGGGAGATTCATCGAAATCATTATGATATGCATGTGTTAGGTTCTAAACTTTCATGCTTTGTGTTTGTTTTGTTAAACTGAGTCACTAGTAATTTCCAAGAGAGCTATATATTAGTTAAAATCAGAAGCACTTTAACTACTTGTTGGGTTGATCTCCCCACATTATCCTTTAAAACCCTCATGCTAGATACATCCTACCTCTGTTCACGTCCCGTGTTTATTTATTTTAAATTTTAATATAGTACATCTGGCCCAGCCATTATGGTTTTAAACTTTGTGTGTTATTGCTTATATGTGAGTTATATTGATTATATTGTCTTATTATTTGCTGCTGTGTTGTTTTACTGGTGTGTTATTACTGGTGTTTTAAAAATATCCTATATGTCCATGTTGCCTGCCCTGTCGGTTTTGTTTTTAGATTTACCTGTATTGTTGTGTTTTCACAGATGTATTTTATTGTGTTTATTGTTCTTCTATGTTGTTGATATTTTATGATATGTTGTTCGGGCACAGCCCCATGTAAGCCGCTCCGAGTCCCCTCCGGGAAGATGGATGCGGGTTAGAAAAAATTTTTATATTATTATTATTATTATTATTATTATTGGGCTTGGCCTCATGTAAGCCACCCTGAGTCCCTTTGTAGAGATGGTGGTGGGGTATAAATAAAGTTTTATTACTATTGTTATTATTAATATTATTTAAATGGTCTGCAGATGCAATCCTTTGCTACAGATCTTTGAATGTAGTAAACCTAGTACTTTTAGATTTCCATTGAGGCACCTCACATAATGTAAATTGTATTGAAATTATTACTGAGCTTTATCTTCATTCAGTGTTGAGAAGCATTTTCTTTTGCTCAAAGCCAACATTGAAAGCAAGGAAACAGCTTTATCATATATGAATGGGGACATCTGTTCCTCATCTAAAATTGGAAGAACATATCACACATAAGAAGAACATATCAGCAGGCCAGGAGAAACTTCTCCTAGTGAAAGCATGTAGAATACAAGATAGAGGCAAAAAAGCCAAAAGAGATGTTAATGTGTTCATAGCCACAGATTATCAATAATATCATCAAGTTTTTCAATCTCTGCTAGCGAGTGACCATAATGTGTTAAGTCTTCCTCTTCATTTAAATTAAATATGTGTTCCTTTTCAAACTTTTTCTGTTGTTCTAAAGCAAACCGCTTCATCATTTTTCCCTCTGGACTTATTTTGTTATCATATTTGCCAATACATTTATCTTTAAATACATTCGATTTCCCCCTTTCTTTGAATTCTTTCAGCAAAGTTTGAGTATGCTTCTTGTGGGCCCAGGAGCACATGACCCCCCGCTGCCCCATGTCGTGCCTGGTCTTCCGGCCCAGGATCTGGAACTTCTGCTAGTTCACCTTCTCCTCAAAGGGGTTGCTCTGCCCCATGGCATCGGCCTTGGCGGAGGCAGCAGCAGCAGGCCTTCCCTTGCGCTTGGCTTTCCCCATGGTTGCTCGCGTGGGGACTGAGCGATCTCTGCTTCCGGAGGCTCACACGCACAGCTTCCTAGCCATAGATTATTGAATATTTGTTAAAGGGAAGAAAGATGTGGGGAGAGTACTTCCGGTAAAGGACACAACTAGCTGGTAGAAATCCCGAACAAGGACATTCTACACACTGTGGCAATTTACTGCAGGCCTCACTTGTTTAAATAATATTACAAAGCCAACACTGTAACTTGCAAAATTCAAAGAAATTAATGCATAATAAAAGCCATTGGAAAAAGTGCAGAACAACTCATACCCTACCTCTGCAGCTTCTGAGCAAACTGGTCCAAACAAGGCAGAGATGTGATCCTTTTGAAACTGTGTGATGAAAGCATCAAGGGATGTCTTAGCTTCACAGTCACAGTCAGCATATACAAACTCCAGGCTGAAGTCCTGCAGGTAGGATGGGTCTGCATTGACTTTATCCACTGCAATCTGGAAAACGGGAATCAACCTTTGGGCACTCAGAGGGTGGGAAATGTTCCAAGGGGCCTGAAAGGCCACTATGACTTTGGGCCTTTCTTGACCATTGACTGTGTTAGTCGAATCATTTGCTGCAATAGCAAACAAGATGGCTGGAGCATAGTGAATGAGGAAGAGTTTCTGTAGGCCTTTGCTCATGGATTGCTGCATCATTGGAAGGAATATTAAGCTGGCTATTGAGCACCAAACCTTCTGTTGAACATTTCTCTGTTATATACTTCTGTTTTAAATAAGCATATTAACACCTTTGTTCATGTCATGGCATACATCAAACTGTTCTAATTAAGAGAGTCCTTTATCACCATGGTAGCTTGCTTTACAGAAGCATCCTCAACCTTGAGGATCAGTTTGATATTTGGTGAAAATTAAGTTTGTTGTTTTTTTCTTTTCCTAACCTTTTTGTTAATTTGTTGTATGATGATAATAATAAAAAAATCCCCACCTCACAGAACCATAAAACAGTTTGAAGTGTTTTGTTTACAAAATGTCGGGATCTAGCAAGGTGTCAGAAACCATTTGTACCATCCTGTTGTTTCAACATGTACATTCTGGAAGAAAGCAATTATTATTCTGCAAATAATAATTTCCCTTGTGAATTAAAGAAGAATTGAGTTCTATAAACTTTGGCATGTTCACTTGCAATGACTTATTTTGGGTAGGAATTTTTTACTCCTACATACTAGAGAAAAAAATCCAGTTAAATTCCAGTTTCTGCCTCCTGAAGAAATTTGGGAGTTGTAGTTTAGTGAGGTTGTTAAAGGCTCCTCCCTAAAATACAAACCCCAAAATTCTGCAGGAGGCAGAAACTGGCTTTTAAGTGGATTTTTTTCTTTAGTGTGATGAGGCCCTAAGACATAATGGATATTAAGTGTTTTATAGAATTATCATACTAAAAGCTATTAAATAAGTGATATAGTTCTGTTATACCATTTATTGTGTGTGTATGTTTGAAATTGATTGCATGGTTTGTTACATGGTATGATCAGTTTGCATAATATCCAAACACATCAAGATAGTGTCAAAAAGTTTTTTTCCCATTTCATGGAATGTAGTAAAATTCATGGACCTTAAATCAAATCAAAGGAAATGTGGAGTTTATGAAGTTTTATAGAGAGTATATGGCTCTGAAGAATTGTCCTAGCATTGTCACTGTCCAGATTTATTAATTGCATCACTCAGCATTCTTCTCCATTGCCTTTGCCAGTGTTTCTCAACCTTTTTTGAGCTGCGGCACACTTTTTACATTTCCAAAATCCTGGGGCACACCACCAACCAAAATGACACAAAATGACACTCTAACACAGTAATACATATAGGTAATAGAAATTTACTTTGAGTTTTGGAGTTGTAGTTCACCTACATCCAGAGAGCACTCTGGGCTCGGGACTGGCGAGGCAGGCAGGAAGGAAGGTGCCGCGGCGGTGAGCAGGGAGCCGGAGGGAGGCCGAGAGGTGGAGGAGGGGGAGGAGGGAGGAGCGGGGCTCTGTGGGGAGCCGTTCTCCTGGTTTGCGGCTCCGCCAGGCTTGGCAGAGCCACAAACTGGGAGAAAGGCTCCCCACAAAGCCTGTTGCACTGTAGACCTGGAGCCCCTCAGTAAACCACTTGGACACTGGCAACGGTTAAATGCTTTATTTAGAATATATGGTTAAAGGAAAGAGGCTAGGAAATATAGTCTATTGATGCTCTCAAAAGCAGCAACAGATAGCAGCAGAGTGTCCAAAAGGAAGCAGGAACAAAGCTATAGTCCTTTGGCAAACAGGAACAAAAGTAAAAGAGTCTTCTTGCCCCAAACGGGCTAAATCCAAAGGAAGGGTCTTGGCACAAGGCTTGGCAAACAGAGTCTTTAGAGGCTGGAAGGCCCAAGGCCCAGACAGGTTCCGTGGAGACTTAGACGTGGAGTTCTGAACGTTGACGAAGGATGGATCCCATTGCTGGGCCCTAACTTAAATAGGTCCCAGCACCTTTGAAGTATCGACGTCCTAGGCGTTGTAACCCGGTTCTCAAAACAGCTCCACAGCTGGGCCTACTCAGACCTTTCACATGGGATTGGAATGCGGCTCCAATTAGCACCGGCACCTGGATGGGGAGTGAATCCATCCCTCTTCTCGGCCCGAGATGGAGCCGAAAGTGTCCTTGAACGAGGGATGACCTGGTTAGCATTGCAGAAGCAGCCTGGCAGAGACTGGCCTTTTACTTTAGCAGGCCTGACTGAATTAACATGTATTCAGTCTGGTTTGACCAAGGAAACAGGTTGGGGACCAGGTTGGGGTGTGACAGAGCCGGACAAACTCAGCTCCCAGGCCGGGCCTGGGCCCTGCGGGGAGCTGTTCTCCCGGTTCACGGCTCGTGTTCCCCAACCGCTGTTCTGTGATCAGCCATGGGAAAACCTCTCTCAGCAGCAGCAGGAGGGGGAAGAAAGGGGGGGAGGTTTCCCCGCCCCACATCAGCTGATCGCTCATGGAACACTAGTGTGCCGTGGAACAGCAGTTGGGAAACACTGGCCTATGCTACCCTGGGCTGCTGGAAGCTGTAGTTCAACAACATATTGAGGGATCACATGATTCACACCCTTGAATTACATTATGTAACACACTTTTTGTTCCTGGATTATAAATGTAATTTCCTAATTGGTTCTATCATAAAAACATGGGAAAAGGTTTATTAAATTGCAAAAACTTTGTTTTTGCAGGTCACCCTGCACCACATTTTGCTATAGTTTTTCAATTAATATCTCAGAGTCTCAACCAATTCAACATATTTTGTGGCAGCTACCAAAATGAAGTTTATGGAGTATAACAACTACTTTCAAAGTAAGGACCACACAATTAAACAGGAAATAACACTTCCAACACATGAACATATTTTTTCCTCAAATTTTGTTACATGGTGTTTCAGATATAAATTACAATAGAAATAAAAGTTTATTTTAGAAAAGAGAGAAGTCTAATAAAAGGTCTTTATGAGTAAAAATAGCAGCTACTGAATATTTCTGTACTGGTATTATGCTGAGTGTGGTCTGTAGCAGTTGTTCTCAACCTGTGGGTCCCCAAGTGTTTTGGTCCACAATTCGCATAGGTCCCAGCCAGTTTACTAGCTGTTAGGATTTCTGGGAGTTGAAGGACAAAACATCTGGGAACCCACAGGTTGAGAACCACTGCTCTATAGGAATGAAAGATGTTTCACTATGCTAGTGGATCACGAATGAATACATTGCTGCTATGACTGATACACTAAAAAGACACTGCATATGTACACTAATGGTTTTTATAATAGATTGTTGTGGTCAAAAATTACCATCACCTAGGAAATATGGAATAATTTTCCATATTTGTAGCCTTCTTCGCATAAACCACAAGTCAACTTAGGGGTCTGGTCATGGAAGCCATTTTGGGTCTATATATGATATATATTAAAACATTAAAAATGTAGGCACAGTGGGGCCAAATTTTGAACTTCAGTCACAAATATTTAACAGCAACACTACTTCATTGAAACAACAGGGAGTGCCCTTCCTTGTCTTAAATCGTATACAAGGAAGGGGAATGTGTGTTGAAAATTATGACACCCCACGTACATAGGAACTATCTCACATACCATTCCATGCAATCTAACAAGGAGTCCAACCTCATGACTACACTAGCAGCAAGCAGGATGCTCCTGGTGGTTCATAGATTTTGACCTATTTGTTTCAGGAAGTCTAGTGAATGCTCGCAAGCTCCATGGATATGAAACAGTTGAAGGGAACTGGAATGCTGCGTTTTCTCTATTAAACAACAGTTCAATCCACAGAAACATAACTCCATAATTTATCTTTGCATTATGTTGCAGGGAGGGAGGTCATGAACTGTTTAATATACTAATTGAACTGTTCTTTAAAATCAGAAATAGATTTATGTTGTTTTTTAAAACATATCGGTGGCATTTTCGGAGCCACAGAGTCACTGAGAAAATGTTGCACCTGAACTTGCTGTGGTTGCCCAGCCTTGAACCATACACTTAGAGCTTGTCTATGGTATCCCATTATATATACTCTGTTTGTTTGATAAAATGTTTTTATTCCCTGTGCAGAACTTACACCTTTTGCCCAAAGGAACTGTGTGTTCTCTGAAGAACTTCTGCCCAAGGAACATGGGTAGTTTGGTGTCCTTACTTCCTTTGTGTAGTATACTCTAAAACAGTGACTTATGGATAAGCTAAGGGTATTACTTGAGCAAAAAAATAAGGGGGAAGAAGGAACAAGGTAATTTTACAAGTGCTCATGGAATGGAGGATAAGGCAGCATACCAGATATGAGTGGTGATGCAATGAATCATTCTGCAGGGATATCGGTCAGTAGCATTGGCTTCTTCCATGAGAGGATAGGCACAATAGTATCAGTGGCATACTCTTATAACTCTTTAAATTATGTGCACTAGAATATTAAATGTTATATATGCTTGTCTTTGAACCCTAGTTTTTAAAAATTCCTAAATAGACCCAATTCCAAGTCTTCTAAGGCAAGTGTTTCAACATCACTCTGGTGTCCATGCTGACTCTTCTATATTTCAAGTTTCTAAAACAGAATTTGGCTCTTTTGCTCACATATTCTTTCTTCAAAGAAGAAATCCAAACAAAATTGCAGGAGTTTCTGTTCTATCCCAGGGCTAGCCCTGTTGTGAGTCAATTTAGGCACTGACACATTTGAGGGGGGAGCATTAAATACCCTCCCACTCACTCTGGGGCTCTCTTCCTCTTCACTCTTTCTATCTCGCTCCCCCATTCTGGAAAATTACAAACCACGGATCTTCCCTCTTTCTTGTCCCCTCCTGTTTCTCCATTTGTCCAAGTGAGTGAGTGTGCAAAAACAAAGGTGTGGGCAGGCCCAACTATCCTATCAGCACCGGTACTTTTTCTACGTGTTAAGTACAATTAAGTACTATTTTCCCACTTTCGCAAGGGTTCTGTGCTCTTAATTCTCACAAGAGTTGGAGGTCAACTCTATGCCATTCTACTGTCTGTTTTGAAATAAACTTGGAACCAGATGATATCTATTTATATGAATTGGTTTCCCTCCTTTCACATAGCTTGAAATCAACTTGGTAATAAGAGTTCCCTGTAGTTTTTATCAGTGTTGGGGGCACCATCTTCATATAAGGCAAGAGAATAGCTTGAAATGACCTGGGGTGCTTCATGTCTTGAAGAAGTTAGTGTGGGAAATGGAACATAACAATGTGATTATAGCAAGAATCAAATTATATGGTGTATGTTCAGCATGTTTTCCACATAATTACCAAGCTAACCTAGTAGACATCACCATAGTTCCCAAGGTCTATGAAATGGTTTGGAGGCAGATGGGTATTATCATCAGAGTTGCCTTAAATATGGGCTGAACTCATATGCAGAATCAGCACTGACACACTATAATGAAAGTGTCATGAAGATGAATTCTTGGTCTTCAGCTGTGGTTCTTGGTAGCTCCCATATCAGTGGAATAATGCATCTATTCCAGGTTTTAGATAGGTTAAGATGCTGGATCTTTTTCTGAAAACTGGGTTCAATATTTTGAAGAACTCTTTCACTGCTGGAGTTAAAGTCTGGAGTAGAATCACCACTTTATTGACACGGAGACATCACCTACTACTGGGCAGTTTCCATCATATATCAGCCAGTTTAGGCATGATATATGGGACCTGTGATCAAACAAATCAGAGGATATCTAAATTTAGATTAAAGGGCCCTATTGTCATTACAAACCAGAATAAGAGTGAGCCACATATTAGTTACAACCGGAAAATGATCAAGCATGGTACCAATAAGTCAATTTGTCATTTAGGATAAAACTGGCACAGTACTGAGGACAATTTTGCTGATTACTGGAATATGTTTGGTGTAGTTCTTTGTATGTAGTATACATCTGTAGTAGTAGCATAATCAGTTGAATTAGTCGATTCTAACTCACTATATCCGTGTGACTCTTGACATACCTGTGGTAGTGTACTGTTAGTGTTCGGTGAAACAAAAGAGGGTGGGGAGTCCGCCTGTTAGGATTAATGGGATGGGTCACTTGCTTCGAACAAACCAGTAAAGTTAGTATAACTGTGTACACTATCTGTTTGCAGCTTTTTATCAAGGGATTAAACTAATAAACCATGTGCCTGGACAGACTGGTTTTACTTGTTCACACTCTAATAAAAACCTGAAGGGGTCAGGGTAGCTACAACATTGGTGTGTTGTTGATTACACTCGCCAGTGTTTTTATTAGCCATGCCTTCTTTCAAAGCTTTATAGTATCACAAGTGCAAACATTGTACACCCCTTAAACCCCTTTTAAAAAGGGGAGGCATTTTAATTTATGTTCATCTCTGCCAAGATGTAAAATGTTTTTCTCTGAACTGCAGCTAAGCAAACAAATACCTCCCCTAAGCACCGTGGCTACCAATCAATGCCTAAAACAAGTATTTGCATTTATCCAATATACAATGTATGAAGGGAGGCACTGGTTGGTGCCAGCCACTTACAGCTCATGGAAAGTTGTGAGGGATTTATGGGGAAGTTGGTTAAAGATAGGAGAAAGCTGTAATAGAGATACAGTAGAGCAGTGTTTCCCAACCAGTGTGCCATGAGCGATCATCAAGTGTACCGTGGGAAAACCTCCAATATACCCTTTCTTCCCTCTCCTGCCAAACTACTGCTGCTGCTGCTTGCGGGGGGGAGGAAGAGGAGGAAGGGCTGGGCGGGGGCAAAGAAGAAGGGGCCAGGGCGCCACCTCCTTCAGCCATTTCCCCTCCGCGCGCGCCAGCCAGCCTCTAATTGAGGGAGGGAAGGGTGACGTCACTTGGGCCCCGCCCTCTTCCCAGCGGTTGTCATTTGAGGAGGAGGAAAGGCCGGCAGAGAGGCTGAGGTGAGCAGAGGGAGAGTCGGAAAGGGGTGGAGTGTCCCCCTCCCTATGAGGAAGAGGCCTGCCCATCATTATTTGAGTCCTCAGTGCTCTCTGGATGTAGGTAAACTACAACTCCCAAACATCAAGGACTATTTCCTCTAAACTCCACGTGTGTTCATATTGAGTATTCATGCCAAGTGTGGTCCAGATCCATCATTACTTGAGTCCACAGTGCTCTCTGGGTGTAGGTGAACTACAACTTCCAAACTCAAGGTCAATTCCCAAGCAAACCCTTTCAGTACTTTCTGTTGGTAATGAGAGTTCAATAAGCCAAGTTTGGTTCCATTCCATTGTTGCAAGAGTTCAGGATGCTCTTTGATTGTGTGTTAACTATAAATCCCAGAAACTGTAACTCCCAAATGTCAAGGTCTATTTCCCCCAAACTCCATCTGTGTTCACATTTGGGCATATTGAGTATTCATGCCAAGTTTGGTCCTGATCCAACATTGTTTGAGTCCACAGTGCTCTCTGGATATAGGTGAACCACAACTCCAAAACTCAAGGTCAATGCCCACCAAAGCCTTCCAGTATTTTATAGTATTTTCCCTTGGTTATGAGAGTTCTGTGTGGGAAGTTTAATTCCATTCCATTATTGGTGGAGTTCAGAATGCTCTTTGATTGCAGGTGAACTATAACTCCCAGCATCGAAACAGGCCCAGGTTTCACACTAAGTGAGTGTATAAATACATTAAAAAACACATTAACTATATGTATTACTGTGTTAGAGTGTCATTTTGTGTCATTTTGGTTGGTAGTATGCCCTAGGATTTTGTAAATGTAAAAAATGTGCCGCGGCTCAAAACAGTGAGCCAGGATGAAGAGCCGACTTGGGTTTTGGAGAATTATAGAATCATAGAGTTGGAAGAGATCTCCTGGGCCATTCAATCCAACCCCTGCCAAGAAGCAGGAAAATTGCATTCATAGCACCCCTGACAAATGACCATCCAGCCTCTGCTTAAAAGCCTCCAAAGAAGGAGTATCCACCACACTCTGGGGCAGAGAGTTCCATTGCGGAACAGCTCTCACAGTCAGGAAGTTCTTCCCAATGTTCAGGTGGAATCTCCTATCCTGTAATTTGAAGCCATTGTTCTGCATCCTAGTGTCCAGGGCAGTAGAAAACAAGCTTGCTCCTTCCTCCCTATGACTTACATATTTATACATGACTATTGTGTCTATGTGAGCCGTGAATTATTAAATAGCTCAAGAGATAACGTGTTATCGAAACATGTCAAAAGAAGTTTCTACGTGTTATTATTTTACAACTGTGTCTGGCTACTTAATATAATATTCAGTTTGCAGACATATTTTGGTTACTTTTGCTGCTGTGAACCCATAGGACACATCAACTGATCCTTGTAGAGATCACCTTAAGCCCCAAGTACTCAATCCCATAGAGAGTAAAAGGGAAAAGGTTGCAAGGTGAGTGACAGGAGTCCACCGATTGGGGCTGTATTTAAGAGTATCCAACTCAGCATCCTATTCTCAAAATTGCCTTAGTTTCCCAATAAATAAATGGCTTTTCTCAATTGTTTTTCACATACATCCATACAAATTCAACCGTGTTCTATATTAAAAGTGGTAATTCCATGCACATAGGCCTGGGAAAAAGTTCTATTTATAGTAAGAGACATGTGCCTGAGTAAATTGCAGTCTAAGGCATTTGCAAACCTGTGGAAGCTGACTCATGGATTCCTCATTGTCTATCTCACACATAAATGCAAATTTCTCCTTGACAATTCTCTTTAACTTGGAATGCCTAAGCTTATATGCATATTGCAAAATTCTCAAAATTGCCTTAGTTTCCCAATAAATAAATGTTCCCAATAAACATTTGCTACATCTTTCTTGATGATCCTTTTCTCCATCTCTTTCTACACTTTCTAATTATTTAAAAATACAAAATTCAACCAAGTAATAAAGGAAGAGTAAGCCACTGAAGTTCTGTCGATATGGTGGGCTAATTTTAAGGCTTGCTGCCTTTTTGAAAGCATATGCTGGTTCTGCAACTTAAGCCATAATCTTGAGTTCGTAAAACTATTGCGTAAGCACTAGCTATTTATCACACCAGCTCAAATTACTCTGACTATATGATCAGGTAAAGTCCTATCTTTGAACCTATCATGGGCAGGTTCAAAGGCTGTTGTCATTTCATTCAAGCAGCTTGAAGGCAGAGAGCAACCAGCCTCAACTCAGACGCAGAAATTGCTCGTGAAATGAGCAGGTTTTAAACCTCAGTGCGGCACTAGGTGGGATAACCTCTGGTACACTTTTGTGTTTGTGTAACGGGGAACAAGGTAAGCCTTGCAATTAGCTCATGATCAAAATGTAGTGATGCTAAAAATATATTATTGCTATTTTGTCATTCTCCTTGTCATTCTCTCCTAAAATGGGTGTCCTCACATTGTATTGTCTCTGAACCTCCCCTATAAATATATCGGTTTTAATTTTATCTGATCCTTAGTTTTTTATCACTGTATTTTGCACATGTAAGGCCCGCTCCTTTTATTCTATTTGAATGTTTTTATTCTACTTGAAATGTTGCTTTATGTTTTTATGTTATTGTATTGATATGTATTTTGGGGCTTGGCCTCATGTAAGCCGCCCCGAGTCCCCTTCGGGGAGATGATGGCGGGGTACAAATAAAGTTTATTATTATTATTATTTTAAAATCATGAGATACAAACTGGCTAAATAATGTATGGGTGAAAACTCTTGCGTCATCAACATATGTTGCATTATAAACCTAAGTAGATTTAAAATTATACTTAGTACTGAAATAATGAGGAGAATGAGAACCAAATAGATGATGAACACTTAGATCTTCCAGTTTAAAAGAGAGAAAAAATCTAGACAAGGAAAATATGACTTTTAATTACTATACAATTTGACTTTTGTATATTTACTAGAGGCCAAGATTAAACCTATTGATGTTTATTGTACCATAAGGCATGTGTGTGTGTGTTTGCTTTTTGTGAGGGGCTAAAATGGCAGAGCCCTGTAGGATTATTAATTCAATGAATTATGATTTCTATCTACTTTTACAGGCAAAATGAAATTTGTTGTTGATTGAAAAACATTGATGTGTTCCCTTTACTCCAGCGCCTATAGAGATATTTACTCTAGATTGCCATGTTCCAAGTGAGTCTTATTTTGTTGAAGACACACACATACACACAAGAGCACAAGATCTTAAAGTAGTATACAATATAAAACAATGTAGGAAAAAAATAAAAATTTAAAGCAGTGAGAAGTTTAAAAATAATTCTAAAACAGTTCCACTATCATATGGCATGTCAGATTTTGACAGAGAACTACAACAGGCACTAGGGCTTAGGTGAATGTGAGGCCAGTCGGGTGAGTCTCTTCGAATGACTCAGAGAGTTGCCTTGTGCTGAACATCTTTGTGTCCTCAAAAGAAAAAACAATTTAAAAGCAATATGTAATTGTCTGACAGTAAACTATGCTAAGGAGTCCCAGTGGATTTCAGAAGCAAAAAGGTCCCCTTCTCTGGAGATTTATAACTGAGGCTAGGTGGCCATCTGTTAGGGGTGCTGTGATCATATATTTCCTGCACAGCATAGGTTTGGATCAGACGACCCTTGTGGTCTCTTGCAACTCTTATTCTATATGTTATAGTAGTAACCTGATAGAAGTGGTGGGCCAAAAGAGGTGCAGGGGCACATCTCCTGGGTGCAAAACATAAGGCTCCTCACTCCCATTCCCCCATAGAAGTGTCCCAAAAGGGAGGACAGTTCAGCAGTGATTTGAGCCACAGATGATCACAACCTGCCTGAAGCCAAGTTTTTTTTCCCCTCATGTCAGGAGCGACTTGAGAAACTGCAAGTCGCTTCTGCTGTGAGAGAATTGGCCATCTGCAAGGGCCTTGCTCAGGGTTTTCACAGATGTTTTACCATCTTGTGGGAGGCTTCTCTCATGTCCCTGCATGAAAAGCTGGAGCTGACAGATCGGAGCTCAACCCACTCCCTGGATTTGAACTGCTGAACTTTCGGTCAGCAATCCTGCTGGTACAAGGGTTTGACTCACTGTGTCACCAGGGGTTCCTTTGAAGCCAAGTGATCTCTTCTCTTCCCTCCCATTATTCTTGGAAGGCAGAAGAGAAAGGCGGAGATTGCAGGTGAGATGGTGGTAGGACCTGCTTCTTTAAAAAAACAAACCCATATCCTTAAACAAATAGCTGTGCTAGACTGTGTTGCATTAGAAGAAGAATAAAGGGAAGAAAAATTGGAATACAATAACTACTTTTAAATGATTTATATTTTAGTACAAACCTTTGTGAATATCAATCTACTTCTTCTGATGCAATGACCGAGAACGTTGATTGATATGCACAAATGCCATGCTAAAATATGAATTACCTAGTCTTTAAAGGGTTGTATATTTATTTTTCCCCTCTTCTCCCTTTTCCTATGTTTTTGCGTATGTGTTTATTTGTGTATAGAAGTCATTTGTCAGCTTATGGTGACAAATGTATTTCACAAAGTTTTCTTAGGCAGGGAATACTCAAAGTTGATTTTGCCAGTTCCTCCCTCTGAAATATACTTAGTATTTGTCAGTGTTCTCCCATCCAAATCAAATCAAGAAAAATTTTGGATTGTTCTTAAAGATATGGGTGTACCACAACATTTTTATTGTGGTGATACATTGCTTATTCTCAGGACAAGAGGCCGTTGCCAAGTTAGAATATGGAGAAAGAAAACAGTCTGCCACTGGCATAGAGGCCGAGAAAGGCTGCATTTGATTACCCAATCTCATTTGTATAGTAAATAAACATACAGTAAGAAAAGATGGATTAGATATGGAGGGAAGGAGATGTGAAAATTGGAGGAAGGAACATGTAAGTATGCAGATGACACCATAGTACTAGTGGGAAATAGCAAAGACTTGGAACACCTACTGAAGAAATGCAAGGAAGAAAGTGCAAAGGCAGGGCTAATGTTTATTTTTACTGGCATGATTATACATATGAAGTTCAATAAAAGAGAATGTTCATTATCATTGTTTCTTTTCTGCCCTGGGCCCTCAGTGGTGCAGTGGGTTAAACCGCTGAGCTGCTGAACTTACTAATTCAGCAGGTCACAGGTTCGAATCCAGGGAGCAGTGTGAGCTGCCACTATTAGCCTCAGCTTCTACCAACCTAGCAGTTCGAAAGCATGCAAATGTGAGTAGATCAATAGGTCCTTACCTCCAGCAGGAAGGTAATGGTGCTTCATGTAGTCATGCTGGCCACGTGACCTTGGAGGTGTCTATGGACAACGGCGGATCTGTGTCTTAGAAATGGAGATGAGCATCAGCCTCCAGAGTTGGACACAACTGGAGTTAATGTCAGGGGGAAACCTTTACCCTAACCTACCCTTTCTGGCCTTTATTATTATTAGTTTCATTTCATTATTACTGAAAATATTTTTGTTGCATAGGAAGGAGTGTTTAAAAATATTTGCACAGGGTTTCATTGCGTAGTATAAAAAAGTTAAAGTTAAATGCATGTAAGATTAGAATGATGAGCACGTGTTTCCAGACTTGTTTATTAATGTGATCTCATCAGAAGTAATGCACTACATGAGTTTTTGCATTACATGTCTTTAGCTCACCCACCATGGGCTTCTTTATTATCAGTGTATAATTCTTTATCAGAAACTGTGCTTAAGAGAATGAAACCAACAGGTGAAGCTTTCCTTATCACTGCCTTCATGCTGAGGAAAGAGTAACCCCAGGTGTGAGGTTTTCCTGTTTATAAGGTCAATTTCAGCCCTGATATTAAGAAACACCAATTACTTTCATATAATTAGGAATTACTACTCAAGACCAATGTAGCATTAGAGCTATCAACAGCATTTGCAATTTTTGCAATCAGCAGACTGATTGGCAACTGTTTAGTAGCCATTTCTAGGCATGGTGAGAAATGGATGGGAAATATTATGTTAAAGTCACAGACACACAGCTAGGAAAAGATTTCGCAACTTGGAATACAAGGTACAGTGGAAATATGCATTGCATAGCAGCCGGAAGGTTTAGGCTTGAACTCCAAATGCCACAATTTGGTAGGGATGGTCTTCCATGCTACTTTTTCAGCTGCTTTTAAAACAATCCTGTTTATCTCCCTCCCTCCGAGTTTCCCTCTTTGGACTTGGTTTATTTCATTTCCTACAAACAGAGGTCAAATTGCAATAGTAGTTTGCACTCCCTTAACTCAGATCATCTGAAGAGGAGAAAAGATGAGAGAACCTTGGTGAACTCAGACAAAAGCAAAAACTTGCAGTCTCCTATGGCCCTTCCACATAACCTTATAACCCAGAACATCAAGGCATAATAACACACAATATCTGCTTTGAACCAGGTTATCTGAGTCCACAGAGCCATATATCCCAGTTCAAAGTAGACAGTATGGGATTTTATTCAGCTGTGTGGAAGGGGCCCTAGTTTGGGTTTTCTTTCTCATTAATCACCTTTGCCATCTTGACCATTGATTCTAGCCATGAAAGCCTTTGTCAACACATTAACTATAGTTAGTTTCGACCTAGCACCAAATTTGAAGTGTCTTCCAATTAAGCATAAATAAAATTTTGAGTTGTCCATCTGATAGCCACATCAGTGTGAAAAAGTGAAACTAACTGTGATTCTATATTGTAACAGAAGCAAACCAAGGGTATAGTTGTAATGTATTAAAGAAAACACAGAGTTTTCTTTAATACATTGGCATTATACTAAATGTCCTTTGGCCAGAAGCTGGCCACTTGGAGTGCCTCTGGTGTTGCTGTAATAAAGTCCTCCATTGTGCATGTGGCAGGGCTCAGACTGCATTGTAATAGGTGGTCTGTGGTTTGCTCTCCTCCACATTCACATGTGGACTCCACTTTGTGGCCCCATTTCTTAAGGTTGGCTCTGTATCTCGTGGTGCCAGAGCACAGTCTGTTCAGTGCCTTCCAAGTCGCCTAATCTTCTGTGTGCCCAGGGGAAGTCTCTCATTTGGTATCTGTCATGGCTTGAAGTTCTGGGTTTTAGCCTGCCACTTTTGGACTCTCTCTTGCTGAGGTGTTCCTGCGAGAATCTTTGTAGATCTTTGAAAACTATTTCTTCATTTAAGATGTTGGTGTGCTGGCTGATATCCAGACAGAGGATGGGCCAGAGATATCACTGCCTTGGCTGCTAATTCCTGGTGGATGTCAGGTGGTGCAATACCGGCTAAGCAGTATAATTTCTCCAGTGGTGTAGGGCATAGACATTAAGAGCCACATCCACTGTTTTAGCATGGTGATATGTGTTCCACACTGGGCATGCGTATTCAGCTGCAGAGTAGCAAAGCGCAAGGGCAGTTGTCTTATCTGTGATTCTACATATCTGGGAATACTTATCCATATTTACTTACTTCTGAGTAAATATGGATAAGTTAACTATCCATTGGCTTTTCTTCACGAACGAAGATTCAGGAAGGACTCAGAAAGCGTGGGATGAGCATAGGATGAATCTTTCCTAAATCTTCGTTCGCGAAAAATAGCCAAGACTGTAGTTCTAAGTATGAAAGTACTTCACTACAGTGGTTAACTTATAAATGAACTACAGTAGTTAACTTATAAATGAATTAATAATTAATGGTTGCAGTATACACAGAAGTCATTCGTACATAGTACCATCATATTTTTAAAAGACGAGATGGGGATAAAGGGCAAAAGATGTACAATAAGTTATGCACTGTCACTTGTAGGTGAAATGTGGTTTGCCACTTCCCTCCCTGTTATGTTGCATGCACTTTCAAGCAGCCTCACTTTTATGCAGAAGTAAGCCGGATTGCGTCTAAGAGGCTTTGCTCAAAGGGAGCCTATAACAGCATCCCTGAGAACAATTAGTCACTTCCTGTTACAAGAGCTTCCCAGCACTTCCTGCATGTCTCTGCTATTTAAGGGTGTGTGCCTGCAGTTAGTTGCAGGCTTATAATATCTGTTCGGTAAGTGGAAGTTTTTTTCCCTTCATTGTTGTTAGAATCTTATAAATTATTTGCATCACAGCATTTTGTGTGCGTAGCTGCTGAGTGTTAAAACTGCCTTGTTAGTAAAAGAATATACTAGGTTCTGTAACTATAACAAGTTCAACTAGGGGGGAAAAACAGGATGCTATTACTACTCTTGGTAATGTTGTTGCTATACTCACGTGCTTGTTGACCCCATTTCTTCAAAGGAGAATAGTATGTTGATGTTGCTGTTAGTACTGGAACCTGATTATAGACGTCAGCCTGAGAGTGACTAAGGGTGCACTTACACTGTAGAATGAATGCAGCTTATCACTACTTTAACTGCCATGGCTCAATGCTGTGAAATCCCAAGAGTTGTCATTTGATGAGACACCCGCACACTTTGGCAGAGAAGGCTGAAGACCTTGTAAAACTACAACTCCTGTGATTCAATTATGTATTTATTTACTACTTTTATATGCCGCCCTTCTCAACTCCGAAGGGAACTCAGAGCGGCTTACAGCAAACAACAATACTGCCAGAGTGGCTTACAATGTACATATAACAATATTGCCGGAGTGGCTTACAGCAAACTGAAAAAACAACAATTAAGATTACTGTCATAGCACAACATTAGCACTACACATCATATTGCACTACAACATATCTCAATATTGTTAGCAATATTGCATGTAATACAAATATACAAATTATAATATCACGATATAATTATTATATCACATTATCATTGGCAGTATTATACTGTGTTACATTACAACACCACCAATACCAAATGCATATACAACACACCATACCGTAATCATACTATTATTATTATTAGTATTACATTACAATTATTACACTATAACATAATACAATATATTGACATAATATATTATATTATATTAAATTATAATGTAATGTAACATTATATTATATCATATGATATTATTATAATATTATTTCTAAAATAATTAATAACATTACTTATTTAAACAAAATAACATTATTTAAATAAATATTTTATAGAATTATTTTAAACATAGCAAGACTTAGACAAAAGAAGGGGGAGGGTGAAAATAGTAATATAAAACACATTGATGTTCCCTTTGGACATTGTAGTTCAACAGAGACTTGAAGTTTGCTTTTTAGAAACAAGTCTGATACTATATGTTTTTCTGTGTTTAGAAAAGACTGATGCTTGAACCTACTCTGTTTCTCCTATAGTTGTGCAACTTGTCCCTTTCTTTTTATTAGTTGAGTTAGTTCCAAAGGCCAAGGCTCTGATTATTATGGTTATAATATGCAAAAATAATCGGTGTGTTTGAAGAAATGATATAGATTGGAGCTTTCCTTAATTGTGAATGATAACGGCCCTTGATGTGAATGATAGCAGGATTTGCTGTGCTGTGTATCTAGTGTGCCCTCAAGCCATTTCTAATTTGAGGTGACACTATCATGGTTTTTTTTTCTGAGGCTGAGAGTATGTAACTTGCCCAAGGCCATCCAATTGGTTTCCATTGCTGAGAAAGTCACCAGAGTTGTAGTCCAGTACTTATTACTCTACCAGAGGCAGTCCCCAAGTTACAAACATCTGAGTTACACACAACTCATAATTATGAACAGGGGTGAGACAACAGGAAGTCGGAGAAATCTACCCATAGGAAGGAAAACTCCTGGAAGAGTTATTATAAGGAAAAGGTGTCTCCACTGAAACTATCACAAATCATTGTTGCTACAACAAGCCAATTTTTTCAGAATCCAATTCTCACAGGGGTAGAAGTGAGGTGAAATATTCTGAACAGGTGCACAGAGAACAAAACCAGTACCACAGGGGTGTTAACTCTTCTAAATGCTATCCAAACCTCAAACATAAATATTTTGGCTGGAGTTACACTTAAAAATGCAACTGTTCTGACTTACATGTAAATTTAACTTAAGAACAAACCTGCAGAAACGATCTTGTTTGTAACTTGGGGACCACCTGTCCTTCTGAACAATATGAAAATGGATATGTGTAATTTCATGAATCATTCTTGGAAGCTTCTTGCAAATTCTCATATCATTCAGTTGGATTAGAAATAATAGTTTCAAGCTTGCTTGAGTTATGGATGTACATGTGTTGAATGGCATTGGCTTTCAGACTACAATATTTCCTTGGCCGACTTGAAAATGCTGGGGCCTGAACTTGTGGTTTTCCCCACAAAGCTTGGAGAAATTATCTTTTTGGTTTACAACTCCCAGAAACCCTGTCCTGAGAGTGGTTTGGTTTGTGTTTTTTTAAGTAACTTGACTCAGCTTTTGTATGTGAAGTACATATTGCAGATCTACTTGGAAGTGCTAGAAGATGAACCTGGTATTTTCCACAGTTTGGAAAATTACCTTCTTGGTAAATAGTTTCCAGACTCCTCACATCCCGCAGCTAGCACAGTGGCTGTGCTTGTTGGGTGATTTTGAGACTTGCGGTTTAAAAAATTAACTTTCTCCAGTTTGTTGTTGTAAGTTTTTCGGGCTGTATGGCCATGTTCCAAAAGCATTATCTCCTGACATTTCGCCTGCATCTATAGAAGGCATCCTCAGAGATTGTGAGGATGCCTGACATAGATGCAGGCAAAATGTCAGGAGAGAATGCTTCGGGAACATGGCCATACAGCCCGAAAAACGTACAAACACCCAGTGATTCCGGCCATGAAAGCTTTCAACAATACATTTTCCCCTTTTCTATTTCTTCATGCAAAAACATAGCTTCCCTGAAATGATTTGCTGGAGAGCTCAAATTTAGAACTATCTTAGTACTTTTCAGAAGTGCTTCTTCTGATAAGTGGCCTCCATATTAGGGATAAGTACACTTGTACCTTATTAAAGAATATTAGCCTTCTCTTTCGACTACATGCTGACACTGGCAGCTAAAATATCTTCCTATAAGTCAAATATAAGAGTTGTGTTGGATACATAGTTATGAGAACAGAAGAAATAAGTGTTTGAAGCAGAATGGGAGTTATGGAACTCCAAGTACCAATTTAACCTTACCAAAGCTGCTTTGTACGCGGGTTCTAGGATGAGGGAGAACACACGACAACTGTGAAATAGGTGAAAATCAAAAGGATTTATTTCTGGCACCAGCTGGTGGGCTTCTGCCAGCAGAACACAGCTGCAGGTAGGGGCAAAAGACCCCGTCACTTCTCATACAAAGACATTTATACCCACAATGGAGTCATTCCAGTTTAGCCCACCCCTTCTTCATGGATAAAACAATCATAATTGGCTGGTGATTACTGTTGTTTACATGACATTTCATTAATCCAATAGACACTGCATAAATCATTAGCATCATCTCTCTGTCATACCTAAGAATGAGAACAATAGCCATCTATTAGTTATTTCTTTCTCACAGTGCAGTTATCAATGCTGAGTCTCTCTGTTCCTGACTTGAAACAATATTTCCAGGCTCCGTGCCAGCAGCGGAGAAGGACGGACTCTTGCCATGCGCACTGCTGTTTCCATTCCATTAACTTTTCCATAGCTCAAACTGCACTGTTTCCACCCATCTAGCCTATATTATCTCAAATTGGGCACAGGGTGTATTAAAAATGCATTAAATCACAGTGTTAGTCTTTCATTGCAAGTGCCTGTCTGATTTCTGGCACCAAAACCCTCTTTTTCAGAGTTGACACGCAAGTAGCATCACTCTCTGACTGTACTTTTATGCTCGGAAAAGTACCAAACCTGCTTTATTCCAGAATTTCTCTTTCTTGTAGGAAACTCATCACATGGAGTTTCCCTACACACGTCTGGAACACCTATTTAGACCAATCAACCCTCCAGTCCCGTGGGACCCCAGGTCTTTCAGCTCTGACAGTATGCACACCTTTACTGTCTCCAGGGAACTCTGTACTGCCTTAGCACAACATCTGAGCACAATAGGCAGACAGCACATTATGATCAACACAGAACATATCACCACAATGATTATCATCACAAGCGAACGTAACCAATGTAGGTTCGGCAGCCAGCTCAATAATGTATTCCAAAAATCACTTGGAGCCGAATAAGTCTTCTGTATTTCTCTAGCAGCACCCTGAATCCTATTCAGATCCAGCTCTATGTCACCACTCTTATTTATGAAATGACAGCAGGAAACATTCAGCCACACACAGAGACCCCCCTCCTTGGACAGGAGATAATCTAGGGCCACCTTCTGCTGCATGGCCATTCTTGCCAAAGAATCCACCTCAACCTGCATAGATGTCATTCCTTGATAAGTATCATTTGCCAAAGATTCTAATCCATAGGATAACACACGCAACTGCTTTATGTTCCAGGCCACACCCAATCTTGGCCCTGCAATTGCTATAAACCTCTGGAATTCATTTAAGTAAGTTCGGTCAGGATCATATCCATAACGCTGCACGTCAGCAAACGAGCGTTTATGGAGATGTAAGTACAGATTTGTCACATGAGTCTCTTTGGGAAGCACCCTCAAACCCCCCCGGCTGCAGGGTGCCTAGGGTACAAACTCCAGACCAAACTACAGGAAGCACAGGCATTGCCACTTGTCCACAGATCCAAACAATTCCTTCCGGAAGTCCAGTGGCACGGTAACCCAAACGTCTAGCAGGTAAATTCTGAACCAGGTTCACTATAGCATTCTCATGATGATTCCTAAACAGGATGTGAGTGCAATTTGAGCCCTCCCAGCTCCAAGTCCACACACCTGTTGTTCTCAGACCACAACGTCCTCTGTACCTGCTATGCACGGTGATCATGTGATCACAAGCAGGATAGGAACCTAGCTCAATCTGCTTAAAGTACTCATACATGCCAAGCTTCTGACTTCCTGCATAATAGGGCTGTGCCTCCCTTTCCCATTTGAAACACAGGGCAGCTTTTACCACAGGGGCACGATGTGTCACCATGAACCAAGCCCTCTCTGCTTCTCCTGCCATTTGCTCCTGCTTCCCCTTCGTGCTATTCCACCCTTCCAATGTCAACACCCCACTCGGGACTATTGCAAAGTCAGTATCAGAGCCACGAACCCAAACACTGTCTTTACTCTCGCGGAGCGCTTACACCTGTAACTCTGTCCCATTAAGATGCATAGCCACCACCGCAATGAGAGTGCCTTTGGCTCTGTCCATCTTTCTTGCGTTGGACCACCATTACCCGGATTGGGAGCGATGGTATCAGGCGACTCTTCTGTGGCCATCTGTGTGCCCCTTAAATAGGGCGTTGCAAAGTATTTGTAATCCTGAGGCGAAGGGGGTTGCTTGGATCCACGGAAGACTCCAAAGCAACCGGCGCCCGTTTCACCCTCGTGTAGTGTATCCAGGGACGAAGGCCTTCCACTTTCACCGCCGTTGGTGTGCTCAGAAGCACGGTAAACGGGCCTCTCCATCTTGGCTGCAATGGACATAGGCTCCATTCCTTCACTAACACGGATTCACCAACTGAAAAAGAGTGAAGAGAAGTAGACGGGAGAGGAGGTCGCAAATCTGCAGTATATTGACTAAGTTTCTCTAGCTGTTTCCCTAACATCTGAACATCTTGCAAAGTCTGTTGATGTCCTAAAACATGACTGTCAGAAGTCTGTCCACACATAGGTTTTAAGTTCAATGGAGGCCTGCCATACAGTCTTTCAAAGGGTGACAAGCCTGTCTTCTTATGCGGTGTACACCTGACCCTCAGGAGGGCCAGGGGTAACGCCATTCTCCAGTTCAATTTAGTCTCTTGGCAAATCTTTGCTAAACAGTTCTTCAAACTTCGATTGATCCGATTGCGGATGATAAGCACAATGGAGTTTCCACGTGATCCCTAGCAATTTACAAAGTCCCTGGACCACGTGGTGGACATAAGCAGGAATTTCTTCTACGGTATCTCTACTAATAGGGTACTGGGCCTTTCTCATGGGCAAATGTCCAGTTCTTATCTCTATCACCACAGGGGCAACAAATCTTGCCAGTCCAGGTTCATTCTGTTCTGCCCATCCTAGGAGTTCTTTTCCCAGCACCAAAATGTCTTCTAACATGTTGCAATCTAAACAATCTGTATTCCTTTTTGCCCTGGAACAGTAAGCTCCAACTGGCCTGATTCCATGAATTCCAACCTTGCCCTTATCTTCGCCAGAATGTCTCTTCCCACTCAGCTTCCTCCTCTTCCTCTTCTTCTTGCATGGCAGCAGCCACAACAGCCTTCTGATAAGGCCTATAACTTCCTCTGCCTCTTCCCCCTTGACTTTCCTGAGCCTCTGACTGGAATTTTGACTTTCTTTGCACCTGCATCACTTTCCTCTGACATTTCTTCCACACAGTCCTTTTCGCCAATGGCCCTTTTTGCAACGGGCACACTGGTTTCGACCCAATTTAAACTGTCCTTCATTGTTTACTCTTCCTGACCTCTCATCCAACATGCTCACCAGAACTCTGTATCCCTCTCTTCTCTTCCTATCTTTCTTCACTTCTTCACTTGCTCTCTAGCCATAAACACTTGATCAGCAATAGCTAACAGTTCATTTCAAAAGGCCCCCCATAGCACGCAGCTGCTCAAAATATGGGGGACTGTTATGTTTCCAATAAAAAAATGTCCGAACTTGAAAACGGGACAATTTGATAAGCTTGTTGGACCCGGTTATGGGCGTCTAGTAGCGGGACCTGCCGGATGGGGCATTCTAATGCCCCTCTCTCCACCTTTTCCTCTTCCCTTGCTTCCTGCCCCTTGTTTTACTTCTGGTTCTCATTGGAGAAGCAGCTCTTCCCACACTGTGCCTCTACTTCTGGGTAGGTCTGGCGAGCGCTCTATCGCTCCTACAGACTCAACGGAACTGCTCCTTCGCTTTTGGCGGGCTGCGCTATCAGCCTCCCTGAAGCTTCTGGGCATTCATATTCTTCTCCCCTCTCTGGCCTGGGGACGCCATCGTCCTGGCCAGCATTAGGTCAGCATTGGGCATCTCGCTTCTCTCTCTATCTCTCTTGCCTCTTCAAGGGGGTAATTAATCTTCATGGAGAGAGGGGCCTGGTAGGCAGGCGGCTCTTCATGAAGCAGGTCCCTTTCTGGAGGGGAAACCGGGTATGTCACTATTGCGGATGACTGGAATGGAGGGGCCGGCGTAGGCTGGGACGCTGCTCTGGCAGACGGAAACGCCCCGCTGGAACCCGCATTTGCCAGGCCCCCTAATTCGAATTGCAAAGTCAGTGGAGAATTTACTGGGGTTGAAATTGGCGCTGCAGGAACAGGAAAAAGCTCTGGGCTTGCCGGGAGCGGCAGGGCGGGGACAACTGAGATTGGCGTTGCTGGGGCAACAGGGACCTCCTCTGATTGCCTCATAGCCTGCGTCACCTAGGCTGCTGGGCTTGTCCCAAAGGTGGGGGCTAAAGTTGGAGCTTGCTCTGTGATGTTCAAACTTGCATAGAGCGGAGGCTGCCCCCTCCCCCATCCTGGTTGGGGCAATCTGTCTCTCTCTCCTCCTTAAAGGGGGGAAGATCTTCTTGCTCCGCCGAACAACGGAGGCTTTTCCCTGCCTTTTGGTCACAAAGCACCCTATCTTTTCATAATCTTTGGGCCCTGCCCCCCCCCCCAAACGCCCTCAGCTCATTTGGATGGATTTTTAAAACATTAGGATTCAAGTTGTTTATTTTCTCAAATCCCAGGACCCTGTGTTTGACCAACCACTCACATGGACGATCGGCCAAACCTCTGTGCACAGATTGCTAAGTTCAAAGGATTTCATCTCCTGGGTGTTTCCTTCTACTGCCAGCAAACAAAACCTGTCCCAGTTATCTAACACACATTGCAAAGGGGTCTCTTTCTTCTGCTTTGAGCCTGCACTCCCCATTTCTCTTGCCTGAGATCAAAACCCACTTCAGTGCTCTCCCCCCCTCCCCAATGTGTTCCCTCAGTGTTAAGTGCTTGAAAAAGACGATACTTGCCAAATTCCTGCAGACCCTGGGATGCGTCTCGCCTCCCACGTCCCCACTCGATTTGTGTCGGCTCTTGGCGATCGGACCTGACGTCGCCTCCGACTCTCTGCGCGCTTGTGCCGGTTTGCTAGCCCCTGCGGCTGGGCACCTTGTTAGGATGTCCCCGGACTTTATACTAGCCGGCTCTCAAGAGGCTGCTTCCCAGCCAGCCTCTTCCTTCGGGCTTGAGTTCACCCACAACGTTAGTTGCAGTCTCTCCCGTGTCCACAGGCGTTCGTTTGGGACCAGCCAGGCGGCCGGCTCAGTGCAAAAGTGGTCAAAAACAGGCGGGGCGCCCCTTCCAGCCCTCCTGGGTAGTCTCACCTTACTAGCCTGGGAGCGAGCGCTGTCCACAATGGGGACCGTGTTAGTTTTCCCTCAACACAGACCCGTCTAGGTACGTTTTACCATCACGTCGGCGGTCACCAAATGAAGCAGAATTGGGAGTTATGGAACTCCAAGTACCAATTTAACCTTACCAAAGCTGCTTTGTACGCGGGTTCTAGGATGAGGGAGAACACACGACAACTGTGAAGTAGGTGAAAATCAAAAGGATTTATTTCTGGCACCAGCTGGTGGGCTTCTGCCAGCAGAACACAGCTGCAGGTAGGGGCAAAAGACCCCGTCACATCTCATACAAAGACATTTATACCCACAATGGAGTCATTCCAGTCAAGCCCACCCCTTCTTCATGGATAAAAACAATCATAATTGGCTGGTGATTACTGTTGCTTACATGACATTTCATTAATCCAATAGACACTGCATAAATCATTAGCATCATCTCTCTGTCATACCTAAGAATGAGAACAATAGCCATCTATTAGTTATTTCTTTCACACAGTGCAGTTATCAATGCTGAGTCTCTCTGTTCCTGACTTGAAACAATATTTCCGGGCTCCGTGCCAGCAGCGGAGAAGGACGGACTCTTGCCATGCGCACTGCTGTTTCCATTCCCATTAACTTTTCCATAGCTCAAACTGCACTGTTTCCACCCATCTAGCCTATATTATCTCAAATTGGGCACAGGGTGTATTAAAAATGCATTTAATCATGGTGTTAGTCTTTCATTGCAAGTGCCTGTCTGATTTCTGGCACCAAAACCCTCTTTTCCGAGTTGACACGCAAGTAGCATCACTCTCTGACTGTACTTTTTATGCTCGGAAAAGTACCAAACCTGCTTTACTGTGGGTCCCCAAGTGTTTTGGCCTTTAACTCCCAGAAATCCCAGCCAGTTTATCAACGGTTAGGATTTCTGGGAGTTGAAGGCCAAAACATCTGGGGACCCACAGGCTGAGAACCACTGCTCTAGTGTGATGAGGTCCTTAGTCTGATATATGACATTTGTTGCAGAACTTGGAGGATGCCTTGCCTTCTGGATATGGTGATCAAACAACTATGTTTTTAGATAGAACCACTGTGAAGTTGGTGTTTTATGGACTGAAGAAATTAGTATCTCCAGATGTACAGTTCTGGGATCTCCTAAACATAGTTTCATGGCTGAAGACCCAAATAGCTTCTTCTGCAGAGGGTGAATTTTACAAGTTGTGACTGGTTTACCAACTTCTAGAAAATAAGTCTCACCATGATGTCCAGTTCTCTGGTAACATCCCAGCAGCCTTTAGTGAATTGCAATAGACATGTTGTGGTAAAGTCACATTTATTTGTTACAGGTTTTAAATGTTTGATGTCTCTCTCTCTCTCTCTCTCTCTCTCTCTCTCTCTCTATATATATATATGTATGTATGTATGTATATGTATGTATGTATGTATATTGTAAGAGTAAAACTTAGCTAACCTTAAAGGGTTAACAGGAATATTAGCTGACAGAACCTCCAGGGAGTTTCTGTTACCGTGGAAATGAGAGGCGGAGCCTGTAAGTGGCCCTGGAATCTTGAGATTCAAACTATGTCAGTTGGTGGTTAACTGCGAAGCAGAAGGGTGTCTGGAGAGTTAGGGAGTCTGTTTTTAATCGGCTATCAGCGAGTGTTAAAAAGACTCTGGTTCTACTCTGAGGGAGAGTAGCAGTGAAGCCTGATTCTACTCTGGGAGAGAGTAGCACTGCAGCTGTGTTTAACTGCTAGGGAAGCAGTTTGATTTAAGAACCAGCAGAGTGTAGAAAACTGCTGAGTTTTTGGTTTTAGGAGAGCAGTGATATAGTATCAGATCTCCATAGTTAGTATATTGCAACTTTAAGAAAAGTGCTTCTGAGTAGATATTGTAACCACCCAAGCTCTTGAACTCTGAAACCTCTATGCTTAAACCTCTGTTTGAATAAACTTCATAGTTCTTTGATTAATTAAAACATCTCTTCTAGTGGTTCTTTCTCCCACAAGCCTTGAAAATAACTCTCTCCTAGTGGGTAGCCAAGCACAGTAAATTATATGATGGCAGCAAGTGAAAATTAAAAGAGTCCTTACATATTGTGGTGGTATTGGTAGGACATTCTGCCCTGTCACAGCCCTGAGTTCGAATCCTCACATTCTCTCCACACTTAAAACACAGATTCGAATTCAGATCCTCACAAAGTTTGGGCCTTCACATAATTGGTGGCAGTGGATACAAAGGAAAACTTTATAGATCAAAACGTAAGTTATTTACATTATTGGCTGTAGTTAGAGCCTTTACAATTTGGTGGCAGCGGTCAGGATAGTCGACCCTGTCACAGTTTTCGGATCGAATCCCTTCTTTACATATGGGACCGACTCTGAAGACTAGCCAGAAGCTTCAAATAGTGCCGAATGTGACTGCCAGAAATTTGCTTGCTATAGCCAAGTTTATGCATGTTTTGGCAACTTAAATGGTTGGCTGCCTATTAGCTTCTGGGCATGATTCAGGTGCTGCCACTTACCTTTGAAGCCCTAAATGGCTTGGGCTTCAAATATGAGAAGGAATGCCTCTCTTTGTCACGGACTTTGTTTAAGTGCCAAAATACAGTACTTCAGTTGTCTTGAAGAGAGGACACAGAACATGTCAACAGATGAAAGGGCTTCTTTGTCACTGGTGGCCTGGCTATGAAATACTCCTTGTAAGCTCTAATGTAGTCTTATAGGTAACTCTGTTGATGCCAAGCAAACATGTACTTCATTTATCCAGGCATTTTAATTTTGTGTGTGTGTGTGTTTTTAAAGAGGGTTTTGGCTCTTTTATTTGTGTTGTGTTTGTGTGAAACCTGGAATTTCTTAACAGAGTAATAAATTATATTAAAAACATTTGCTGACTAGAAGCATTTATTACTGTCATTCCTTATAATAACAAGGAAGAGTTTGTTGTTCTATATTTACATTCCGTATTTGTGCCAAACGATAAGTCGCCAAGGTTGCTTACAGTACAACAACATAACACAAGAATAGTTATGTGTCCCCCCAGGAATTATGGTTTTGTAACATAACTTCAAGCTGACTCTGATGATTCTCTTACAGGGTTTCCTGGGCAGAATTTTTCAGAGTAAGTTTGCCATTGTGTTTTCTAAGGCTGAGAGACAGAAACTCCCAGTGGGCTTCTGTGGCTGAATGGGAATTCAAACACTAATATCTTGGAGTCCAAGGAAACTCAAACCATCATTGCTTTTCAAAGTTATGCAATGAACATCTAGTAGACGCATTCATCTCTTCCATGATCCTTGAGCATGTCCCCTTGGGCAGCCAGATTATCATCAACTCCTGACTCTTCCCAGTAGTTCAGAAGAAAGTGACGGAAAACATTGGAGTTCTTAGCTGGTTATCTCTGGTGACCGTTGCTGCTCCAACAGAACTTTGAGGCGACCGTTGCTGATCCAACGGTTGATCTTCCAGAGTTTTGCATTGGGCAGGGAAAAGTAATTTTCCAAAACCCAGGAAAGATGTGTTCAGCAATAAGGATCAGGTAGTACCGAATGCCTCTGTTTCCTACAGATAGGGAACATCTTGCAGGTCCTCAGACTAGCCTGCAGCTCCTGGCTGTTCATAGTAACTGTTGTGACTGAAATGAGATGTACAGGCGATGTTAACAGCCCCTTTCAGGCCTTCCCAGACATCAAAGCTCCTAAGGCAGTGGTTCTCAACCTGGGGTCCCCAGATGTTTTTGGCCTTCAACTCCCAGAAATCCTAACAGCTGGTAAACTGGCTGGGATTTCTGGGAGTTGTAGGCCAAAAACATCTGGGGCCCCTAGGTTGAGAACCACTGTCCTAAGGAATGATGTACATAGTTTGAAATATGGTCAAGTGCATGTGGTGTTATTGGCATAGCAATATTTTCCCTATTATACATCTGAGGGGGTTTTTTTTGGTGGTACTACCTCAGTTATGGAATTCCCCTCAATTACAGATCTAGTTATTCCACAAAACTCTTGACTTTGAAGCATCAATCAAAAACATCTCATTATCGAACCTTTGGAGAAATAAGATGGTGCTTGATTTATTTTCTAATGTGGCTAGTTTGCATGGCTTTTATCGTACTTTAACAGACATTTACATTTATTTTAGTTTCTATAGCTAGTGGTTGAACAAATTCTGCCAAGAAAGTCCTGTCATAGGTTCACCATAAATCAGACATCCAGCAAAAAAATGTGTTGGCATGGTTGATTTGCGATATTAACATTAGGCTTCTCCTATAATAAAGGGTGGAACATAAATTAGAAATTTAAAATATAATGTTCTGAGTTCAACTGGCATTGGGTTATTCAAGTTAAAAAGGAGGAATGGAACTATACTTGGATCAAGTGGGTTATGAGATAAGAGAGGTTGTAACTTCATCGCTGCATGAACTTTACCTTCTTACTTACTAGTGTGACCTCGCCACTTTTTGATAAATGGGTCAAAAGGGCTTCCTGTACTCCTGGAAGGGTGTTAGCAGGTCCTAATGAAGCTAACGTGTCACTAATTTGTATGTTTAAGGGCAAAGGCCATAATCTGCAGAATACTGTGCAATAAATAAATAAATAAATAAATAAATGAAAGTGCAAAGTCTTCTTCCATATATCTCGAAACGTCTATAACTTAGAACATTTTTACTGGATTTCTGAAAAAAATGTTTCTGGAGTTGTGAACTGCATGAACTTTATTTTCTTAATATCATAAAACATAATGAAAGTATTAGTATCTAGAGGAGCAAACTGCATTTTAGTATCTAGGATCTAGCATTTTCTTCCCTCTTCTTGGATAACATAATTGCATAGTAAAAACAATTGTATTCCCTATAGTAACCTCTGGATGTCAGAGCTGGACCATAAGGAAGGCTGAGCAAAGGAAGATAGATACTTTTGAATTGTAGTGTTGTAGGAAAATTCTGAGAGTGCCTTGGACCGCAAGAAGATCAAACCAGTCCATACTCCAGGAAACAAAGCCCAACTGCTCACTGGAGGGAAGGATATTAGAGACGAAGATGAAGTACTTTGGCTACATAATGAGAAGACAGGAAAGCTTGGAGAAGAAATTGATGTTGGGGAAAAGGGAAGGAAAAAGGAAGAGGGGCCGACCAAGGGTAAGATGGATGGGGGGATGGATGGATGGTATCCTTGAAGTGACTGGCATGACCTTGAAGGAGCTGGGGGTGGCGACAGCCAACAGAGAGCTCTGGTGTGGGCTGGTCCATGAGGTCGGTCACAAAGAGTCAGAAGCGACTGAACGAATAAACAACAACTTGGATAACTATAGTGCCTTGTGAAAGTATTCACACCACCTCCACCCTTTGATTTTTCCGTATGTTATTGTATCATAACCTAAAATTGATAACAGTTTAATTGGAATTGTTGCCACTTGATCCATTGTTACCAATATATCTGTACAAGACACCAAACACTAAAAGTGACCTCATAAGTTTACCTCATGTTTAAGTCAAGGGCAGGTTCTAGGGCCAGAATTATGAGGTTTAGGATGATACATCAAAGGTCATTTAATTTTGGTAGTCGGCCTGCTCTAGGCAGAGTCGCAACTTAAACCATGTTCTATTTTATAAATCTAAATTAACAATGCTTCAAAGGAAGTTCATAGTTTGGGTTTTTAAAAAATCAAACCAGATTTATTTATTTATTTATTTGTTCCATTTTGTATTCCGCTCCTCCCTGCAGGCTCGGGGCGGATAACAATATAAAATTCGGCTGGCATGTAGCATTCATGTCGCCGTACAATAAAAATACAACATAAAAACATAAAAACAGAACGTAGTGATCTCGGGGGAATGTATGGGGCAAGGCGGTCCCTCAGGTACGCAGGCCCTAGGCCGTGTAGAGCCTTAAAGGTTAACACCAACACCTTGAAAACAATTCGGTACTCAATAGGTAGCCAGTGCAGCTGCCGGAGGATGGGCGTAATGTGCTCCCTTACCGACGTTCCCGCCAGCAAGCGAGCCGCGGCATTCTGCACTAGCTTGAGTTTCCGAATTGTCGCCAAGGGAAGGCCAACGTAGAGGGCGTTACAGTAGTCTAGATTGATACAACATTTTCCTTGAGTTGTTTTGATAGCTCTTGATCTTTTTGATGCTGTTCAGATGCTCTTCAGCAAACTTTCGGACCCTCCTCAAACAGATGTCTTCAATCTGAATTGCTGTTGCACTAAAGTTGTAGATAGGTGGATTCTGTTCAACAACTCCTTATTCTTCTTTATATACAGTATAACACTATCAAAGTACAGGGCATTTTACAAGTAAATTAACAACAAAACAGTACCCTGCCCTCAGCCTTACAAACTTCTGGAGGCAGTAAGTTATTGAAGTGGCCAGAGCTTATTTTGGTATGTCATAGCAAAGGAGGTGAATGCTTCCACTAGTAACAATAGTTAGTTACAAATAACATGTTCGCTTGTTGATCACTTGCAGGAGAAAAAAACCTAGACAACTGCTAGCCCATCCTGAGTTGCCAGGAGACCTGAATCTCCCCGCTCTCTTGGATAAAGAAACATGCAACTAAGTAAAAAATACTTGATGTGGGACTTGGGAGCCCTCTTGTGGTCTAGGCTACTCAATGGCCTTGTTCTCAGTATCTCTCCAATAGGCGTAGGCATATTTTCTCCCTGCTTGAAAAATATGGAAAATTTTCACTTCACTATTAGTACTGCATCACTGCATGGTCTATCCTTACTTGCGTTTTCTTTAACATATGTCTCTAATTTTACTAGTTTTTTTCTTGTTCAGCATTTAATTCTGTCCTTTAGTGTTATAGTACTAACAACATTTTAGTGTTTGGTGTCTTGTACAGATAAATTGGTAACAATGTATCAAGTGGTAACAATTCCAATTAAACTGTTATCAATTGTAGGTTATGATACAATAACATATGGAAAAATCAAAGGGTGGGGGTGGTGTGAATACTTCCACAAGGCACTATAGTCATCCAAGTTGTTGTCTATTCGTTCAGTCGCTTCTGACTCTTTGTGACCAACCTCATGGACCAGCCCACACCAGAGCTTCCTGTTGGCTGTCTCCACCCCCAGCTCCTTCAAGGTCATGCCAGTCACTTCAAGGATACCATCCATCTATCCATCCATCTTTGCCCTTGGTCGATCCTTCTTCCTTTTTCCTTCCATTTCTCTGACCATCAATATCTTCTCCAAGCTTTCCTGTCTTCTCATTATGTGACCAAAGTACTTCATCTTTGTCTCTAATATCCTTCACTCCAGTGAGCAGTTGAGCATGGAGAAATCTTTTGTGGTGAGTATTAAGAGATACATTTAAATAGTTTCTTAATATGGTTCAGGAGCAAACATTAAAAGCACCCTAGATATTGCTGGACTGTAGCTCTCATAACTACAGTACTGGCAGAGGTTGATGCAAGACACAGTATACTACTATAGGGTCAAAACTGTCCACACGTATGCTAGGCAGGCATCGTGTAACATATTTAATACTTCCAGATTCATTTCTGAAAACTGCATGGATATAGAAGTTAATCTTCATGCTTTAGTTGATCAAGGACTAATAAAGGAGGAACTTTGGATAATTACAGTATGTGCCAGGAGCAGTATTAATAAAGGATGCATTTCCCAGGGTAGTTTCCGTTCAGCACATCTTGATAAAATACTTGTACTATCTAATTATTATCTGCATGTATGGACTCATGCCTATTCCCATAATCCTAGCCAATTAAAGTAATACAATTTAGCTGACAGCTATATTTGAATTTTGAAACTCACACCAGAATGCTACACCAAGTTAAATACCACAGCTAAAAAGGTTGAACATTATACTTTGCCATTATTTTAAATCTTTTGCAAATTTGACAAACATGTTTCTGTTGTATGAGAATTTCATACTTGCAAAAATGGAGGATTAAACTGTTTTGACAGTCATGCTCTCTGTATTCTGTCTTGGGGTAATGGCAGACCCCTTACTTCCCAAGGTTTCATGCAAACACTGGTAACAACTTAGTGTCCCTACCCGCATATCTTGCTTGAAAATTGGCAGTCTGTCTTTTGGTTAACATGGCTACCTTGATTTTAAAATAAAATCAACATGCTCAAGTTGGGACACTGGCTTTCTGCAATAATAGTTTGTGGTTGTTGCTTACTACTATCAGGTTGGCTGCATTTTGTCACCCCTATGACTGAGAGATATTCAGTTCAGCCTGCCATCAATAGCCCTACTCAAATCTCACAGACACAGTGCTGTGTCTTCCTTGAGTCTATCCAGAATGTAGTCCTCATCTTCTACTACTGCCTTCTACCTTGCCAAGTAATTGTTGTCTTTTCTACTGAGTCATGTCTTCTCAGGATACAGCAAAAGTACAATAATCTCAGTTCTGTCATCTTGGTTTCTAGAGCTAGTTAGGGGTATCCACATAACCACCTTCCATTACCACATTTCAAAGGAGTTGATTAATCGATTTCATCCATTCCCCAGCTTTCAGAAACTGACATACTGATATACAGTTTTTGCTCTGCATTGTGTTCCCATATTCTCTCACTATCTGCTCCTATATGCATGTGTGTCTGTGGGCTCTGGGAAACCCATCAGATAAGAAATGAGTGGCATAGAGAACAGGAAAGAAAGGATAAAGTCTCACTGAGAATCTGCAGAGACTTTGTAATTATAGGAATTGGATTCTGAACTATTTGTACATAGTATAGAATTTGTACATAATTTAGTGGAACTTATTTATAAACAGAGAACCACCATAATGAACTCAGACTCTCAGAAACTTGGGTTCAAATTTCAGCACAGCCTTGGAAATCTTTGGGATTATTTGGGGTAATTTACATTCTCTCAGACTTAACGGGAAATTCTTCTGATGGGAATTGTGTTAAGAACACAACGTGATAGGGTTGCCTTGCCATATATTTGAATCGACATGAAGGCACATAAAGCATAACCAGTTTCCAAACTATTGTGGATGGGATTGTCAACCAAGGTGAACAACAGGACATCTAGGCTTTTTGTTTTTGGTCATATGCCTTCTCAGACTTTTTTTCCACTTGGAGGGGCAGATTGGGTGCTTATTCATGTTCTTTCCATTGGTATGGATGGCAATGGGAAAAACCTTTCTTATTTGCATAAAGCCATTGGCTGTTTGCTGCATTGTTGCAGAAAATACTTTTAATGGAAGGAGTTTTGAATTCCTTTTGTCTTCATTACTATATTCATCGTTTTCAGTTTTTTAAAAAAGAATATGGGTTGAGCATCTCTTGTCTTGAATTCCAAAATCCAAAATACTCCAAAATCATCCCCATGGATGCCATTGTTTTCTGATTATTTAAGGTACACACACTTTGTTTCATGCACAAAAACATTCAGGCTCTCCGTATATGAAACATAAATGAATTTCGTATGTATGTATGTATATAAATAAATAATGGTTTTAAAAAATCCAAACTACTTCTGCACATAAATACTCAATGTGTACATAGTTCATTTTAGAATGTTTTTTAAAAAAATGTAAATTCTGTTTGCTGTATCTTATTTTAACTGATGCTTGTAAACTGCCTAGATTCCAAATTGAAAGAAAAGCAGGGCATGAATAAATAAAAATAAATAGTTTGTCTGAATTGGGTAATCAACAATACTATATAACATGATGGAAAAGCAGCCTACAAACAAATGTAGTTCTCCATATCATTATTGTACATTAGTGCTCCCCATACCATTATTTAGAGTCAATATTGTGTAGTAGTTTGATCTGTGGTCTAAACTCTAGAGAACCGGGTCAGATCTTGCCAAGAAAATCCCACGACTGGTTCGTCTTAGAGTCATTGTAAGCTGGAAATGACTTGAAGGCATACAAAAACATCACTATTATTTGCCTACAATACTATCAGCATACATGGTTCCTATTGCATATCAAATTTAATTTATAAATTGAATGAAGCTGGCAGTGTGAAAAAATGGTTTGAGTATAAACTAAATTTAATCACTTGTTCTATTTCTATTATTTATTTCTCTTCCAGTGGATCATCTTGCTACTTGATATACTGTACAGTACATTAAATTCAGTCATGAATTGATTACCTATTGTCTAGATCCAAGCTTGCCTACTATGGCATTGGCCCAGGTTTATTGGAAGATGTTGCCACATGAGTCAGCATTTTAATCTACTGTGTATGCAAAAGCAGATCATATTCACTACTTTCTGTCCATCTGCTTTAGGCTTCATTAGTCTGCCAGCGCTGATCCAACAGGATGATTTGGATACTTCAGCTGTTGTTTTCACCGCTCCCAACTCCTGCTTTGATTGGTCTTATTACTTTTGGAACAACCGTCTTCCTATGGCTGATAACCAAGCCAAAACCAGTTGCACCCCCGGTTGACTTGAACAAGCAGTCTTTTGGCACAGAGGTAAAAGCAAAATCATTGAATATGTATGCTATTAACATGATGAATCAGATGTATGGGTTGCTGAGTTTGTTCATCATTATGTATATCCTAATTACACTTCCACTGGTGGGGTTTTCATTCCTTCCAGAATCTCAGAAAAGGATAAGGAAGGTTGATCTGAAATTGAGAAGATGTCATTAATAAGACCATTATTAGCTTTATAGATTTTACCTTTATAGATTGGCATGGAAGTTTTCATCTTCTCAGTGTAAAGGAAAGAGCATCATGAGCAGAAGTTATGGTGAAAAAAAGCTTAAATGTAGACTGCTCCATGTTCATATGTCAATCTCAATTTCCACATGTAGGGAGGAGCTAGAAGAAGTGCCCTTGTACCTGAAGGCAAGCTTCTTTCCTACTACTTTGAGGATGCAAAGACATTGTATGAAAGTTTCCGCAGAGGGCGTTATGTATCAGGTAAGCTATTATTATGTTTATTTATATTTATTTCATTTATAATGCGCCCTTCTCTACCCCCGAAGGGGGACTCATGGCGGTTGACAATTCAATGCCGCATATATAAGAACAAAAACAACAACACATCAGTTACAACACCAGATTAAAAACAGTTACATATCAAAACAACTACATAATCCCTGTTCCACATTTATAGGCTGTCCAGCCAATCCGCTGTCCGCCCCCACCACATTGTCACATTCAATTGTCCGTCCGCTGCTCCACATCAACCAAAGGCCCGGTCCCAAAGTCATGTCTTTAGTTTTTTTCTAAAGGAAAGGAGGAAAGAAGTTGATCTTATTTCGCTGGGGAGCGAGTTCCACAGGCGAGGGACCACTACAGAGTAAGCCCTGTCCCTTGTCCCCACCAAACGTATTTGCGACGAAGGTGGGATTGAGAGCAGGGCCTCCCCAGAAGATCATAAATTTCAAGGTGGGACATAAGGGGAAATACGTTCGGACAAATAAGCTGGGCCAGAACGGTAAAGGGCTTTAAAGGTCAAAACCAGCACTTTGAATTGTGCTCAGAATTGGACATATATCCTGCTTTTTCTCTCCATACAGAGACTCAACACAGCTCACAACTAAAACATTTCAATACAAGTTAAAATATACAAACATAAAAACAGTATTAGACAACATTAGTATTAAAATAATTCAGGTTAAAACCATAAAGGCATATAAAATCGCACTACAAAATCACAGCAGCCCTTGATGGTCTTTGAGACCTTCACGAAACCAAAGGCACATGGTTATTTTCATCTTGCTACTTCAGCAGCATTTCAGTAGTAGACTACATGTTAAATGTAGGTATTGGGGAGACAGAGAAGCACTTCTGAGGTGTGTGAGAGAGAAGCTATAGTATGCACAAAAGGGCAAACACAGCAATGTTTCTTTCCAGCCATGTATAATGAATACAATATCATCACAGTGAGTCTTCCATTATGTGGTGGTTTTGACATGACCAACTTATTCTGTGTACAGAAATTGCTAACTATGGGGATGTGCCTCTCAAACAACTTGTTTTAAAATGGAGCCATTGAAATCTAAAATGAATCCTTTCCAGTTCATTTTAGGTCACCTTATACATCTGATCAACTATTAAGCAATTGGAAGTTCCATTCAATTTATGGAACATGAAACTTGATAGTGAATAATAAGATATGACCTGTCTATTATGAATTCTTTCACACCACATAATTATAGCACTTTGATATTACCATATATTAGTCTAGAAATTTTAGTCAAGACATCACTGCATAAAACCTGGGTTGAGTAAATCCACAGAACAACATGAGTATTGTATCTTAACTCTTATATTCTAAAAGAGACGATCCATTATCTGAGTAGAGGGGCAAAATATAAGAGCATAGTCCGTCCCTGAAGAACCTATAAGGAGCACTGACCCAGTCTATTGTCCCCCTAAAACTTATCACAGTAGCACTCTTGAGTCTTACACATATATAAATAAGTACATTGAGCCTTCAACACTTGCTGGTGTTAGGGACAAAGGAGCCTATGAAAGTGAGGGGAAATATGGAGGGCCAACAATAAATATATCTGATGAGCCAGATATATTGTTTTCTGCAGCATTTGTAGTTTGGCCTATGGCTAGATGTCACCTTAAATAGCAACTACTTACAGTGTTTTGATGAGTTGCATGCCATGTTTCTTTTAAGATGATTAATCTCAATGTCTTTTGCAGAAAATGGTCCTTGCTTGGGATATAGAAAACCAAAGCAACCATATCAGTGGCTCTCTTATCAGCAGGTTGGTTATAAAAGAGTTTGGATCAAATAATCCAAAAATCCTTAAACACAGAAATTGACCATTTATTTCTCTTTTTTATAGGTTCTGGACAGAGCTGAATACTTAGGATCTGGCCTAATACACAAAGGTTGTAAAGCTTCATCGGATCAGTTCATTGGCATCTTTGCTCAGAACAGGCCAGAGGTAATTTATGCAGATTATTGTTCAGGTTACCCATAATAAGTGCTCGAGTTTACTACAGTATGTGAGAACAACTAAATTTTTATTTAACATCTATACGCAGCCACTTGCTAGTCTGGTCCGAAGCTTTGGGCTGGAATGTTATCAGTACACTGATGACACCCAGCTTGTTCTGAAGATGGAAGGCCGACCGGGCTCCGTACCCTCTTGTTTTCAACAGTGCCTTGAAGTCGTTACTGGTTGGCTGCGTGCCAGTAGATTGAGGGTGAATCCAGCAAAGATGGAGATACTGTGGCTGGGGCATATGGTGGGTGGGGAGGTCCGGCTGCCTAGCTTGGATGGCGAGGCATTATGCCCGACATCCTCAGTAAAGAGCCTTGGGGTTGTTTTAGACCCGTTGCTGTCGATGGAAGCTCAGGTCTCCACCGTCAGCAAAACTGCTTTTTTCCATTTGCGGCAAGCTAGACATCTGGCCCCCTACCTTTCCAGAGACGACCTGGCCACAGTGCTCCAAGCCATGCTCATCTCAAGACTGGACTACTGTAACGCCCTTTACATCGGCCTGCCCTTGTCAGTGATCCGGAAACTTAAGCTCGTCCAGATTGCCGCTGCATGACTTCTCACTGGGACTCCAGTGAGGTGTCACATAACACCCATCCTCTAGCAGCTCCACTGGCTTCCGGTCGAGCACCGGATCACCTTCAAGGTGATGGTGTTAACTTTCAAGGCCTTGCATGGTCTGGGGCCGTTGTATCTGAGGGACCGTCTCTTCCCCTATCAACACCAGAGGTCACTTCGTTCTGAACAACTGAACCTCCTTGAAGTGCCATCCTCTAAAGCTATCCATCTTACATCGACCCGGCGCAGAGCCTTTTCTGTAGTAGCGCCATCAATCTGGAATACCCTTCCAAGTGATGTGCGGGCCTTGCAAGATTTACTATCTTTCCGCAAGGCCTGCAAGGCACACCTTTTCTGGCTAGCCTTTGATTGCTAAGCTGGAAAACCTTACTTTTTAGTCTAATTTAACATGTTGTTTTACTCCTGTTGTGTTTTTATGTGATTGTGAGCCGCTCTGAGCCCTTGGGGAGTGGCGGCGTACAAGTCCAAATAATAAATAAAATAAATAAATCTGTCCATCATAGGCCCATGTAGCATTATTTTATGTAGCCTGGACTTTTGTTAAGGAGAAATATATGAATGGGCTTGGCATTCTATCTACATAGTTAGAATTAATGTATGATGTGCTAAGCATTTCTTAATGTAAACTGGACAGTGCTGCAGCTTTGTATACAGTTTAGGTGGTAACATCTAGTTGTCTTGCCCTCTCTTGCTTTTGTAGAAATTCCTATAGGTAGTATTTGAAGTTTACAAGTTCAAGTACTCCGAAGTAGAACATGAACTTGAATCCCAAAGGGGCAAGTTGCTAACGTATGCCTGATATTAAATATACTAGCATAAATGTTGAATTACTTTTTCATTTCTCTCATAGTGGATCATATCTGAGCTTGCCTGTTATACTTATTCAATGGTGGCAGTTCCCCTTTATGACACGCTGGGCCCAGAAGCAATTGTGTACATTATTAATAAAGGTAAGCATTTTTGTCTCTCTATGAGTGAGAATACTCTCTTCCTTTGATAAATGACTATTAGAAGTGAATTCTGAGTGGGCCTCTTAGCTGGAGAAATGGGAAACTTTTCTCTTTCATTCTGAATTCTTTTTTCCTTAAGTCAGAACTTGATTAACACTTCCTCAGGAAAACACTTTTTCTGTAGTCTCCATAACAGTGGGAAAATGATGTTTGGGGCAAAATTGGTGAGTGGAGGCCCTCACTGGTGCTTTAATTCCATTTGATGGCTTAGTTTAATGAAACAATGTTATTTTGAAAGTATAAAAATTGTGCAGTCAAAGATTTTACACGACAACAGCACTGTCCATTCTTAGAAGCAGATTGTCATAAATTTAATGAAGTTAGCAGTGTAAAAAATGGAGATTTCATTACCTGTTCTATTTCTGTTGTTAAATGACCCCTAATGATTTTTCAGGAGATGAAAATTAGTTAATCCTAAGAGTATAGCTTGTCAAAACTAAGTGTATAGGAGAATTTATCTCTTGGGATAGCAATGGGCTTCCTGTACTAGTCTGGACATGTTCTCTTGTGCACAATTTGCAATTGTAGCAGGTAAGACCCAAACAATAGAAATGTGTGTCATGGTACCCTGATGCTCTCTTATGCCCGTAAAGATGCTTAGAAGGAATGATTAAAAACTGCAAGTGAAAGAGGGAGATGCGTAGCATCTTAACCCACCCTGTGCATTGAAACTCTGGTCATAGAGCTTGCTCTTAAACTTAACCTGTGTAAACACAATGGTTGTCTACAGATGAAACATGCCACTTCTATAGTTTAAATTATTCCCACTCTTCCCACTCTTCTTGACATTGGGCATGAACTGTTCTTGTTAGTTCTGGCATACTAGCTATATGCCAGAGAGGGAATCATGTAGCTCTCCAGCTATTGTTAGGCTACAACTCTTAAATACAACACCCTTCCGCCCCAGTGCAACTGGGAGGAGAGGAATTTACCTCCCGTCAATGATGAAAGAGGGAGGGTTCTGGCGAACCCTCTGGATATGGGGGCGTGGCCTGCCTATGGGAGGGCCAGCCCCCAGCCCCCATCAGGGGTGATGGCCATTAACTTAAACACTCACCTTAAAGTTCCAAGTGATGGGTAAGGTAAAGTTTAATGGCCCTGGAATGGGAAGAGGCTGATCTCAATATCTTGAGAATAGACATCTCACTCATTTCCCTTAAAGGGTTGCCCTGGTTGGGTAATCAGGCAATCCAGGTGTTTCGCCCATAAATTACTTATATTAAGCTGGGTAGGGTGCTACCCGGCCTGGATGCACCATATTCCTGACACCCCTTGAGTTAAGTTAAGGAAAATTAAATAGGTAACATTTAAATAAAAGTTGCCCAATTTGAACCCAATGAAATGTTGTGTGTCTCTTTATTTCGGGAATGGGCAGGCAACTAGGAGTGAGCTGTAGAAATGCAGTTAGTATCCACAAAATTTACAAAGACATCATAACTCATGTATCGTAGTCCATATAGACGTATTAATACCAACAATATCCGCTGGGATCACAGTACCTTGGGAGAAATACATAGGAAAGGTAAGTCCAGGCAGGTGGAGAAGTAAGTCTTTGGAGGGTTTAAAAAGTTCCAAACAAAATGATGTAAATATAGTTCCACACAGAGACTGGAATAAGTCAGTGGGAATTAATACGTCTATATGGACTATGATACATGAGTTATGATGTCTTTGTAAATCATATTTATGACTGTGTTTGGGTATGCAAGCCAATTTACTTAATAATATTTGATATAGTTTGCATAGTGTTAGGCTACAACTCATCCTTGGCTATATATTAGTTATATAGGTTGGAGTAGTTATCCTGACAACATCTGGAGGGCCACACAATTTTCATCTCTTGATATTGGCTACTATTGTCTCTAAAGCAAAAGTGATCGGTCTGTGATCAACCTGTGATCGGCCAGAATATGTTGAAGTCAAACAACACTTGGTTCTCATCTGAGCTCTAAAGGACAATTATGAGGTGTGCACTCCTGATAGTGAATTTAAGAGGAGGATAGTGAATTTAAGTGCAGTTTTTCTTAATTGTGTCATGTGTTTTCATAGCTGACATATCTACAGTGATCTGTGACAAACCAGAGAAGGCACAGGTGGTACTTGAGAACTGTGAACAAAAGAAGACACCAGGACTGAAGATAATTATTCTAATGGATCCTTTTGAAGACAAACTGAAAGAAACAGGAGCTAAAGTGGGAGTTGAAGTTATTTCATTGAAAGATATGGAGGTACTGCATCATGTTGGAGACCAAGTCTACTCTTTCTAGAAGCTCTACTGATAAAATAGTTTGTGGTAGTGCAGTTTGTTTACAAGTAGTCTCCGAGTTACAAACATCTGTCTTACAAATGACTCATAATTATGAATGGGGATGAGACAACAGGAAGTGAGAGAAATCTACCCCTCAGAAAGGAAATACACTCCTGAAAGAGTTATCATGGGGAAAAGTTGTCTGTACTGAGGCTTTATCACCAATCCTTATTTCCACCGCAAGCCATTTTTTCCAGAATCCAATTATCACTGCGATAGAATGGGAGGTGAAATCTTCTGAACAAGGGCACAGAGAGCAAAACAAACACACAGGGGTATTAATCCTTCCCTTACTGTCCAAAGTGTGCATGTACACACATAAACACTAGACCTGTTTGATTTTTTAAAAAAGGTTCGAAACTTCGATTTTCACAGAAAAAAAAAGGTCAAAACTGTTCAAAACTTCCGAGACTTCCAAATCCTCTGTTAATTGTTTCAAAGTGTTATTTCCTGTTTCATTGGTTAGTCTTTACTTTAAAAGTAGCTATTCTATTCCAGAAAGGGGGGGGGAGCAAAGGGAAGAAATCCGCATCCAAACTGTGTTAAACATGGCTCTAAACAGTGTTTAACCAGTTTGGACTGATGCGGGAGAGCCGGCTCTCACCCCAGGTTAACCCAGTTTTGATGTGGAGCCGTCCTTCTCTCCTCCTGAGGCGCGAGCCGTGTTTAACCCAGTTTTGATGTGGACGTCCTTCCCTCCCGCGTCAGACCTGGGGCGAGAGCCGCATCCAAACTGGGTTAAACATGGCTCTTGCCCCGGGTCTGATGTGGGAGAGAAGGACATCCACATCCAAACTGGGTTGAGCACTGTTTAACCCAGTTTGGATGTGGATGTCCTTCTCTCCTGCGTCAGTCCTGGGCGAGAGCCATGTTTAACGCAGTTTGGATGTGGATTTCTTCCCTTTGCTTCCCCCCATGCTTAACACTGTTTGGATGGGGATTTCTTCCAAAGTGCGCATGTACACACATAAACACATATATAGGTAGAGTTACACTTAAAAATGTTCCTGTTCCAACTTACATGCAAACTTACAGAACCTATCTTGTTCAAAACTTGTGGATTGCCTGTATTTATTTTATATCCCACTACTTTCCCATCATACATTTAATGACCAGCTTTGAATACAGGGCTATTCATAGACCTCAGGTGCACCTAGAAATTCACATCAAAACAAAGCATGTAGGTAGGAAGTACTGAGAAACTTTTTGGGTGACCTCCATAACTTTCAGGTCTCTGGATACGTTGGACAACAATCCCCCCAATTCCAAGCTGGAGTGGCTGGGGGATAAGGGGAAGTATACTATAGCTCCTTTGGAGGGAAACAGGTTGCAGAAAGCTGACCTCTTTCAGAAATGAGTGGGTTATGATTGTGACTTGTCTGTTCACATGCTGGAAAGATGACTGTCTTTCCTCCCATGACTTGTATAGATTTTTCCTATCTCACTTTATATCTCTAAAAAGAAATCCAAAATAGCTATTGTAAGGTCTGTACTGTGTAATAAAAATAAACTGTTCAAATGTTGTTAATAATGCCCATAACCGTTTAATGCCCATGCCATTTTCCATATATTTTTCAGTCTGGAATTCTTTATAACAAACCAGGCCCTTAAGTTGGATCTTGAAATGATCCATCTATCAGGCATATTTTGCCTAAGGATAAGAACTATCCCTTGATTCTCTGCTCCTTTAAAGTCTTGCTCCATTTGAACTACAGATGGGAGTATTAAAAATGGTGCTGATAAAGATGAATTATTTTCAGTCAAGATTTGTCACAGCCTATATGTGAAGCTAGGTGGATGTGTATGAGACAGTACACTATGTAACAACAATTTAAGAAAAATTTCTTCCTGCTTTGAAAGCGTTATTTCCTGTTTGTGAAGTACTTTGAAAGTAGTTATTAGACTCTAAAACTTTGTATTTGTGGCTTCATATCCATGATGCTCATTTGGGTAGATTTAAAGAGAACAGGAGTGCCTATTCAGAGGAGCAAGGAGAGCGCTTTCATAAAGACACCCCACAATTTGAACATTGCTACCAGAGAACCAAGGGCTCCTGGTGGTGCAGCGGGTTGAACTTGCCAGCTGAAAGGTTGGTGGTTCAAATCTGGGGAGTGGGGTGAGCTCCCGCTGTTAGCCCCAGCTTCTGCAAACCTAGCAGTTTGAAAGCATGCAAATGTGAGTAGATCAACAGGTACTGCTTCTGTGGGAAGGTAACAGTGCTCCATGCAGTCATGCTGGACACATGAGCTTGGAGGCGTTTACAGACAATGCCAGCTCTTTGGCTTGGAAATGGAGATGAGCACCACCGACCAGAGTCGGACACAACTAGACTTAATGTCAAAGGAAAACCTTTACCTTTACCTTTTTACCAGAGAAACTATAATGATTTGGAGGATTACATTTGGGGACTAATCTATGAAAGCCATCTGGCATACTTTTGCAAATCTACAGATTTCTAGGCTCCTTTTCATATTTTTGTAGCATTTTGGTCAAAATATATGTTGGATTTGCTATATGTTGTTTTTTATCCTTCTATAACCAAAACTTTGTTATTTTCCTTAATGGCAATATGCTATTTTTTAATCTTTCAGTATGTAGACCACAAAAACCAAGTTTTTGCAGTTTCATAAACTTTTTCCATGTTTTTATAATAGAAGCATTTAGGAAAAAACATTTATAACCCAGGAAGAAAAATCATGTTACATAGTGTTACTATTTGTGGGGCCAGTTTCCAGGATCTTCCAGCTGGTATGACCACTAGAAGCGTCTGAAAATTTAGTCTATTATTACTCTTTCAGCCATTTCTTCAGAACTTAACTATATACTTCATAGCTTGAATAATTTGAGATTATTTGCTTATTGAACAGTTTAGAGGCCCTCTCTTGTACCATCCATTTTAATCCCTACATAATCCTGTTTCCTTTTTCTTCATTTTATAGGCACTTGGAAGAAGCAACTTGAGCAAACCATTTGTAAGTATTTATCCCCCCCCCCCCCAGTTTACTCAAGTGTGATATGATGTAATTGATGCTACTTAGGACTCAAATTATTATCTAATTTCAGCCTCCCAAACCAGAAGATCTCAGTCTTGTCTGCTTCACCAGTGGAACAACAGGTAGGTGGCTTGAAGCAATGCTATAAACATTGTCATTTGTAGGAAAGTTACAGGGCAATTTTAGAGTTAACAGAACACATTGGATACTTCCAGGTGAGAAACTCATAGCAAAAAATGGAACACATGATAGATATTTTCATTAAAATTAGTCACCCTAACTTCATTATATTTATTGAAGCATGAAGGACACCATGAGTAGTTTGTTTCTTAGATGCCTAATTTCTCAAAGCCAGATCTCATCCTTTATAGGTGACCCGAAAGGAGCCTTGTTAACACATGAGGCTGTTGTTGCCAATGCTGCTGCTTTCATGAAGAGCATAGAGGTAAGTTCCATGCACATGTGTCAAACTAACTACAGGCTAACTATAGGCTGTACAGTGTTCCCTCGCTACTTCGCGGTTCGCTTATTGCGGATTCGCTGTTTTGTGGATTTCAAACAATATTAATTTAAAATATATATCATGTATTTTCACTGTTTGTGGCATTTTGCCACCACTGCTCTTTGAGGTGCTTTCCCTCCTCAGTCCTCCCTCCCTCCAGCCTTGAAGGGCCTTTCCTTCCTTTCCTTCACTTTATTTTAAGTTTATAAAGACTTCAAATAGTGTATAACTACTAAAATAATGTATACATATTAAAATAAATAGAATATCCCTACATCGTGCTTTTTCACTAATTGCGGGAGGTCATAGAACTTAAACCCAGCAATAAGTGAGGGAATACTTGTATATCAGCCTGATTTAAAATACATATCTGATAATCAAACTTGTTAGTAATAAAAATAGCAATAAAACCAACCCATTTAAATCAAACTGTCACAATTAAAATAACAGTATATTAGTCAAACAATAGCATTGTGAATAAATTTTCAAGTATTACATTTTCATTTGTACAAAAAAATTAACACTACCAGTAAGAGTCCAACTAAGTAGTATTGTTTGGGTTTTCACTCTGTTTAATCTTTTGGTAGCATTTTTATAAATTTCAGTTATTTTAGGACAATATAGCTACATCTGTTCCATATCCTCAAACTGTGTTCCTTCAGATGTTTTGGACTTCAGCTCCCACAATTTCTAACAGCTGGTAAACTGGCTTGGGATTTCAGGGAACTGAAGTCCAAAACACCTGGAGGTCACAGTTTGAAAAACGCTGCTCTACAGCATTTTAAAATATATTTTCATGGATTTAACATAGCTTTAAGGGGTAAAAATTTGTTGTGACCCACCTCAAGCCATGGGGAAAGGCAGGTAAGGAATAAAATAATATTTTATAATAACCCCCAATACCAACTTCTGCTCTGAGGCAGTGAAGAGGGGGCAGCCAAGAAAACACAGCTCCATCATGCCTCATGCAACATCTCTTGGGAGCCCCTCAATACATACAATATAATAACATTAAGAACTTATAACATTGTAATGTTGTAATACTAATGTATTATATGTAATATTAATAATTTTGTAAGAAAATATATTCTATATTTTATTTACTACAACTTATGATATAGTACAATATATTATATAATACCAATAGTATAATATACTGGTAGTGTATTATGTATATTGTGGTATAATAATATAGTACAATATAATAATATATAATGATATAACTGTATATTATGTATTACATATATAACTAATACTACTGCAGTATAGTGGTATAATACAATTTAATATAATATATATAATACTAATATTGTGCTATGTTAATATAATACATTATATATACATATATTAAGAATACAGTATTACTGTATTCTTAATATATGTACAATAATACTCATAAATATAATATTACTGATAATATATAATGATAATGTATAATGATAATACTGTTATTGTATATTTGTATATTTTAAGTTATGTTTTTTTATTGTGAACCACTTGGAGTCTCCATATAAAGTAGGATATAAATAAATAAATAATAAGAAATGCAATTGATGTGTACATAATACATGTTGATAGTGACCTATAAAGAAGGTCTTCCCTCTCTGTATTCCTTCCCAAATCTAGCTCCTGCTTTAGAGTGCTCATGATGTTCACATTTTAAGTACAATCAGTGTAGAGATGCATGAGAGAGATTCAGTTAAATCTCCCCTTCCAAAAGAGAAGTAGTTGGCCTGCCCATCCAACTTATATAAATGGTACAAGTTTTCATTAATCTTGTAGGGCAATGATGTAATACCACTTGTTTCTTTTCTTCCAGATGACTTCTCCTTGCGTGCCATCAGACATATCCATGTCATACCTTCCGCTGGCTCACATGTTTGAGAGAGTAGTGCAGGTAAATGGCCTCTGAAGTTACCTTTGACCCCTGTGATTATTCTTGAGGTCTCTAAACCTGCATGTGCATGGCTATGATGTAGGTAGTTTGGTATATTTATAGACATATTCTGAAATGTTTACAGACCCAGCATATTGAACAGATAGTGTTCCTTACTGCTTAATCTGACTAAATAACATACTCAACAAATACATTGTAAATAATGCAGTAAGATGTGGAAGATATGGAATTTGTGATGCACTCGACTCCGTCTGTATCACAAATGCGTTTGGCAGGGATGAGAGACAGGGCCTTCTCAGCGGTGGCCCCCGGCTGTGGAACGCCCTTCCCAGGGACATTAGATCAGCTCCCTCGCTCTTGACCTTCCGAAAAAAAGGTCAAAACTTGGCTGTTTGAGCAGGCATTTGAAAAGGCAGTGTAACTGACATATGATTAGAACAATTGGATTACAAGATTGGATTATGTTTTATCTAGGAGACGTAATGTTGTTTTTAATATTGTTATGGTTTTAATTTATTTGGTAATGTTTTTAATTGTTTTGAATGCTGTTTGTATGATGCTATTGGCATTCAATTTGTTGCCTTGTGAACCACCCCGAGTCACCATCAGGCTGAGAGGGAGCGATATACAAATGTGTCAAATAAATAAATAAATAAATAAATTTCTCAAGTTGTTTTTGAGACTATTAGAACAACATGTGCAATGTGTAATATGTAATGTGTAATGTGAAAGGGCCCCTGGTGGTCTAATGTATAATATCTGGTGTAGCTAAAGGTTTTTCCTGTAGTAACAACGGGCAAACAGCAAGAAAAATAAATAAAATGCAAAGGAAGAATTTAACACAATTACTTCATCAACAAAGCTGTCAGCTGGCACTTGATGAATGTTGAACTATAATAAAGATCCAAAAAAAGGTCAGATATAATCAGGTTTTGTCTATTCTTATTCAGAATAGACAATAGGCTTGGCAATAGCTTGTGAATGACAAACATCTCTGTCATCACAAAGGTCTTTAAGGGTCCAACTTGCAGCTCGGATGTTTCAATCTTTGTGTACAGAATGATATAATGATATAATGATTTGAAGGCAGTTCTGCTTACATTCCAGACCGTGATGTACAGCAGTGGAGCAAAAGTGGGGTTCTTCCAAGGAGATATCAGACTTCTAACGGATGATATGAAAGTTTTGAAGCCAACAATTTTTCCAGTAGTGCCAAGGCTACTCAATAGGATCTATGACAAGGTAAGATATTGACCTGATGTAAAGCTGTTGCCACTTTAATTCTGTCCATTGTATCACACATGGTAGCAGTTGCTTTCCCAGTCATATTTCACCCCCTAAAAATCATGTTAACTCTAGGTTTTGCAAGAATCTTTAACACCAGATTGCAATCTCACTAGCAAAAGCGATGGGGCAGTTCCATAATACGTTTGAGGTGTGTTGCAGCTGTTTAATGTGCCACCACAATATCTGGGATTGGAAGTATAATGGCAGGACGATAGTACAGGGAAGCAGTGCTATCAGAAATGTATATGAATAGTAGATTTTTGTGGAAAATCATGAGAAGTCCAAAATGACTTTCATAATATGGTGTACAAATCTCTTGTAGGTACAAAGTGGTGCCGACACAGAGTTGAAGAAATGCTTGCTAAAAATTGCTGCGGCTAGGAAGCATGCTGAAGTGAAACAGGGCATCCTACGAAATACCAGCATCTGGGACAAGCTAGTGTTCAAGAAAATCCAAGTATGTTTGTCCCTTTGCAATTTCCATCAAGTGTACAGTGATGTGTACTGACGCTAAGAAGTAAACATGCTGGAGATAATGGTTTAACCATTTATTTGCTGTTTAACAGGACATCATGGGTGGGAAAGTGCGGATAGTAGTCACCGGAGCTGCCCCAATATCTCCATCTGTTCTAACATTCCTCAGAGCAGCATTTGGATGTCAGGTAAGACTAAAGCTTGTATGCTTTCACCTCCGGAGCATTAGTTGACTTTGAGTCTGCTTTTTGTGTTGTTGTCATCTTGCCCATTTGTTAAAATATCATGTGGATGAATAGATTTAACCAGGGCTGAAAGAGCTTCCGGTTCTGTTGGGAAACTACATGATAAACTGTGTAAATGATTACCTAGTGACACTTGGATGGTGATTACATAAACGAAAGAGCATTGATACACATTAAGTGCTTGCTTTCATGCAGTTTTGTGTGAGTTTGTTGACTGGCTGCTGCACTTTGAAGGTTGATTTGATCTATATTAAGAGATCAGTGTAGATGGGGCCTTATTCAGAGGTAGTTTGTAGGGGTGGATATCTCCATCTGTAATACTTTGATTTCCGTAAATTTTTCACCATTTCCATAAAGGGCCCATTATTAGGTCGTTATTTCCACCCTTTCTTATCTTTAACCTGCAATTTAACATTTTACACTTGTTGTGCTCTGTACCCTGCACATCAGGCTGTTTTTAATCTTGTTGTTTTAGATTGTGTGTTGTATTTGGGTGTGTTTTAATCTGTTTTTAATATGTTGTTCTGTATCTTGCCTGTGTGAGCCGCCCCGAGCCTCCCAGGATTGGCGGCATAGAAACCCAATAAATAAATAAATAAATAAAATAAATGCTTCTGAACGCCTCCACTCTTTCCTCCCTGCCGTGCCAGCTGAGAGGCTTCTGAGCTGGGGGGGAAGAGTGCAGGGCATCCCCTCACCGCCTCCTTCCCTGCTGAGAACTAATGCGCGATAGCCTTGATGCGCATTAGTTCTCAGCAGGGAAAGAGGAGTAGAGGGGATGCCCTCCACCCCTCCTTCCCTGCTGAGAACTAACGTGCGTCAAGGCTATCGCGCATTAGTTCTCAGCAGGGAAGGAGGTGCGGAGGGCATCCCCTCGCCTCCTCTTTCCCTGCTGAGAACTAATGCGGAATAGCGGCTTCAGCGTTCTGCTCACCCCCACCCCTCCTTGCCAGCTGGGAACAAATGCACGGGGGTTGATTCCCAGCTGGCGTAACGAATAATAACAAATTTCGTTATTAATTACGTTTCAATTTCAAAATTATTACAAAATTTTTCGGAACACTTTCTATTTAGAAACAACAGCGGCAATCTCCCCCCCATGAGTTTAGAAACAAAATTTTTATAGATCAACCACCCCAAGTAGTTTGCCTCTGCTTTCCCTTTCTGTTGAGATAAGCATTACTTATCCAAAACCACTTCTAGTTTCTGTGGTTAGGTGGGGATTTTGAACCTTTGTTTTCAGGAGTCCTAGACCAGAACCTAAACCACTGAACAGGCGATTTCTCTAACAACAGATATTTTTAACCTGCTTGTGTAGGCAATATTTTGTGTATGGGGTAGAGTGGGAATGGCTACAGGTTAAAGAACATGTTCAACAATCTGTGTAAATAGGAAGAGTCTAGTGGAATTATGTTGTTTGATGTAATGACACCGGGACTGTGGCGCAGCTGGCTGGGAGTCAGCTGTATTAAGATCACTACTGACCGGAAGGTCATGAGTTTGAAGCCTGCCCGGCTCGGGGTGACCAAATTGTGTAGCTTGTTGTCGACCTTTGCAACCTGAAAGACAGTTGCATCTGTCAAGTAGGAAATTTAGGTACCACTTTGTGGGGAGGCTAATTTGACTGATTTATGAGGCCATAAAATCTCAATGAATTATGCGAAGAATGAAGGAATGCAACAGCTCCCTCTGGTGGCCAGAAGCTGGAATGATAAATAGCCTCTAAGTGTCTTTCTATATATGTTGTGTGTCTATGGCAATGAATGTTTGTCATGTATATGTACATTGTAATCCGCCCTGAGTCCCCTGCGGGGAGAGAAGGGCGGAATATAAATACTGTAAATAAATACATAAATAAATACTAGGAACAGCACAACTGTCTATTTTCTAGAGCTGCATCAAATCATGTATTTGTCTTCTTAACCAGATTTTTGAAGCATATGGCCAGACAGAATGCACAGCTGGTTGTACTTTCTCATTGCCAGGAGATTGGAGAACAGGTATGATTTCTTAAATTTAAGTGAAGTTCAGTCTGGAATTCAAATAGTAGGAGGCAAGAAAATCAAAATCTTCACACGAGTTTCAAGAAACTAATCCTTTTTTGGAGGGAGGAGAGGCTTTAAGTCTTTCTTGTAACTATTGTGAATTCTGCAGCAGTATTTTTTATTCTCTTCTTTTTGAACCTGCAATTGACACTCCAGTTTCCTACCAAAATGGGCTCAATGGTCTAGATGTGATCAAAGTTTTCATTTCCATTAGGGAGGCAGATGGAAGAAGCTGCTACGGGGCTATCTAAGTCAGTCCTCTGTAATATGTCGCTCGCTATAAATTTTGCACTGCAATTCTAACAAGCTCAGCAAGCATAGTCACTGATTGGACCAATGGGTGTTATAGGCCAAAATATCTGGAAGTCATTGGGTTGCATACATAACCTCAGCAATACTGTTATGGAAGAGATCCTATAACTGCTAATATAAAGGAGAAAGAGAATTGTTTTAGAAGACAAAGTGTAGCAAGAAGAAATGGGTTGGGATAGCTGAAGCTATTCTTGCAAGTTTCTGTTCTGAACAAGTAATTGTCAAAGATTGCACCAAGATCAAATGGATGATCCCGAGTCACTGTTTTTCTCTTAGGTCATGTTGGACCTCCCCTCGCTTGCAACATCATAAAACTTGAAGATGTTCCTGAAATGAACTACTTTGCATCAAACAATGAAGGGGAGGTAAGCATTCATTTTTGAAATGGCACTGTGTGAATTTGTTTAAAATTAGAAGATTCACATTCATGTTGTGTTCTTCCTTCTCTAGGTCTGCATTAAAGGGCCAAATGTATTCAAAGGTTACCTGAAGGATGACAAAAAAACAGCAGAGGCACTTGATAACAATGGGTGGCTTCATACTGGTGATATTGGGAAATGGCTGCCGGTAAGGGGTGATCATATCAAAAATCTTGTGGGCAGGATGCCTTAGAGAAACTGAATCTGAAAAATGTCCTTCCCTCAAAAAGAGAAGGGAGAATAGTGTTCCTAAAATGTATAGTGCTTGACATAAAAGGCAAAATCATGTCAAGTGATTTTGCCCTGTAGGCTGAATTTTGGTCTATAGAAGTAAGCATGTCCTGTGTAAACTTGAAGCAACAGAAATTTGTAATATCACTCCAAACTAGCACAACCTATATTTTTGTAGCTATTGCAGAAGAGTGTAATATACAAGCTGCAGTTGAAGAGTGGAATGTAAAACTGGTCTCATCTGTATACCTTTATAAAGCGGAATGTTTGTATGTATGTGTGCGGAGGGCGGGAGCGCAGGAGGGCGGAAGGGCGGATATGTGGCAGCCACTTTCACAGGCCACAGCGATATGTGGCAGCTATTTGCATAAAATCCTTTGATTGGCCAGCCTTGGCACTCCAAAATTCTAAGTGCCAGCTATTTGCATAAAGTTCTTTGATTGGCCAGCCTCGCCACTCCAAAATTCTAAGTGCCAGCTATTTGCATAAAGTCCTTTGATTGGCCAGCCTTGGCACTCCAAAATTCTAAGTGCCAGCTATTTGCATAAAGTCCTTTGATTGGCCAGCCTTGGCACTCCAATTCTAGGGCACCAGACAGAGGGCATTGATAGCCACAGATTAGCCAGCATCCCAGAATCCAGGCCTCTACATTCAAACAACAGGATTTCTTCCCACTGAGGGGAAAAATGCACCATCAACATTCCCTCCCCACTTGGCTCTGTGAAAACAAAATGGAATCCTGTTTTCTCCTCCCCCTCAGCTTTTACAAAATGGCTGCCTGCCATTCCGCCTTTTAAAGTTACCAATTACCAGCAGAACAGGCCAGAACATTACAGGCCCCAAAAGAGAGTTTAGGGCAGGATGGCCCACGAATGATGGGATTTGCAGAAAACACTAGCCCCTACAAATCACAGACCAGGCCCAAAATTTACAGTAAGGCTTCATTAACTTGATTTTCCTGACTAGGCCTCAGTTAATAGGACATTGTGTATAGCCAGGCCCCAAAAGAGAGTTTGGGGCAGGATGGGCCACGAATGATGGGATTTGCATCCCACTTCACTTCCCAGAAAACACTGTAGCCCCTACAAATCACAAACCAGGCCCAAAATTTACAGTACGGCTTCATTAACTTGATTTCCCTGACTAGGCCTCAGTTAATGGGACATTGTGTATGGCCTGAATTAACAGTAACCAACCTTGGCACACTGAGCCCCTATGACCCATGATTCATTCTACTGCAGTTTGGAGTAGGGAGGACCATGGATGATGGGACTTGAAGTACCATCACAGGTTATGAGATTTGTAGTACTTTCAAACTCTTCATTCCCCACAGACCAAGGCGGCCCTGAACCACAAGACCAAACTTGGCACACAGTACCCCCATGTCCCACACTCCATCCTACTGCAGTTTAGAGGAGGATGGACCATGAAGGATGGGATTTCAAGTACCTCCATTCACTTCCCAAGCCCGCTGCGACCCTCATCCAGTGCATAATCATGACCACACTTGGCACAAAAAGCCCCCATGACCCAATGGACGTCCTAATGCAGTTCGGAGGGTGGACCACGGATGATGGGACTTGAAGTACCTCCACTCATTTCACCAGACCATTGCCAACCTCATCCAAACACTGATCAAGACCAAACTTGGCACACAGAGTCCCCATGACTCATTCTACATTCTGGTGCAGTATTGAGGAGGATGGACCACGAATGATGGGACTTGAAGTACCTCCCCTCACTTCCCAAGACTGCTGCAATCCTCATTCAATGACTAATGAAGACCAAACTTGGCACACAAAGCCCTCATGACCCACTCTACATCCTGTGCTGTTGGGAGGGGGATGGACCATGGCCAATGGGACTTGCAGTACCTTCACTAACTTCCTGAGACCACTGCAAGCCACATACACATCTAATAGGAACCAACCTTGGCACACAATGCCTTCCTCAAATAACCCGGGCACCGCTGGGTCCTCAGCTAGTTAATTATAAAGGGAAGTGACATTGACACTTGGTTCCTAGCTTCTGGAATTATGCTGTATATCAGACGTTCCCAAACTTTTTTTGGCCTACCGCCCCCTTTCCAGAAAAGAATTTACTCACCACCCCCCTAGAAATTTTTTTTTAATTTTTTTAATAGCAATTAAACAGAAAGATATATGTATTAATATTTCTACCTTTTTCATAAAATATAATAAAGAAAGTTGTAAATTAGAAACATTGAAGTTTGAAATTATGAAACTATTTATTGAACTTAGAATAGAAAGGTAATACAAAAATAGTTAAAACATTCGAAATCATCTTAATGAGAAGGATGAACCTGGTATGCTGCTATCAATCTGGTAATCCTCGGCTCTATTTCCGTCAGCAGTAATCTCAAATCATCGCAATTGACTATTTTGCAATTGGTTTCTTTTTTTTGTTAATAAATTGGTTACCACACTGAATCCATGTTCCACTAAATATGTTGGAGGACATTATTATTATTGTTATAAGACTCAACCAGTTGGAAGGGAACCCCAAAGGTATTATTATTATCTCTTGCTTGGCGAGAGGAGGAGGAGGGAGCAGGAGGGAAGAAGGAGAGACACTCAGAGAGATGGCTCACATCACCGCCCCCACTGCCCCCTCACAGGGGTTCAGCGCCCCCCAAATTCTCCTGGGCCTTCCAGTGCCCCCCTAGATTGCCCCACTGCCCAATTTGGGAACCACTGCTATATATTAACAAAAACTATTGCACACGGCCATATAATGGGTGGTAGGACTTAGATTGCAGTTCATCCACAAGAGGATCACAAAATGCCTGTCATTGGGTAAGATTTTTCTAAACAGTGCTACACTGGGCAAAGTTCTGCTTCAGGCATCATATTGATATATGCCACTAAGTCAGTTTTGACTTATGTTAACTCTCTGAATGAGAAACTTCCAAGATCCCCAGGCACCAACTGCCTTGCTCAGGTCCTGCAAATTCAGGGCCATGGCTTCTTTGATTAACTCAATCCACCTGTAGTGTGGTTTCCCACTTTTATTATTGACTGTCATTTTTCCCAAGTATTATTCCTAGCTGTTAATGCCAAATCAGTAATCTTGTTTAGCAGATTAGTTGTGCCTTGACAGCTGAGAGACTGCAATATTTAATTCAAGTATATACAAGAGAAACATATTTTGGCACAGGGGTTTAAATATGAAACCAAGAGTAAAGCTGGTCTACTATTTAAAGATTTTAGCACTAGCTGTATGAAATTATTCTTAACCTTTATAGTAATTATGGATGGTCTGCACATTTCCTGCACTCAGCATTTGGGTACTAAATCGCGGCAGTGGGATCCCTTTAGTGATGATCACAGCATTATTCATACATCAAACAATGACAAGTAGTATTTACAGTATATTAGGAGATGGGCTCAGGGCAATGTTGATCTTGGGCCACATTCTGCCTTACTAAGACTACTTTTGTACACTATAATATTTACCCCAAAAAAATCAGTTTTTCACAACCAACTGAAGACTTGTGATTTTTTTTGAGGGGGGCACTTAGAGCATCCTGTGTAGTTGCTCCAAGCTGTTCAGAGAGTGCTGGAACAACAAAAGTGGTGTCATTCGACCAGTACAGTTGCCTAGTCCTGTATTAGCAACAGTAAAATACTGGGTGATATGAAAGCCCCATAATGGCCAAAGTTGGTGCTTTTTCTTGGACAGAGCTGTGTATTTTAGGTAGCTTGGCACAGGTGCAATGCAAAATACTAGCACATTACAAGAAAAAAAGTCATCAATTGTCAATTTGTCTAGTTTAGAAGGAAAAGGTATGTGCGTCTGTATGTCATTGTGTTATTAAGTACCTCTGGCAGAAAAATGCCTTGGGTTGAACTCAAGTGACAGTCATAACCTGTAACTCACAGTTATGATTAGGAGGACTTTACTTATGCCATGTTTAGTTTATATGCTACTGTTTGCCCCTTAAAATGCCAGTATCTGTGGTGTTCAGATTAAAAAGATAGCCTGGTTCAGTCAATTTATCTTCAGGTACATATTTGTGGGAAATGGTTTTGGTTTGGAATCCTAAAAAACTAAGTAGCTTAATAATAGAGCATCATAAGTAAGATTAAAAGCTATTCTTGTACTTTATGAAGCTGGAATTACTTTAAAAAGATGCCACGTTATTCTCTGGATGGCACAGAGAAACAATCCACCTGGTTAGACTTATTCCCATGTGCCAGCTCATGTGCAAGTGTTCTAAGTCCAAAGTCATTTTCCATTAATAAAAGGTGTTTATTGTGAGGTGAAACCTCAGCAACAGGCTTGAGAGGGAATTGAAGTGAGGCAACGGAAACTTTGGACTTAAACCTCTTGCACACATAAATGAACCCCATTAGTGTGGATTGCTCCTCATGGTAAGTACCAACCCCCACATTCTTTCATTTTCTTCCTCTTTAGAGTCACATTACAAGTATGTGATTTGGTGATATATTGAAATGGTATTTGGTAATATATTTCAAATAATAAATTACAAGCAAATCTGTTTCCCCCCCCCCCCCTTTCAAATTATTTTTTCCGATAGACTGGGGCACTGAAGATCATTGACAGAAAAAAGAACATTTTCAAATTAGCTCAGGGAGAATACATTGCACCCGAAAAGATTGAAAACATCTACATCAGAAGTGGTCTTGTGGCACAGGTCTTTGTACATGGTGAGAGCCTACAGGTGAGCCATAGTCCTTTTAAAGCAATTTCTTGAAGTATGGTGTTGTCATGTTGGCTCTTAAGCAAAATACTCAAATCTGAATAATCACAGATTTGCTGTTGTGCAGAACAACAGCAAGATTATAAATAGACAACATGCTAAACAAAACCCCAGAAATTTTCTTTTCAAAAAGACATATGAGCTTTTTTCACCCCAGCGGGGCGGATTTAAGTGGGTTGTTTTGTGTTAACAAAATATGAAGTGTTTTCTGTTCCTGGTTTAAAAGTGTTATTTCCTGTTTGTGTAATACTTACTTTAAAAGTAGTTTTTATACTTCAGGAGCTTTTCTTTGAGGCTGCCACAAACTGTCAAATTGGATCCCTCTAGAGAGAGGGCGGGTTGTTGTTGCTGTTGTTATTATTATTATGGTCAGCCGAGTTGCGTTTTCCCACCTTCGCCAGGCTCGGAAGCTGGCCCCCTATCTGTCCTGCCGCGATCTGGCCTCAGTGATCCAAGCAACAGTCATCTCAAGATTAGACTACTGTAACGCTCTTTACATTGGCCTACCTTTGCCGGTGATCCGGAAACTTCAGCTAGTGCAAAATGTTGCAGCCCGCGTGCTCACAGGCACACCTGTGGGCTACCGCATTACACCTATACTGCGGGAACTGCACTGGCTACCTATCCAATTCCAGATTACCTTCAAAGTGTTAGTTCTGACTTTCAAGGCCATGTATGGTCTGGGACCAGTGTACTTGAGGGACCGCCTCTCCCCATATTGTCCCATGAGATCACTGAGATCTGAAGACAAAGATCTCCTACTTGTCCCAAGCGCCAAAGCCTACCACCTCACGTCAACGAGAAGGCCATTCTCGATCATTGGCCCTACGCTTTGGAATTCCCTGCCGCTGGAAGCTAGGCCGCTCCGTGACCTCCTGGCTTTCCGGAAAGCCTGTAAGACCTGGCTATTTCGGCAGGCTTTTGTAACTGAGTCAGCTTAAATACTCGTCAGTTGAACGATTATTGCTGTCAATGCACTCTTTCAGTGTTTATTGTTCCTGTTTTATTGTGGTTGCGGTTTTAGTGTTTTTACTGTTTTAGGCATTATTGTATTTTGTATCCCTGCACCTGTGAGCTGTCCCGAACCACCTGGGTGTGGCGGCTAAGAAGTCCAATAAATAAATAAATTATGGCAAAACTATAGCAAAATGTGCTGCAGGATGTCTTGCAAGAGCAACATTTTTGCGGTTTAATAAACTTTCCCCATGTTTTTATGATCTAATTATTTAGGAAATGACATTTATGACACAGGAATAAAAATTGTGTTACAAAGTGTAATATGATCACACCTGGGACAGGGGCACAGGACCCCCCCCCCAAAAAAACCAAAACAAAACACAACTCTGAGAGTCCTTTCCACCCAAAACTGAATTTAAAAGGTTTCTTGTTTAACATGTGACAACGCTTTTGGAAATCTCTAAGCCCTCCAACACAACTCCATGGTTTGGATATTTATCTGCTTTTTCAAACAGTCTTTCTTGGTGGGCGTAGTTGTTCCTGATCCAGAGACACTTCCAGCGTTTGCAGGGAAACTGGGAGTAAATGGTTCATACGAAGAAATCTGTAAAAATCCAGTAAGTGCCACTCTTATCTTCCTGAAAAACGGCTTTCTTCATTTGAAGGCAAGCTTGTGCTAACTCTCCTTCAAATGAAAGTGATAATTGTTTTAAGGATAATTGTATTTAATGTCTTACATGCTATTCCGTGGTTAGATGTACATTTGTTTGAAAACATTGGCCTCTCATATGAAACTTGGTATGGTAAACTATGGCCTCTCACTTGAAACTTGCAAGAAGTGATCTGAACATATTCAGTATTTATTACGGTCAATGACCAGCATAAAAAATGTATGAACATTAGGATGTACAAACATCAGGGTACACATACATGTACAAACACATGCACACAAATGTACAAACGTCAGCGTACACATAGGCAAAGTTTAAAACCCAATATTAAAAAGATAGTTAAAATGGTATTAAACATTTAAATGATAAATTGACAATGGTAAAACTGAAATAAATATTGTATTTAAGTGCCTGTGTATCTTCAAGACGGGTTTGGGTACCCCTTATTCTAAACAGTGTATTTGCATGAAATATTTTGAAAATAGGACCCAAGTTGATACAGGAAATTAATTAATGGTTCATAATGAACCTTATATATATAGCCTAAAGGTATGTATTTATACACAATATTGTTGCACATGGAATAAAGTTTGTGTATATTGAACCATCACAAATTTAAATGTCATATCAGCCGTAAAATTTGGAATTTTTGATTATTTTGAATTTTGGAATTGCAGATAAGGGATTATGAACATGTACAATCTGCTTACTACATTAGATTTGAGCAGTAGAAGAGCTTTAAAAAAGATGGAAAGGAAATGGGTGTACAATGCAACAAATTCTGAAGTGGAATTTGTATACTGGGAATGGTACAATGAGGCGAATGACAGGAGGGTGTTTAAACAGACATAGGCAACATGTGGCTTTCCATATTTTGTTGGACTCCATCTCCAGATGGATTAATTGCACTTTTTACCCACCTACATCTCTGGTTTTGCAGTCCCGTCTCCCCCTCAACAAATTGTTACCCTTCCCTTATCTAAAAGTTATAAAATACCACTCATTAAAAAAACCTTCCTGTTTCCTCTAGGCAGTGAAAAAAGCTATCTTGATGGACATGGTCAAGTTGGGAAAAGAAGCAGGTCTCAAGTCCTTTGAACAGGTAAGTTATTTATCAAGCAATTTTCTCAAGTCTACTGCTGTAAAATGGCTTTGGATATAATGAGCTCAAATGCAAAATTAGAAAGATGTGATGCAGCAATTTAAGAATAGACTAAAATAATACATTTTAAAATGACTATTCTTTTCATATTTTTCTACTGTAGCAAAGTTGGTTTTGAACCCAGTTGTTCATCCCAATTAGATGAGAAGCAAGAGGAATTTTAGTAAATCAAATATGTAGATTCTGCTCATTCAGTGAGTCCACAGTATCTAGGACTAACCATTAGATTAAGATTTACAATACGAACAATAGTGGTGGATAAACTCTTGTAAACATGGAATAGATCAAGTAGCTAATTCACACAATGACCTGCCAAATCCAGTTTAGCTAGACTGTTCAAACAATATTGCACTAAGGGATATGGCTGGAATTATTTCATTTATGTATTTATCTCAAACAGTTGTAAACACCCCCCCCCCCCCCACAAGGGGACTCAGGGTAGTTTGGAGAGAAAACACGTATAACATGTTGCTTGTAAATTACACTGAGATATTTTTAAAATAGGGATACATTATTTTGTTTATTAAAGCAAATAATGCATCATATCTAGAACAAATACATGGTATTAAAAACTTGGGTTAAAAATTACCGAGGGCTAATAAAAATGCCTATATCATTTTTGTGCTATATGAAAAAAGCATGTTACAATGCAATGAGTTTTGGATGAGGGCTCTGAGAAATATTCAAATCCCGATTCAGGCATGGAAACCCCGTGGGTGAAAGCAGGCAAATCACACTCTGAATTTTGCAAACTGACTAGCAAAGTCAACTAACCCTTATATCTCTATAAGAATAATGCATAAATAATATAAATCATACAGAGAGTCTGAGGATTCTATAAGAAAATATAAATATATTTGTGCGAATAGTGAATAGTGAGCACCGAAGACGCACACCTAGGGTTCCCATATGTCCCTTATTCTAAGGGACGTCCCTTATTTTGGCCCTAAAATTTGTGTCCCTTATTTTCAGGCCCTGTCCCTTATTTTTGACTAGCAGGACAGGACTGGGCGGGGTTGACTAGAGGAAGCTGCACGCTGCAGTTTCCACGGCAATGCCTGCCCGGGGATTCCAACTCACAGGGCAGCCTGCGTCCCCGTTGGAAGGAAGAGGCGATACAGGACTTTTTCAAAGTACAGTAGACTAAATAACCATTACCCAAGGGGAATGTTGGATCATGTTGGATAAAGATAGTTTCTGGTTGCTTGAGAGTTACTCTTAAAATAGGCCTAGCTGTGCATCCCAATACTATACAATGCTGTGTATCCCATACTATACTATACCATTAACTATTGACATAATAATCATGAAGATGTACTGTCTTATAAAATTTATTTTATTTTAATGTTTAGACAGTGCACTTTTAAAGTCAGCAAAGTCAAGTACTAAATACAGATGGAGAAAATTAGGTTGTTCTGATGTTTTTTCTGCATGACAAAGCATGCAGAAACATACCATGTACTGTTAAGAGGGTATAAGTCAGTTTCTTTTGTGAGTTTCAATCATTATCTTATTCTGTTAATAAAACTATTTCTACCTAATGTTTGAGTTTCAAGTTTTTAATGAAGTGTCCCTTATTTTTGTGAAAAATCCCGTAAATGTCCCTTATTTCTTATATCAAAAAATGACAACCCTACGCACACAGTACCGTACTACATAGAGGTATTGAGTCCATATATCTCATATAAACATAGTCCAAGTATAGTCCATGAGACGTTGCAAAGGTAGTAGATCCAAAGAATCCTGGATTTTCCTAAGGAGCCCTCACTGCTGGCTCCTCAGTGTCCAGCGTGATTGCATTGTTGATGTTTTGCCGGAGCTGAGTTTTTTCCGCACTGAATTGACACCACACTATTTGGATCTTTAATATCACTGGATTCTTTGGATCTACTACCTTTGCAACGTCTCATGGACTATACTTGGACTATGTTTATATGAGATATATGGACTCAATAATGCCAGTCTGAGTCCCTTGATAGAGGTGAGAAGGCCGGGGTAAAAAAGTTTAAAATAAATAAATATAAATAAATACCTCTATGTAGTACAGTACTGTGTGCTTCTTCAGTGCTCACTATTCACACGAATATATTTATATTTTCTTATAGAATCCTCAGACTCTCTGTATGATTTATATTATGCATTTTTTAAAAATTTAAACTTTTAATCAAGTTATGTGCAATTGATTTCACCTGGTGCAGATACACATAAAAAGGCATCACATAGCCATATTCTCTGGGAGTGGCGGCTAAGAAATCTAATAAATAAATAAATAAATAAATAAATAAATAATATTTAGTAATTCCACGGTTCCTAACAGCTAGTAATCTGGCTGGGATTTTTGGGAGTTGAAGTCCATAACAGCTGGAGGCCCAAAGGTTGGGAACCACTGATCCAACATTGTTAACATCAATAGTTATGCATTTTTCTTATAGAGATATAAGGGTTAGTTGACTTTGCTTGTTAGTTTGTGTTAGTCATACATTTGCTCTAATTTTTGCCAATGAATGAATTTTGCTCAGTAAACCATGTGATAGGTTCGCCTTCTGGTTGCCACAAGCTACAGATGACTTTGAGGCACAGAACAATAAAGACAGGATTAGTTGACCACACTTGACGTACTAATACAAAAATGAAGAAGAGAGAAATGCAGCATATTTTCTGACCCAAATAATAGTATTGCTTCTCCAAGGTAAAGTGTCAACCTTGGCTGTTAGGCAAATGCTATTTTTGACACATCAAACAAACATGTTCAACATTCATTTTCATAACAAACTTTTTTTTTTGCAACCAGGTGAAAGACATCTACCTTCATCCAGAAATGTTCACGGTTGAAAACGGACTCTTAACCCCAACACTGAAAGCAAAGAGAGCAGAAGTATCCAAACACTTCAGGAGTCAAATTGATGCACTCTACACTTCAAATATGTAGGGATTGGGAAGAAATCAAAGTTACCTTGGCTAAATGTGTTTATGGTGGACTATGCAAGCGTTTCCCAAGGCAATGGAAGATCCTTTCCTATTTAAAGAAAAATAAACGCCCATGCTTGGCTAATGTATCACCAGGTTGCAATGCACCTTTCATAAAAATGGTTAAGGTGTTCAAGTGGAGCAGGTGGTTTGTTTTGCACAAAACATATTGGGAAGCTGCTTTGGCACTATATTTCATTACACAACCCTAATAGAAATGAAGAGGCCTGATGGTTTGAATAGTTGGAATGTATGGCTGTTCATCCTGAAGTCTGCCTCCACTTGACCAAAGTTATGATTAAATGCTAATTTAATCTGCTCCTTTCTCAGTGGCTGTACACTAAGTAAGGGTATGTAATATATTATCATCTCCTCAGTATCTTGATTTGTACAGTCATGTTTGTATAATATTTTTTCCCCCGAGGAAAGCTATGCACTTCATCATTTTGCAATAGACACTCAAATGTTTTAACATCAAATGTACATATCCTCTTTCTATCCAAATACTGTTAAGGCACAAACTGATTGTATTATTGAAAAAAATATGAATGTAAAAAATAAAGAAATTGCACTTTTGGAAATGTCTTCTTCTGTTAAGGACTTGTTACCTAAAATGTAATAATGTGAAGAGAACAGTGACTTTCTCTGGCATTACTTCGCGAACAAAGATTCTTAGGAAGGACTCATCCCACACTTTTTACAAGTGCGTTGATGACTAAAAAGGCCAAACCGAGACCGTCAGGTCCAGTTGCAGAAAGCACAGCAGAAAGTCTCCTTGGGTGATGTTTCCAAGTTGCGGTTCTTTCTGCGTTGTCATTTCTTTTCAAGACCCGTTTGGCATGTCTTCCCGAAAGAGGCCGCAGCATTGTGGATAATGCGTCTCCATGCCTCCCGATGTAAGGCCAGGGTGGACCATTGTTGGTGATCAATCTGGCCGAGCCTGAGATGTTTCAGGGAATCCTTATATCTCTATTTGGGGCGCCTCTCTTGCGCTGATCCGTGGCGAGTTCACCGTAGAGTAGTATCTTTGGGAGGCGGTGGTCCTCCATCCTAGAGACGTGCCCTGCCCAGCGCAGCTGTGTTCTCAATAGCATGGCCTCAATGCTGGTGATCCCTGCTTGTTCAAGGACAGCAACATTCGTCACAGTCAGTCCAGTGTACATTTAGGATTGTGTGAAGACAGCGCTGATGGAAGCGTTCGACGAGTCGTAGGTGTTGGCGATAGGTGACCCATGTTTCAGACCCATATAGAATAGAAAGTACGATAGCTCTGTACACACAGATTTTGGTGCTTTGCCTCAGGTGCTTGTTGCTCCAGACTCTTTTGTGAAGCCTTCCGAATGCACTATATGCCTTTGCTAATCTGTGATCTATCTCTTTATCAATCTTGGCGTCTGAAGAGTGACAGCTGATAGTTAAATCAGTACTTCTCATCCTGAGTACCTGTGAGACTTTTGCCTACTGACAGGGAAAAGCAAAATCATAAAAGGTTTGGAAAGTATGCCCTGTGAGCAGCTTAGGCAGCTTTGTGTTTAGTCTGGAGATGATTAAGAAGTGACAGAAGAGCCATGTTTAAATAGTTGAAAGGATGTCATATTGAAGATGGGCAAACTTGTTTTGTGCTGCTTGAGGCTAGAATATTTATTTATTTATTATTCGATCTTATATTCCGCTCCTCCCTGCAGGCTCGGGGCGGATTACAACATACATTAAAAACGTGCTGCGCATACACCTGCAGCCATACATAACATAAACATAAAACATAACCAGTGTACATAAAACCATAAAATTCAATCTTTAAAAACTCCAGGCATGAACCCCTCAGGGCAGATCAATTAGTCAAAGGCCAGTTTGAAGAGCGCAGTTTTGCAGGCCCTTCGAAAAGGACCGAGCTCTATAATCGCTCGGGTAGCGTTAGGCAGGGAGTTCCACCATACTGGGGCCGCCACAGAGAAGGCCCTCTGCCTAGTTGTGGATAGATGGCAGGAGCGGATTGATGGAACCAGTAGCAAATTTTGCTCTTCTGAACGTAGTGATCTCGGGGGAACGTACGGGGCAAGGCGGTCCCTCAGGTACGCAGGCCCTAGACCGTGTAAGGCCTTAAAGGTTAATACCAACACCTTGAAGGCAATTCGGTACTCTATAGGAAGCCAGTGCAGTTGCCGAAGGATGGGAGTAATATGCTCCCTCACTGGTGCTCCCACCAGCAAGCGAGCAGCGGCATTCTGCACTAGCTTGAGTTTCCGGATTGTCGACAAGGGAAGGCCAACGTAGAGGGCGTTACAGTAGTCCAGATGACCGTCGCTTGGATCACCGTGGCCAGGTCATCCCTGGACAGGTAGGGTGCCAGTCGCCTAGCCTGACGGAGGTGGTAGAATATATACAATCAGGACACGGGGTCCTTTCGAATAGACAATTAGTAAATCTGCTATAAATCTTTTCCCAAGTGGGATTACCGCAAGTAGGCAATGAAAGTCCAAATTATTCAATATAGTCAAAAACTCTGTATTCAATATGAATCCCAAATTATAAAGTTCAATATTCATTCAATGGGTATACAGTACAAAGGTTCCAAATGAAATGAGGATCGAAAACAATCTTCAGGATATGGTGTTACCATAGTCCAAAATCAAATTCTTCCGTATAATCCGGTATGGCAGGAGGTGGCAACATTCTTTTACATCCCTGGGGTATACTCAGCCGACGAGCAATAGTTAAACAAGAATTCCATAACTCATTTCGAAAGCTTTTATGCCACGTCTCCACGATTCAGGATCTACCTATGCATGGAAGAATGATTTATACCGTTTGGGGACTTATGAAGGGGATTATACCGGGCCTTGAAAAAGACTGGAACACGGTCGAAACGAGTTATGGAATTCTTGTTTAACTATTGCTCGTCGGCTGAGTATACCCCAGGGATGTAAAAGAGTGTTGCCACCTCCTGCCATACCGGATTATACGGAAGAATTTGATTTTGGACTGTGGTAACACCATATCCTGAAGATTGTTTTCGATCCTCATTTCATTTGGAACATTTGTACTGTATACCCATTGAATGAATATTGAACTTTATAATTTGGGATTCATATTGAATACAGAGTTTTGGACTATATTGAATAATTTGGACTTTCATTGCCTACTTGCGGTAATCCCACTTGGGAAAAGATTTATAGCAGATTTACTAATTGTCTATTCGAAAGGACCCCGTGTCCTGATTGTTTGTATATGAACTTGATGCACTTCCCCTTATTCTTTATTACTGGAGGTGGTAGAACGCCATTTTGCTGACCATGGAGACCTGGGTCTCCATGGTCAGCAAGGGGTCTAGTTGGACACCCAAGCTCTTAACAAGGGATGACAGGCTAAGCTGCTCGCCATCCAGGGTAGGCAACCGGCACCCACCCAGCCCAGGGCGACCAGGCCACAAGATCTCCGTCTTCGACGGGTTCACCTTCAGCCGGCTGGAACGCAGTCAACCAGTCACGGCTTCAAGGCATCGATGGAAACAATCGGGTACGGTATCCGGCCTGCTGTCCATTCTCAGCAAAAGCTGGGTGTCATCTGCGTACTGATAACCCTCCAGACCAAAGTCACGAACCAGCTGGGCCAGGGGGTGCATATAGACGTTGAATAATAAGGGGGAGAGGATGGCCCCCTGGGGGACCCCACAATTTAATGGGAGTCTCCCAGAGGTCCCCCCGCCCCCCTCCACACGTTGTCCCCGATCCTGGAGGAAGGAGGCCACCCATTTAAGGACAGTCCCCCTCACCCCAGTCACGGCTAAACGGTGGGTCAACAAGGCGTGATCTACTGTATCAAACGCTGCTGTTAGGTCTAACAGAACAAGCAGTGCTGATCCCCCCTGGTCAAGCTGGCGGCGAAGTTGGTCTGTAATGGTGACAAGCACGGTCTCCATCCCATGCCCAATACGGAAGCCGGACTGGAAGGGGTCAAGCCCAGCTGTGTCGTCTAGGAACCGCTGCAGCTGATCCGCTGCTGTCCTCTCAATTACCTTGCCTAAAAAAGGCAAATTAGACACAGGTTGGTAATTGGAGGGAGCCGAAGGATCTAAATTCGGCTTCTTCAGCAGCGTTCTTACCATTGCCTCTTTCAACCCCCCTGGGAACACTCCTTGCTCAAGGGAGCTGTTGATAATCTTTCCCAGGGGGCCATGTAGCCCCTCCCGGCAAGATCTAATCAGCCAGGAGGGGCACGGGTCAAGGGAGCAGGTAGTTGGTCTAGCTGCAGCCAGTATCCCATCGACAGCTGTTGCATCCAGCAGTTGGAAACGGGTGAAGGTGGGCCCGCCGAGTGGCGGCGGAGTCTCGAGCTCATTCACTGTATCAAGAGTGGCTGGGATGTCCCAGCGGAGGGTCGAGATTTTGTCGGCAAAAAAGTTCTGAAAGGCCTCAGCTGTTGGTGCCAAACCCCTCTCGTTTGGGACAGCCGGAATTGTAGTCAGAGACCGAATTATTCTAAAAAGTTGGGCTGGGCGTGAACTAGCCGACTCTATCAAGGAAGAATAGTGGACTTTTTTGGCATCCTTGATAGCTTGCTCATAAACCTCTTTGAACTGTTTATAAGCTAATCTCGATGCTCCGTCGCGACGATCCCGCCACACGTCCTCTAGCTGTCTCTTCCTCCGTTTCATCGCTCGTAGCTCCTCAGTAAACCAAGGTGAGCGGAGGGTGAGAGAGCGTCTGGGAGCGATCTCGTCTAAGGCAGCGGAAAGACAGGTGTTCCAATGTTCCACTTGCCCGTCGACTGAGTCGCTGGGGAGTTCCAAGTCCCTCAGAGCATTCAGGAACCGAGTGGGTTCCATAAGTCTCTTTGGGCGAACCAAAATAGGTTCGGCACCCTTACCGAGTGGGGGGGGGGGCATTTCAAGAAGGGCTTCCAGGACACTGTGGTCGGACCATGGAACCTCCGTTATAGAGGCTAGGACCACCTGAATTCCGGCCGCGAAGATCAGATCCAGTGTGCGCCCGGCCTGGTGTGTGGGGCCGGTCTTACAAAGTGAGAGTCCTAGTGCCTCCATGGTAGACACTAGGTCCATGGCTGCTGTTGAAGGGGAGGTGGTGTCGGCGTGGACATTGAAGTCCCCCAACACAATATGTTTAGGGAACCTCAATGCCCACTCCGAGACCATCTCCAGCAGCTTAGGCAGGCTCCCTGCTGGCGCGTTGGGTGCTGGGTACACCAACAGGAAGGCTACACTCTCACTGGCACCCCACACCAGACCGGCACATTCTATTCCTGGGATGTTCGCCGTCGGAATCGTCCTGGAATTAAGATTGTCTCGACGGAGAATGGCCACCCCCCCCCCTTCTCTGTCCTCATCTGGCAACTAGCAACAAACCCCGGTGATGCCAACTCGTGCATAAGGACCTCATCTCCCTCTTGCAACCAGGTTTCAGTGAAACATGCAAGGTCGACCTTCTTCTCCAGGAGGAAGTCCCTGATGGTTCCCGTCTTATTACGCACAGACCTAGTGTTTGCTAGTACCAGAGTTGGAGGATAGTTGGAGACTCTCCATCTGCGTGCCTGGGGATAGCTCGTAGGTCAGAAGGAGGACGAGCCCATATGGAGCAATGGATTCAAACTATGGGAAAATGTTCCACCTAAAGATTAGGAAATTTCTGACAACTGTTCAGCAGTGAAATATGATTCTTTGGAGTAGTAGAGAACCTTCCTTCCTTAAAAGGTTTTTAAACAGGTTGGATGGACATCTGTGGTGAATGTTTTATGTATTCCTACATGGGGTGAGGGGAGGTTAGGTTGGATGGCCCTTGCAGTCTGTTCCAACTTTCTTGGTCAAGGGTTGTGACATGTGTAAATGCTGTTTGTGGGCTAACGGCTTACTAAATGTAAGATTCCTGTTGCTGAAAGCAGGTAGCCTCAGGTCTGTGGTTATTATACTGAAAGTTTTACCTTTTGCTAAATCACACTTACTTACTTAGGCGATCCCTCATTGTCCGAGTAGGATAATCTTCCAAGATCAGTGTACTGGTGGGTCCGTAGGTGACTGTGGAGCCCTATTCTTGATTGGCATCTTCTCCCACAGTGAGAGCATTGGTTTCCAGGTGGAAGACAGTCTCAGTCGTGGTTGGCTTGACGTGCCTTCCTCTTGGCACATTTCTTTTTCATCCTCCATTCGTGCCTCTTCAAATTCTGCAGCACTGCTGGTCATAGCTGACCTTCATCTGGAGTGCTCAAGGGCCAGGGCTTCCCAGTTCTATGTCTATGCCAGAGTTTTTAAGGTTGGCTTTGAGCCCATCTTTAAATTGCTTTTCCTGCCCACCAACATTCCATTTTTCATTGAGTTCGGAGTAGAGCAACTGCTTAGGGAGATGTTGGTCGGGCATCCAGACAACGTGGCCAATCCAGCGGAGTTGATGGCGGACCATCACTTCAATGTTGGTGGTCTTTGCTTCTTCCAGCACACTGACATTTGTGTCAAAGAATAGTAATGGCTACATGCTGTAGAATTAGTCATAAAGACGAGTGAACCTTTATTTTGCATAGCCACATCAAATATAGTAATTTATCACTGAAGATGCTATGATGTTATGCATATGGGATTACTTCTCAAACATTATTTTAACAAAATATAGTGAGGATAACTCCTTACTATTCTTTCAACAGTGCCAGTGTTTGCCCATTTCAGACTAAATTCATGAGGCTGATAGTTATTGAAGAACCAATCTTGCTGTCAGTTTAAATGTACTTTGAAATGCTATGTATGACCTGCACAGCTTAATTTCTCTGGATGATGCGGACCGACTGTGTGAGAGTGACACATAAATTGCTCTTATCCTTATGTACCAAAAAGGAAAGGACAGCCTTTGATACTCCATCCCCCACACATAAAAGGCTGGCACTTTTTTACCCCAGCATTGTTGAGCTAACATATATTTGGACATAACTTTGTACCTCATTAGCTGCAGAGAATAGAATAGAGTTTGCATGCCTCTCTGGCTGCTATTCCCCATTTGGGGTCAGGGACATTGGGACAATGGAGGGGCAGAAGCTGTCCTGGGATTCTGGGAGAGTGTTTTCTGAAATAGGTAGAAGGCGATTTACAAGGATTCTTGAGAGGATTTTCCTACCAGATATTTGAAGATACCTCGATACTTTCCACGCCCTGTTCTTTTCCCCTTTTTGAAAAGAGTGATGATGGTAGCATCTTTGAAGTCTGCTAGGATTTTCTCAGTTGCCCACACTTTTTCAATGAGCTGATAGAGGTGTTGTGCCAGCTCAGGCCCACCCTCTTTAAAGATTTCAGCAGGTATCCCATCAGGTCTGCTGGCTTTGTTGGTTTTTAGTTGGTTGATGGTGTTGCTGACTTCGTTCAAACTAGGTGGTGCTGCAAGCTCATCTCTGGTTTGTTGTTGTGGGATTTGTGAATTTCTTTGGTCACATTAGAGCATGGTTAAGGAGGTTGCAGTAATGCTATTTCCAACATAGTGCAATTGATATTTTATCCTTCAGAAGTTTGGTTCCATTTGATGAGCGCAGAAGGTGGATGCTATGATTTCTTGGTCCATAAATGACCTTTGGGGCGTTAATGAATCCCCATGCATCATTGGGATTTCTTGAGCCATTTTTGTTCACCAGATATTCCTGAGTTCTCTGGTCCTTCTTTGGACCTTGGCTTTTGTACCAACGTAGTGCAGTTGGTGTCTCTCTGCCATATTTGGAAGGCTTTCCTTTTCTTAGCAATTAACTGTTGGATCTGTCATTTTCATCAAACCAGTCTCGATGTTTCTTAGTTTGGTATCCAATGGTTTATTTGCAGGCTGTGGTGATGGAGGTCTTCAGTTTGTTCCAATGTTTCTCAATGTTTTCAGGGTATTCTATGGGTAGATGATCCATGAGTATTGTTTGGAGAATGACGTATTTGGGGGGCTCTTCAAGGGCTTGGGTGTTCATTTTTCACCTTACATTTCTTCCTTAGAGTCTGCGTTTGGGGGCAATCTTGATGGCCATTGTGGATTGGATTAACCTGTGGTCTGTCCAGCAGTCATCAGCACCTGTCATGCGTCTTGAGGAGCACACCACAGCAGTCTGTGGTAAGATTGATTACATAGTCTAAGAGGTACCAATGCTTTGACCAGGGGTGCTTTCATGATGTCTTAAACTTATTTTTCTGGTGGAAGAGTGTGTTTGTAATGACAAGAATGTGTTCTTGCATATTTGGTGAGAAACAGGATGCCATTTGGGTTGCTGTTTTCAACCCCATCTTTTCCTATGATCCTTGGCCACAGATTGAAGTCTTGTTCACCTCTTGCGTTAAAATCCCCCAGGAGGATGATTTTCCCTCCTTAGGTATTTCTGATACCTAAGGACATTTGCCCAAAGAATAAGCTGACACCACTGGAGGCTACAATTTCCCCCCTTACCATACAAATTTGAAGTAAAAACTCTTCTATAATATTGCGGTATACTTTTCTCTAAATACACACTGGATAATAAATACATAATACATCTTGGTGTTTATTTCTGGTTCACATAAAAAGTTGCCACATGATTGCAAAATAATTCCAGGTATCAAATCTACTTACATTTTCACTCATTCAAACATCTTACAATTTCCAAAGTGGGGAATGAAAGGGGCCAACCGGCAATGTAGCATTAATAGACAAGAAAAGCAGACTACATATGCAAAGAAACATCTTATGAAAACTAAGCAAAAAAACCCTCACATAATTTTTAAAAAGGAAAACAGATCAAATGTGTTCTGGACCTGTGAAAGCTTCAATATAAAAAGGCATCCACGGAATGGCTTCCTCCATTTAAAAAAAGTGGCAAAAGGTATTTCAGGTTATGGCACGGGGCACCCATTCCTGTGAATACACAGAAAACCACTCTTTGTTCAAAGCTCAGGTCTAGAGTAGTATACAGAACATTTCAAGTAAGAGGACAATGGTCCAAAAGAAACATTTCCATTGACTTTTTAAAAAGGGGAGGTGGAAGGGCTATCTTGATTTCTTTTCTCCGTCCAGCAGCTGATCAGTTTCGGAATCATACAGGCATTTCTCTACACACCTCCTCGGAAACCAACCTCTGACTCTCTTTCCATCTAGCATTGAGAGATAAATAATAATAAACATTAGCCATAGCATACAACAACGTACCCCATGAACATTGCAGACATTCACGTTTATCACAGACTAAACCTATTTATTCTCACCACCAAGTACTGAAATCCATCATACATATCAAAGAATATTTAACCAAGGTGCCACAGCATGACTAGTTTGTGAAGAGGTGGTTAACTTTCTGAAGAAATCCAGCCTACTGAGTGGTATCTAAACCTGACTATCTGCTAGCAGAACAGAATTAGTAATACTTATAGGTTAGCTAAAGAAGTTTTTAAAGGAGAAGTATCACTGTGGGCTAGGGGAAAAAAACTTAAAATGTCCCTCAGGGCAATGTGAGGCTAGCAACAGAAACTCAAAGATGGGTTCAAACTTTTGAGAGTCTAAGATTTTCCAAAATATCACAAAACGTTTTCCTCTTTTTAATGGATTTGTGCCACTGTTTAATGGATTTTGTTTTATTTTTACACATGACTAGCACAGCTACCTGTGAATACCATACATTTATTGGCTTTGAAGACACAACCAAAAGCCATATTTCAAAATATGTTCTCTTCTGCTTTTGAGTACAGACAATTCCCAAGTTACGAACAAGATAGGCTTGTTCTTAAGTGAAATGTGTACATAAGTCAGAACAGTTTAAGTTTTAAGTGTAAAAACAGCTCCCCCAAGAGAGCTTTGGATAGCAAACACCCTTCTGGTGTTTGCTTTGCTGTCTGTGCCCTTATTCAGAAGATTTCACCTCCCTTTCTGTCCTTGTGATAATTAGATTTTGGGGGGAAATTGCTAGTTTTGGAAACAATTGGTGAGAAAACATCAGTGGAGACACCTTTCCCTCAGGATAACTCTTTCAGGAGTGAATTTCCCTTCTGAGGGGTAGATTTGTCTCATATCTGTTTTTAACCAGGAGTTGTCTGTAATTCCGATGTTTGTAACTTGGGGACGGCATGTATTTTAGCCTTTCATGACTGTTAGATGGGTAAAAACAAAAAATCTAGAACTTCAAAAATGTTGTTATAGTATTGGGTATTGATGAGAGTTCAGTTTCAGGACTCCATGTGAATACCAAAAAAACACGAATGCTCAGGTCCCTAGTAATGAACTGGTGTTGGTATGATCAGCCTCAACTGGTAGGCACACCATAAGGTGTGCATTCTTTCGGCTCCCTGCTCTGTCTTTGCCATTTCTGTGGCAAAAAGGTAGAAATAGTGTGGGCAGGGGGAACTATTATTTAAATGTTAAGACATCCCAGGGCAAGAGCAGAGGCGGTGGCAAGGTCTGAGAGCCAGGGGTGCATTCTTTGGCCTTGTGAAGTAATTGGCTAGCAGGTGCTTGAGAGATAGAGGAGAGATAGAAATCCCTAATTGATACTGTAATAAGGCATAGTGTAGAAGCAAAGGTAATATGGCATAGGGTAGTAGCAAAGCATATGCCCACTCTTCAGGCTCTCCTGCCTGTCAACTGCCTACTTTGCAAGGTCAAACACTGATGGCTGAGTCTTGCCTCCATCTACAAGTCTATCCTATAACATCTTGCATTAGAGTTCAAGTATTATTATGATTTTTAAAAAATATTTCTGAGATCCCAAACTACTTCCAACCAGAGCTTTTACGTAGTATGCTGAGCTGATCAACAAAAATGGAGTCTTCCCAATGACAGGCATATAAGTATATGCAGCACAGCAATATTTCTTAAAGCATCTGATACAGGAGACGAGCAATCCCACCCCCCACAGAGGGATGCCAAATCTGTGCCAACCCACAACCATTTCAATGGCAAGCAACCAATACCTTGAGGACTATCTTCTGTCCAGGGACCACCATTTTTAGTAGCGCTGGTTTCGTCATTATGATGCGGTTCTGAAAATTAGTTTGGGATTAAATTACAAAATACTCTTAACAATACTATACTATTGTACTGAGTGGTACATTATTTTTTACATTTTATTGAGACAATACTGTAACTTAGAGGTGTAATTTTAGACAAGTTACCATCAGTTGCCAAGTCAGTGATTTTCTCTCCATACATCCAGTGCCTGAAAGATAAATGTAACAAATTAGTCACGCCTTGCATTTTAGTTTATTATGGCAACATTTTTCAATCGCAGTTTGAATTTTTAAAATAGGTACTAACTTCAGTCCTCTTGTAGCCAAAATCTGATCTCCTTTACAAAGGATAATTCGAGGCTCTTCAGTGCATGGAGTTGTGAAGAAAGTCCTCAAGCCTTTTGTAAGAGGGCAACAGGCACCGTTGTAATCTTCTATTGCTTGATATCTCACCTGAAGGTTTTGAAAGATTAAAGTAAAAATCCATTGACTGGTACCGCTGGATGAATCACCAACTGCATGCTATAAACCTGAATTCTATGGCAATACAACAGGTTATCTGTGTGCATAATCTTCAGATCTTGAGCACAAGGGAGTGGTTTAAGCTGCCTTGAAAGATATGCTTGTGAGAGGCATATTTGCTGGGAACAGAAGATTTCATGAGGTATTGCCTTATTGCAAACATCCTAGTTTTGAGCAAATTGTTCAAAATGGTAGAGGCAGCCCAATTCCAAGTGCTGGTATTTTGTTTAGATCTATTTCAGTCTGGCATCTTGGCCAGAGTTAGGCATTGGTTGGGAAGATACATGAACTTTGTCTGTTCAAAGCTGAGCAAAAGGAACTAGAATTCTGTTAATGCCTTTGATTTAACAGAGGCTTTTGACAGCATCAATTGTATTATTCTGAGCCACAGGAGCACAATGTTCCTGTACCTATCTATGCTTATTGAACACCTCTATTCCTTTTTGTTAGATCCAAGTGAGGCTATAGAAGGAAATAATGATCTGAGCGCACAAATCAGCTATCTCTGGAAATTATAGTTATCTACAACGTTTTGCAAAGCATTTGTGGTGTTGCAGATATGGCCCACTATAGGATAAATTATAACCAGCTAGTTCAAATATCAGGGATTCATATCCCATTTGCATTATGCTACACCAATGCTTTGTTTTTTATTGCAACCCCTGGGATCACTAACACAGCCAGGGAATTCTGGGAGTTCCAGAGTTCTTTCTTGTAGTCAACAAAGTTGTCATCATTAACATGGCGCACATGTGCGAGATCAGAGAGGCACAGAAGGAGGTACGGTAATAGGAAAATTACCATATTGAAATCAAATCTGATATTTTTAAATTTTTTATTTGGTGTGTGTTGGAAGAGGGGTAGTCTTATACTGTGAGTATATCCCAAATTCTATATTTTAACTGGAAAAGTTGGGGATGATTTTATACACCCAGTCGTCTTATGGTATGCATTTTATAGAAATAGATTTTCATATGTGTATTTCATATGTTTATGATGATTATGTGTTTTTAGCTATGTTGTAACTGCCTTGAGCCGCAAGGAGAGATGGGTAAGAAATAACAATAATAACAATAATAACATCTTGTGTTTCAAATAATAATAATATGTGACTAACACAAGCTGAATACAAATGTCTTCCACAAAAGACCCAGAAAAGTATTGTCAAAAGACCAAAATTGTAAGAAGAAGAAAGACGATAACAACACACTGGCCCGGATCTAAATGCCAACCCTAACTAGATTAGATTCACTAAACCAATGGGAAATTTGTTAGGTCAGCACTTAAGAAAGCTCTAATAAATTACTACTCAATTGAGACCTATGTTTATCAAATTCCAGAGATGTAGAGGCATACTTACACTTCTCACCCGCTTATCAGCTTTTTGTTTCAGTTGCTCTATCTGCAAGAGATTACATATTAGGAGGATTAAAGTGCATTCCCCCAGGGCCCAGTTTCTCAGCTTTCCGTAGATTTAAAATGAATTTCATTATGCACAGATGGGGAAATTCAGGAGAGGGTGGGAATGGCTTACCGTCAAACTATACTGATGGCAGCCTTCCTTCACAGGCCACTCTAAACCATCTCCTTCTGAGATTCCAGACCATGTGAAAACTTGCTTGAAATTATTCCACTTGCTTCCCAGGTCATAAGGAAAAATAAAGGTTTCTTTTGTTTGGTAATAGTTGATGCGATCTTTGGCCTGGAAAGCAAGAATAAAAGTCTCAAGTCATGTATATGCAAACTTTCCGAACAATATGTAACGTATGACTGCAATTTACTACAGAACTGACAAGGGGCCATTACGATTCCTGGTGAAATGACCCAAGAGCAGAAATCAACTCGTATAGAAGGGATCCGAAAGTGTGTATGTCAGCAAAGGTGGTTAGGAAGAGCTATTGTCAAGATCATTTATCTATTTGAAGTATTTTCAATCACTATTTAGGGCTATAGTTTCACAAAACAGGATGTTTTAACACATAATATAATACACTCAAAATGCATGTATTTCTGCAGACTGGAATTTCAGACAAAAACCAGAAAATTATTAAAGAATAGACTAATGTTAGGATATTATTACAGCATCATACACAAAGGAGCCAGTGTGATGTAGGGGTCTGACTGTTCGATTAGAACAATGGGACACTCGGGTTCAAATGCCACTTGGGCAAGGCACACTCTCTCAGCTTCAGAAGGAAAGGAAACCCTCTCTGAACAAATCTTTCCAAGAAAACCCCATGATAGGTTTACCTTGGGGTCAACATAATCTGGAAACTGCTTTAGGACCCACAACAACTGGCTTTTATATATCTCAAATCTTTTAAGCTTGAACATTTTCAAGAAGTACTGTGCTGCCTTTCTTTAATGTGGATACATACTTCATTCTTTATATTATACTGACCTCTAGTGATACAGTAAAAGTAGATACTTAAAACTCTTTATTTCCAGTGTCTACTAGAGCTGCTTTCCAAATAATAATAAGTGTCGGACATGTGATCCAGTACAACAGCCAGCATAGTGATCTTATTTGCTGTGTACTAATCTTGTTATGTTAATAATAATAATAATAATAATAATAATACTGTGGTGGAAAACAATCGTGGAAAAAAACTAGTATGGATCATTGATGTTGCAATCCCAGGTAACAGCAGGATTGATGAGAAGCAACTAGAAAAGCTTACACGATATGAGGATTTTAAGATAGAACTGCAAAGACTCTGGCACATGCCAGTAAAGGTGGTCCCAGTGGTGATCAGCACACTGTGTGCAGTGCCTAAAGACCTTGGTCTGCACTTAAAAACAATCATCACTGACAAAATTACCATCTGTCAGCTGCAAAAGGCCACCCTACTCGCATATCCTACTGCACGCATTATTTGCCGATACATCACACAGTCATAGACCCTTGGGAAGTGCCCCACGTGTGATCAAATACAGCATAGTGATCTTGTTTGCTGTGTACTAATCTTGTTATGTATCAAATAATAATAATTATTATTATTATAATTTATTTCTAGACATCCCTGTCTCCTTGAGGGAACTCAGAGCAGTTTACACATTAAAAAGGCAAACATTAAATGCTCAAACAAATGCAAGAAAACAATACAGTAATAATAATAATAAACTTTATTTATACCCCGCCCCATCACCCCAGTGGGGACTTGGGGCGGCTCACAGTAATACAACATAATAAAGAATAATAATAACAGTAAACTTAATGCATAAAGGAATTAACAGTAAAGTAAAAGACGGGATACAAATAATTATGTAAAATATCTTACACTGATTACCTATTCAACGTTAAGACATATTTCATGATAAAAGCAATTAAAATAGAAGAAAATTGGCTATTATATATGTTCTTTAAAATGTACCATAGTGGCCACGAGGTACAAGTTGGTCAGCCAGCATTCCAAGTGAGATTAGTCTAGAGCAGGGGTCCCCAAACTTTTTAAACAGAGGGCCAGATCACAGTCCCTCAAACTATCTTTTTGAATTAGATCTTAGACTTAGACTCATTCAATATCTATGTGTAATTCTATTAAGAGATATAAATTTCACTATGGAGAATCTCCCCCCCCCCCTTTATCTCTTTAACTTTTTAAAAATCTTTTATCTTTTTTTCTTCTTCTTTTTCTATATATGTTTTTAAACTATATATGTATAAATATATATATATAACTCTAAATAAAAAAACTGTTGGAGGGCTGGATTATAATTTTAAAAAAAACATGAATGAATTCCTATGCACACTGCACATATCTTATTTGTAGTGCAAAAAACACTTAAAACAATACAATAATTAAAATGAAGAACAATTTTAACCAACATAAACTTATTAATATTTCAATGGGAAGTGTGGGCCTACTTTTGGCTGATTAGATAGGATTGTTGTTGTTGCTGTGCGCTTTCAAGTCATTTCAGACTTAGGGTGACCCTGAGTGAGGGCCGGGTAAATGACCTTGGAGGGCCGTATCTGGCCCTCAGTTTGAGGACCCCTGGCCTAGAGCAATAGTTCTCAACTTTTGGGTCCCCGGATATTTTCGCCTTCTACTCCCAGAAATCCTAACAACTGGTAAACCGGTTGGGATTTCTGGAAAATCTAGGCCAAAACACCTGGGGATCCACAGGTAGAGAACCACTGGTCTAGAGTGTCCTAGTCCTTCTCCTCCCCATAAGCCAAAGTGCAGAGGTGTGTTTTCAAGAGTTTTTTGAAAATGAGGAGGGTGGGGGGCATTTTTATTTCTTTAGGGAGGGAGTTCCAGAGACTGGGAGTGATGATGGAGAAGGACCCTTCTCTTGTTCCCACCAACCGTGCTTGTGACCGAGAGCAGGGCCTCCTCCGCTGACCATTGTGGCCGAGATGACCTATATAGGGAGATGTGATTTGACAAATAGCCTGGACCATTTAGGGCTTTATAGGTAATGACCAGCACTTTGTATTTAGCTTGGAAGCAGACCAGCAGCCAGTGGAACTGCCATAAAATAGGAGTAGTTCTCTACCTGTATGGAGCCCGTTAGTGACCTGGCTGCCGATCTCTGAACTAATTGTAGTTCCCGAACTATCTTCAAAGGCAGCCTCATGTAGAGAGCATACAGCCATTCAAACATATTGTCTTTAACCACATTACATAAGTTGCTTGTGTATGGGAAAGGCCACATTCACTTCAATGGTAGGTACAATTCTGTTTTGAAGGCTTTTTAAGTGTTCATCTTCATTGAATGCAATAAGAAAGCACTTGACAAGAAGTGTTTTCAAAGTGTCTGCAGGAGCCACCATACCTACAGACTGCTGGATAATGGTGGATGCATTAAAGACCCCAGAATTCTTCCTGGTCAAAACATCTCAGGCAAAAACAGTTCAATGCTAGTCTAAGAGAGATGGGTCTGGAATCTGGAATATGCAAAGAGAACTGGGGTGGGAACTGGACGCTGTGCACTGCCTGTTTTTTGTGTGTGAAAAAAATAGAAATTATTTCAATAAAACAAGTATTTTATACAATCCTATCAGTTGCATACTACTGTGACTGCGTGTAGCTCTCTAGCAGAGAATTTTAAGTACTTCAGTAAACTATACTTATTCCAGGACTCTGTATTATACATAAATGACAGTTAAAGTGGAATTATAGGGCTATAGTGCTCTTTGACATTAAGTTTAGTTGAGTCCAATTCTGGGGGATGATGCTCATCTCCATTTCTAAACTAAAGAACCAGCGTTGTCCGTAAATGCCTCCAAGGTCATGTGGCTAGAATGACTGCTGTTACCCTCCCACCAAAGCGGTACCTATTGATCTACTCACATTTGCATATTTTCAAACTGCTAGGTTGGTGGAAGCTGGGGCTAACAATGGGAGCTCACCCCGCATCACAGATTTGAACCGCCGACCTTCCGGTCAGCAAGTTCTGCAGCTTGATGGCTTAACCCACTGCACCATTGCAGTCCCCTAACACATGGAATAGCAGAGTCTATTTCTGAGCTCAGTTTGCTTCTGTAGAGAGAACAAACATATGCAGTACACCACTTCCCTTAAATGAAATTCCCCTAAATGAAATTACCTTTTCTTCAATCCATGATTCTATTGAAGTTTTATTCCTTAAGATGACTTTCATCTAAAAAGAGACAGGTTCATTTATGTGTGTAAGTACACTGAGTGAGCAAAAAAACAATAAATAATAGAAGCAGTTGGAAGCATAGAAGTATTTTGTTCCTCTAATATTTTTGCAGAAGCAGCATGTTTAGTCATATGAACATTGGACTATAACTTTGGAAATTCTGCTCAGCCATGGAAATTCATTGGGTGACCTCGAGCAAGTCACACTTTCTCAGCCTCGGACGAAAGTCAAAACCAAATCTTCTCTGAACAAATCTTGCCAAGAAACCCTCGTGAAAGCTTCACCATGAGTTGGAACCAACTTGAATACAAGTAACAACAATATCTTTGAAAAGTAGTAAGGAGGGTTTTCTGAACCTAGGATGTTGTCTGGACTAGCCTTTTACATTTCACTCAATCAACACCTGGATGAAAGATCTGCAGGGAATCCCATTTGTGAAATCTTGAGCTCCACCATCGAGGAAACGCAGCATGATTAAAAACAGAGAAATAAAACTATGGGTGACACTTATGAAACCAACTCTGTTTTGTTTCTACAATATACTATCCCTTGAGGGATAGTGAGCCTCAAGAACTAATTCTTGAGCTAAGAAGGCATCATGTTGTGGCTTTTGGGAAGCACTCCTTCTCCTCCCTTCCTAAAAATGATCCCAGGATCTGTCAAAGGCAGATGCATGGGCAGAAGAATATACATTCTACTCCCCCACACCACATAAACCCGCACAAAACTAGTTGGAGACTCGCTCTCACACACACGCTGTACCTGCCACATGCTGCTGTGGCCAACCTTTCCTCCCTCTTTCTCTCCTCTTTTATTTCTCTCCTTCCTTTTCTTTCTTTCATTCTCTCCTTCCTTATCTTCCTCTTCTGCCACCCTTTTGCACCGGGAATGTGGCGCAGCTGGGTCATGACTCTGAGGCCTGCCCAGGTCTAGGTGGGTGCTCAACCTTTAAGTGTAGCCTGCTGTCGACCTTTGCAGCCCGAAAGACAGTTGCATCTGTCAAGTAGGAGATAAAGGTACCACAATAAGTGGGGAGGCAAATTTTGACTGAATTATGAGGCCATTAAAGAACTCCAGAAAGGCTGAGGAATGCGGAAGGAACAAGGGATAATGGGAACGCTGAGAGATGAGGAGTGCGTCACCTCCTCCTGGTGGCCAGAGTTTGCCTCTGTTAGTCTATATGTATGGATGTGGAAACGGCAGGGATTGTCTGCTAAGTATGTGTACCTGTAATCCACTCTGAGTCCCCTTCGGGGTGAGAAGAGCGGAATATAAATAAAGTGTATTAAAGTGTATTTCTTTCTCTTCCTTTTTCTCCCCTTTCTTCCTTATCTACCTTTTCTTGCACTGCAACTCCCAGCAGTCCTCCTGATCAATCAATCTACCTACCTATCTCTATCTAATGTATCTATCTATCTTATCTATCTGGAAGATTGCTGGGAGTTGCAGTCCAGGAATAGGAAATCAGAAATATGCAGGGATTGGGATGCTCTCAAAGAAATCCAAGGAGAAGAAAGCATGCAGCTTGGAAGCAGTGCATTTGGATCCTCCTCCTCTCCTAAAGGGCCTGATCTAGGGGATGCTGGGAGCTGTAGTCCGAAAGAGAGTGTGGATATGCTATTGTTTTGTTTGCCAGTGTGAGTTGTTTTTGCACATGCGTTGTAGCGTCTTTTTCCTTTTTTGGCTTTTTAAGTCCCTTCCATTGTGTTTTTCAGCGTTTTTATGAATGACGGTCCCTCCTTGGCCTGATAGGTGTATTGTGTCCACATTTCGTGTCAATTCGTCCAGTGGTTTTGAGTTATGTTAATCCCAAAAACAAACATTACATTTTTATTTAAATAAATAGATACACGCACACATACGCACTCAGGGTATATGAAACATATTAGTAAGCAATAGAACTCAAGACTATCACGTTGTCTTCTTCTTCTTCCCATAAGACCAAAGATATGAGCAGATAAAACCAAAAGAACTGAGGCATGGCCTAACATAAATATTCCTCAGATTCTGCAGTACATTCTGTCTGTTTATGTACACTCCATCGTTTCCCCCCTGCTGTATTTATCCAGTCTACTTCCAAAGATTAATCATCTCGATGTTATTTGCTCAGATGTTTCAAACTGGCCCTCTGATTCTACTGTGCACTACTTCAACACACTCGAAACTGTCACAAGCCAAGAGCAAGAATAACAAGAGCATTACACAAACAACTCAGTCCAGCTATTGAGCAGTTAGTGACAACGTAGTTCTGTCAGGGTCACTCACTGAAGATAACAATTTCCAGGCTTTGAGGAATCCATGGCAGTCTATTCAATGCTCATTTGGTCCCATTTTATGGGTGGAACCTTAGCACAACCCAGATATCTCCATAAAAAGGTTTTAATCAAAAGCATTGAAAAATGTCCATCTGAACAGTTTAACAACACTAAAAAGAATAAGCCAAAGGTTTGATAATGTACTATTTGGATTATAACTCTCAGAATTCCATAGGCCGCCAGCCAACAATTTTAGATACTAGGGAAGGCAAAGCGTGGTCTTCCAGAAATGACCAACATTTCCCCACTGGATATGCTGGCTAGTGGGGCAAGGGTCTATAGCAGGCATGGGCAAACTTGGGCCTTCCAGGTGTTTTGGACTTCAACTCCCACAATTCCTAACAGCTGGAAGTCTGTAGGAATTGTGGGATTTGAAATCTAAAACACTTGGAGGGCCCAATTTTGCCCATGTCTGGTCTGTAGTCTGAAGTAACTCAAGTTTCACATCTCTTCTATGTATGATACAAACACCACAAAAATCAATGGGACATATTTGTGAGCTAAGGGGTGGATAACTTATGTTTCTCTGGTTGTTCATGAGATAGTAACTCCATTACATTTCACCACTGGTTGTACTAGCTAAGATAAGAGTTGCAATCTAATAGCATCCAGAGAGTCACGAGTAGCCCATGCCTGCTATATAGGCATGCAATCAAATTAAAGGATATCTGTTTCTCAATATGTTATATACAGGGACTACAAAATATTGCAGTCTATTGTTAACTGAGTTTTAAGCAGGAGATGAACTTCAGCAATTCCACTTCATAATTCATTGTTGCGCATTTTCCATTTTGCAAATCATCCTTTCAATCCATCAGTAATCTTTCGTTTCTTCTATTGCTACAGCCTTTTCTCATCTCTCTCTTAATTCCCCAATATACACATGTGTACATGCCGGCCCCAAAATACAGACAAGATAGGTTCTGGAGATTTGTTCTTAAGTTGAATTTGTTTGCAAGTCAGAACAGGTACAGTTTTCAGGTAGCTCCAGACATATCTATCTATTTGTCTATCTATCTAAGGTACACTGAAAAATGTGTGTGTGTGTATTTAAAAAAGCTTTGGATAGCATAGGTAAGGGTTAACACCCCTTGTAGTGTTTGTTTTGTTATCTGTGCCCCTGTTTGGAAGATTTGCCCTTACTTTCTGTTCCTGTGAGAATTTGAGTTTGAAAAAAACATGGCTTGTTGTGGAAACAAGGATTGGTGATAAAAGCTTCAGTGGAGACACCTTTTCCCCTGATAACTCTTTTGGGAGTGAATTTCCCTTCCTGGGAAATAAATTTCTTTCACTTCTGTTGTCTCATCCCTGTTCTTAACTAGGAGTCATTTGTAAGTCGGGTGTTTTAAAGTCGGGGACTGCCTGCATACACATACACACACACACACACACATACAGGTCCACTCTCCTAATCTTGCTGCTATACGGCAGACTCGTGCAGAGGTGAGAAGATCCCTCTTGTCCTTTGCTGAAACTAGCATTTGTTGGATTTTCTTGGTGGAGTCTACCGTATACCATGCAGATGTGGACAAGTCTACATAGGGACCACCAAGCGCAGAGCCCAAACACAAATCAAGGAACATAAAAGCCACTGCAGCCTCATTCAACCTGAGAAATCAGCCATAGCAGATGAACCAACCTGGACACAACATATCATTTCCGAACGCAGAAATGCTGGACCACTCTAACAACCACCATGTCAGACTACACAGAGAAGCCATTGAAATACACAAGCATGTGGTCAATTTCAACAGAAAGGAGGAAACTATGAAAATGAACAAAATCTGGCTACCAGTAATTTTTTTAAAAACCCTCTAAAATCAGGACAGCAAATAAAGAGCAACACTCATAAAAACAGTGGAATTTCAGACAAGATTCAATCAGAGCCAGCCAACACCTCCCAACAAAGGATTCCCCCAGGCAGCAACCAGCCAGGCTTTGAAGCTGCAAAGCTATTAAATGTTGATCAGGGTGGCCAACTGCAAGATTCACGCATGCCTCAAGCAGACAAGAGTTCTTTCTCCCATCCAGGACATTCCATATATAGATACATACATATATACACACACACACACCTCACTTGCCTAGTTTCCAACAGACCACTGAACCTCTGAGGATGCCTGCCACAGATGCAGGTGAAATGTCAGGAGAGAATGCTTCTGGAACATGGCCATACAGCCCTGAAAACTCACAGCAACCCAGTGATTTTGGCCATGAAAGCCTTTGGCAACACAAGATATGGGTGTTTCGGAGAGTGCTACATACCTTGCTATTGCAAGAGATGGTGAAGCAGCAAATGCCAGAATATCTGGCCAGAATTACTATTTCAGAATACAAGAACACTGTGATTAGAAAACTGATTTTCACTTTAGTTCTGGTTGAGGAGGAATTAGACACACCATGCCTCATCACTATCCCACATGAGTTTCACATACTTTCCTCAACAGGCTAATGGTTGGTTCCTGAGAGATACAGTTCAAAAATGAAAGACAGAGAGAAGTAACAACAGCTTCAGCATGCAGTATGCTGTCGTAACCTAACCTGTCTTCTTCTGCATAGGTTAAGATACAGGAAACTGCTTTCCAAAAATTGGCCCAATCAGCTGGGGAGGAAAGATCTCGAGAATAAGGGATAATTTACAATATAAGAAAGCAGAAAGAACAACTCCCTCTCTTCTAAACAATTTGATTATTCCCAACGTTCAACATTTCTTATTTTGTAACAAAATACTCACCTGGATAAAGAACAACATGCCTACTGCTATCGTCGTTCCCAGTGCCAATCCCAAGGCAAATAAAGAAGCAGCGAACGCAGATAATCCAAAAGGAATGATTGGGCGAGGGTCTCTTCGGACCGCACTCATATCAATCCTAACAGAACTCCAGCCAAACGATACCTGCAGAAAGACATCAGGAAAATAGAGAAATTCAGGAAAACAGTTTACCAGAGTAAAACAAATCTAGAAACACGATTAAGAAATGTTTGCAGGTATTCAAAATTCATCACATTTTTAGGGGGCAGATTTAAGAAAGATCGGCAATCTTCACCCTCATTTTGGAGGCCAAAAACTACTGGCCTGCTAGCATTTGGTAGCAGGCCATATTACTTGACGCTGTCAACAAATTAAGCAGTTAAAACAAGCATTTTCTGAAGAGTTTTTGCTAATTCAAAACATAGTGTCACCATATGCCAACAACTTGCAATAGTGGGAAAGGGTGGTAATGGAACAACTTATGTTAAATTTCCAGAAAGGCTGTATGATGTTAATTCTCAATTCTGCCAATTTATTGTAGGCAAGAAGAAATGCCTATTGTCTGGGTTAAAGGCCAATAAGAAATAAAGAGATTGTGGCTTATAAAGCAAGTCAGATTTAGCCCAAGAGATACCTGACAATACAAATGTGAGAAGGTTGAAGGGCTAAGGAGGCAATATTTCCAGAAGCAAATTAATTCAATTGTGTATATGATAAGGACAGTCACACCAACATCTTCTTACCCTGTTATAAAGCTGAGTGTACATGGTCATGATAAAAATGAAAGCAGCATGGATACATCCAAGTGGAGCCAGGATAAGAAACAGAGTGAAGGAGGCATGGTTTTGAAACCCGCAGCAGTTATTGATCCAAGGACAGTGATGGTCCATCTTCATCACACACCTAAGAAACAATCCAAGTTAATACTCCTGTTCCAGAAGCATAGCACCTGCCAAATCCTGGCTACTCTCATTCACCAAAGCTGTGTGCCACTACCAACACCATTTTCAGAATAAATCTGAGTATTTAGAAGCAGGCTTAAAAGACAGGCAGAAAGACTACATGTGAAGTATAAGGCGGGCATCTCTTTCTACATTCCAAAAAATACCAGAATGTATTTCAGAGCTCTTATGTTACAAGAAGTGGATGCAAATTGTATAGTTGAATAATACTGTACAATTAACACCCACTACAATACCTAGGGAAGCATGCTTGGTCCATCAATGTTTAACATTATTTATTTATTTACTTACGACATTTCTACCCCGCCTTTCTCAACCTCGGAGGGGACTCAAGGCGGCATTTACACAAATGGCCAGTCACTGTCAGAAAGGACAGAAAGTTTAATCTATGCTGATGATCGTGCCATCACCGCTCAAGCAGGGAACTTTGAAATAGTTAACAGAAGCTCTTCAAAGCGTTAATGATCTTACTGCCCATTACAAGTAAAACCAGCTGGTTCCTAATCCATCTAAAATGCAGACGTGTGCTTTTCATCTTAAGAACAGACAAGCATCTCAAGCTTTGAGGAATACCTAGGAAGGAATCACACTGGAGCATTGCAGCACACCAAAATATCTGGGAGTTACTCTGGACCGTGCTCAGACTTACAAGAAACACTTGAATATCAAGCAAAATGTGGGTGCTAGAAATAATATTGTATGAAAGCTGACTGACACAACCTGGGGATCACAACCAGACACAGTGACGACATCTGCTCTGCTACTCTGCTGCTGGGTACGCATGCCCAGTGTGGAATACATCTCACCATGTTAAAACAGTGGTTGTGGCTATTAATGACACATCAAGTCACAAACAATGAATATACCACACTGGTAACAGGAATACACAGGTATAGACTACACAATAGCAAACATAACAAAAATATAATGTGTATTGAATCACAAAGCACAAGGTACAAACTGAAGGGGCAGTGTAATAAGTGCCCCTTGGCGCTCCGTAGTACAAATATAAAGGTTGGAAATACCAATCAATGGAGCGCAGTGTAGTCACCAGACGGAGTTCCAGGAGCTGAGGTAAGGCGGCCCTATGGGGAAACACAGTTCGCAAGGATGGGAATCACAGCAGTAGAGTAAACGGGTGGAGTATTCCCGGCGTGATCCAAGCCTGTGATTAATGGCCAAGGCTGATGCCTGAGTATCCTGCTCGCAAAGGCTGTTTGCCTGGAGCAAAGCGCTTGATGCGCTGCGACTGGTAACCCGAGCCCCTCACTTCGTCCTGGGAGGAGTTCCACTGGGAAAATACACAAACAGTAGTTCCAAGTGTGAAAAGTAACGCCGGGCACCCGCAACGGCTTCAGCTGCAGTGGGCCCGTCCGTTTCGCCGATTACGGCTTTGTCAAGCGGTCAGGTGCAATACAAGACGGCGTTTCATGGAGATTATACAATCTGTAACAATATAAGTGTCAGAATAATGGTCTACAAGAGTGCAGTATAATACAGACAAGGAGAACACAATCCACAGTGTAAAGACATACCGTGCGATAACATGGCCCCATCATAGGTAATTCCATGGACCCGAGGGTGAATGACAGCACCATATGGAAGGCTTAAGTAATTACCAGGGGAGAGGCAAATCACAATTAGCATTAAGTTAGTAACGAGTTGAGGCTGAGAGAGTCGTTTAACCCACTGGGATATTCTGTTTTGAGGGAGGCAATTAGTCTACTTTCAGCCCTGATCAGATTGTTGTGATTATCGCCATGGGGATGCTGTTTCACTATTTCCAACACTGTGAATTTAAAGGGACTAGCATTATGTGTCACTTCCAGAAAATGTTTATACAGTAAAGAATTATCAGCCCTGGCCTTAATTTTAGACCGATGCTCAGCCAGTCTCAATTTTAAAGCTCTAGAAGTCTGGCCAAGGTACACCTTGCCACATGGATCGCACACTAGTGCATACACGCAATTTTCAGTGGCACATGTGGAATGGACCCTTTTATCATAGGGTTTAGATCTACCTGGGGTGGTGAGAGTTTTGGCCCTATACACTTGTGGGCAACAAATACAGTGTCCACAAGGTTTGCACCCTGGACTCAGTATGCTGCGGGGTGAAGGAGCGGGGCGGAGGGTAGAGTGCACCAGTTCATCTTTGAAACTACGGGTGCGTTTATTGGCTACCAACGGAAGTTTTTTGAAGGGCTCCATGTCCGGAAGTATATTCCAATGGCGTTTAACTATGTCCACAATATGTTTGGTGTGGGGAGTAAGCGTGATGGGCCAAATAATCCTATCACTGCTGTTCTTTTTTTTGGGAATCAACAAAGGAGCCCTGGGTTGGGACGCTGCTCTACGTTCTGCCCTGTGTATAACGTGGGCCGGATAACCCCTGGCGAGAAAATCACTGGTGAGTTTCTTGGCGGAGGCCACATAATCCTCCGTGGTGGTAGAATTACGCTTCATGCGTAGAAATTGGCTATAGGGGAGACTGTTCTTTAGAGGGAAAGAGTGGTAACTACTGTAGTGAAGTGTGGAGTTTCTACTGGTGGGTTTGATGTAGTTACGCACCCCAAGGGTGTGATTGCTTTTGTAGACCGTGGTATCCAGAAATTGGACCTCTGTATTGCTGGAGCTGAATGTGAATTGAATATTGGTGTCCCATGTGTTGAGCCACTGATGGAATTCATGAAGTGGAGTATCTTGGCGTAAGAGGAGGAAGCAGTCGTCTAGTACTAGCAGGTTTCGTGTTAAGAGTACCTTCACCCCCTATGATGAGTCTCACCATCTTCGTACGTTCGAAGATAAAGTACTTAAATAAGACAATAAATTGAACCATTCGCATGATTTGGGATTCTAACTTATCCAGTGAGGACAGAATAATCCGCCACCTAGGGTCCCAGGGCGGATATAGTCTTCAAACCCGCGGATAAAGGGGGAGGGCTCGTGGTCCAACACATCTGAAAATGAATCAGAAGTGTACAGACAACGATACTATGTTCTATCGCCCTCTTACCCACGATCCCACCATACGCTTCCAGCACATCATTACTGGAGTCATACAGGATGCTGTTGAGATGGGCTTTATAGATGACAAAACTAGCCAATTTCTCCTTAATAACCACCCGCGCATTTCCCAATTCTACATTCTTCCGAAGACACATAAACCTGGTTTTCCCCTAAGGGTAGGCCCATTCTCTCGGCCTCAGGCAGTCTTCTCGAACCTTTGGCCATCTATATTGATAGTTTTTTACAACCATTTGTACAAAAGACTCCCTCATACATCAGGGACACCTCTGATTTTATAGGCCATATCGAGAAGCTAGATATAGACACCCACGATATTTTGGCTACTGCCGATGTGGTATCTTTGTACACACATATACCACTCCAGGATGCTAGGACCGTTCTCGAAGAAGTGTTGAATACACGCACTAATAGGATGTACCCGCCACGCATTTTTGTTAGATCTCATTGACTGTATTTTTGATTATAATTATTTTCAGTATGCTGGCAAATTCTTCATACAAGTCAATGGAGTCTCAATGGGACAAAGTTGTGCGCCCTCTGTGGCCAACCTGTATGTTGCATCCCTAGAAAAACGTTTTATGCAACCGGATGAACCTTTTTTTTCAGTATATTAAGTACTACGTCAGATATATAGACGACTGCTTCCTCCTCTTACGCCAAGATACCCCACTTCATGAATTCCATCAGTGGCTCAACACATGGGACACCAATATTCAATTCACATTCAGCTCCAGCAATACAGAGGTCCAATTTCTGGATACCACGGTCTACAAAAGCAATCACACCCTTGGGGTGCGTAACTACATCAAACCCACCAGTAGAAACTCCACACTTCACTATAGTAGTTACCACTCTTTCCCTCTAAAGAACAGTCTCCCCTATAGCCAATTTCTACGCATGAAGCGTAATTCTACCACCACGGAGGATTATGTGGCCTCCGCCAAGAAACTCACCAGTGATTTTCTCGCCAGGGGTTATCCGCCCACGTTATACACAGGGCAGAACGTAGAGCAGCGTCCCAACCCAGGGCTCCTTTGTTGATTCCCAAAAAAAAGAACAGCAGTGATAGGATTATTTGGCCCATCACGCTTACTCCCCACACCAAACATATTGTGGACATAGTTAAACGCCATTGGAATATACTTCCGGACATGGAGCCCTTCAAAAAACTTCCGTTGGTAGCCAATAAACGCACCCGTAGTTTCAAAGATGAACTGGTGCACTCTACCCTCCGCCCGCTCCTTCACCCCGCAGCATACTGAGTCCAGGGTGCAAACCTTGTGGACACTGTATTTGTTGCCCACAAGTGTATAGGGCCAAAACTCTCACCACCCCAGGTAGATCTAAACCCTATGATAAAAGGGTCCATTCCACATGTGCCACTGAAAATTGCGTGTATGCACTAGTGTGCGATCCATGTGGCAAGGTGTACCTTGGCCAGACTTCTAGAGCTTTAAAATTGAGACTGGCTGAGCATCGGTCTAAAATTAAGGCCAGGGCTGATAATTCTTTACTGTATAAACATTTTCTGGAAGTGACACATAATGCTAGTCCCTTTAAATTCACAGTGTTGGAAATAGTGAAACAGCATCCCCATGGCGATAATCACAACAATCTGATCAGGGCTGAAAGTAGACTAATTGCCTCCCTCAAAACAGAATATCCCAGTGGGTTAAACGACTCTCTCAGCCTCAACTCGTTACTAACTTAATGCTAATTGTGATTTGCCTCTCCCTGGTAATTACTTAAGCCTTCCATATGGTGCTGTCATTCACCCTCGGGTCCATGGAATTACCTATGATGGGGCCATGTTATCGCACGGTATGTCTTTACACTGTGGATTGTGTTCTCCTTGTCTGTATTATACTGCACTCTTGTAGACCATTATTCTGACACTTATATTGTTACAGATTGTATAATCTCCATGAAACGCCGTCTTGTATTGCACCTGACCGCTTGACAAAGCCAGAATCGGCGAAACGGACGGGCCCACTGCAGCTGAAGCCGTTGCGGGGTGCCCGGCGTTACTTTTCACACTTGGAACTACTGTTTGTGTATTTTCCCAGTGGAACTCCTCCCAGGACGAAGTGAGGGGCTCGGGTTACCAGTCGCAGCGCATCAAGCGCTTTGCTCCAGGCAAACAGCCTTTGCGAGCAGGATACTCAGGCATCAGCCTTGGCCATTAATCACAGGCTTGGATCACGCCGGGAATACTCCACCCGTTTACTCTACTGCTGTGATTCCCATCCTTGCGAACTGTGTTTCCCCATAGGGCCGCCTTACCTCAGCTCCTGGAACTCCGTCTGGTGACTACACTGCGCTCCATTGATTGGTATTTCCAACCTTTATATTTGTACTGCGAGCGCAAGGGGCACTTATTACACTGCCCCTTCAGTTTGTACCTTGTGCTTTGTGATTCAATACACATTATATTTTTGTTATGTTTGCTATTGTGTAGTCTATACCTGTGTATTCCTATTAATGACACATGCCACATTATGATAGGATGTCTATGCCCAACACCACTGAAGAAATTATACTGTTTAGTCGGTATTGCATCACCTAACATTTGGTGGGAAGTAGCAGCCAATAATAAAAGGACCAAATCAGTGACATTTCTGGCCCATCCTCTGTTTGGATATCAGAGAGCAAGCCAATGCTTTAAATAAAGAAATAACTTCCTGAGATCTACAGGGATACTTGTAGGAACCTAAGCAAGTGAGAGTCCAAACGTGGCAGGTGAAAACCCAGAACCTCAATCAGTGGCTGATACTATAAGAACATAAGAACATAAGAAGAGCCATGCTGAATCGGGCCTCGGCCCATCTAGTCCAGCATTCTGTGTCACACAGTGGCCCACTAGTTGTACACAGGGATCTCTAGCAGAAAGGAGGCAAAACCTCACCTGCTCCCGACCCCCACAACCAGTACCCGGGAAAATCCTGCCTGCCTCCATCAACACAGAGGTGGCACTTGGATGTCCATTTCAGGTGGCACTTGGATGTCCATTACTAGATGAGCGACTTCCTCTTGGGCACACAAAAGATTGGGTGACCTGGAAGGCGCTGAACAGGCTGTGCTCTGGCACCATGAGGTGCAGAGCTAACCTTAAGCAATGTGGCTACAAAGTCCATGACACCCAAGTGTGAAGAAGAGTAAACTACAGACTACAATGCAACCTGAGCCTGGCCACATGCACGATAGAGGACCTTCTCACAATGGCACCAGAAGCACTTCAAGTGGTCAGCTTCTGGTCAAAGGACATTTAGAATAATGCCAAGTTTTTTTAAACTTTGTGTTTTTAAAAACCTTATAACTGTACCCTCAATTCACTTCTGACATGATAAATAAGTTGAACAATATATATGTATTTGTAGTACCTGTTACATTTTCGGCAGTGATGTGACCGCGGAGCCTTGTAAGACTGGCATATTTTACAGTATTGAAGATACATGCAGTCCTGAGAGTTTTCCTCAAAGAAATAAAGAGAAAGCAGATAAGGAGCAAGAAAGTTTGCACACGATATCTTATCACTACTTTCATTTACTATTCTGTCTGGATGTGGCAATACTTTTAGTGGGGCAGAGTGTAAGAATCACAATCACACCCTTCGGCCAAGAGGCAATTTTGAAATTAAAAAAGTACACTACCAACTTGACAGGAGAAACAAATTATATATTCATGTTGCCGTGTGCTTTCAAGTTATTTCTGACTTGTGATGATAGGGGGACCTCTTATGGGATTCTCTTGGCAAGATCTATTCAAAGGTAATTTGCTATTGCCTTCCTCTTAAGGCTGGGAGAGTGTGACTCATGTTAAGATCAACCACTGGGTTTCTATGACTGAGTGAGGATTCATAGTCTGGTCTTCTACAGTTCTAATCCAATACTCAAGCCACTATAACATACTATCTTGTCATATGGAAAAATTAATCTATAAGTAACAATTAATTATGCTATAGGAAGGAGCTTAAATAATAATAAAAAAATTTAGTTCGGCTTACAAACATTTCTCCCACTTTTTACCAGACCAATCTTCTCTACCCAAGTCCTAGTAACATACTTTTAAATGAATATCACATTAAAGTAGCCAGATTTTTCTAATGACATCCAACTCAATTACATTTAAAACACTATTTTTTTAAAAAAATACTTTGGATTTATTTGGTTGGAGTGAAAAGGGTTGAAATGTGTCTGACAACTAATGCATGCTCAGTGCAGCGACAGAGTTGCATCCTGTCATCTGAGCGCAATTTGTACTCATCACAAGCCACCAGGTGATCAACCAATCTCTGGGGAGATGATAATGCATTTAGGAAACATAATCAAATAGTAACTGAATTCCCCATGTGAGGAAAACCGAGTTACTATCTTGACCTGATTCTACAAATGACAAGCCTGCTCTAGGCCAATAGGGCTTAGATCAGGGCTGCCCAGGAAGTCGATTGCGATCGACCAGGTGATTGCGGGACCGAAGGAGGTGGATCGCAGCCGGATGGGGCTTCTCAGAGGGGGGCGGAGCTCCCAGCAGCTGCTTCAGCCTTGAGGAGGGCAGGGCCAAGCCAGCTTTATTTATTTATTTATTTCCGGCATTTTACCCTGCTCTTCTCAACCCCCGGTGGGGGACTCAGAGCGGCTTCCAGGAGGCACAATTCGATGCCCATACAATAAAACACAGTATAAAACACAGTATAAAAACCCTCAAGCATTCAACAATAAAACACATTAATATACAATTACATTAACATATCCTATGCATTCATTTATGTTAAAAACAGTGTTCCGTCCATAAAAGCAATTGAGCCCTATTCAAGAACTTTCCATTAAAATCCAGTCTAAAATGCTGCCTTGTGCTAATGTGCGAACGCCTGGTCCCATAGCCAGGCTTTTACTTTTTCCTGAATGTCAGGAGGGATGGAATTGATCGTATGTCGCTAGGGAGTGCATTCCACAGACGAGGAACCACGACTGAGAAGTCCCTCTCCCTCGTCCCCACCAGCCGCATTTGAGAAGCTGGCGGGAGCGAGAGCAGGGCCTCCCCGGATGATCTTAAAGTACGAGGTGGGACGTAGCGGCAGATGCGTTCAGACAAGTAAGCTGGGCCAGAACCGTATAGAGCTTTAAAGGTCAAAACCAGCACTTTGAATTGAGCCCGGAAGTGGACAAGCAGCCAGTAGAGCTGACATAACAGGGGGGGTGGTATTCTCCCTGTATGTAGCTCCAGTTAGTAGTCTGGCTGCAGCCCGCTGGACTAGTTGTAATTTACGAACTGTCTTCAAAGGCAGCCCCACGTAGAGTGTGTTGCAGTAATCTATTCGGGATGAGACCAGAGCGTGGACGACCGTAGCCAGATCAGATTACCCAAAGTACGGGGGCAGCTTGCGAATGAGTCTTAACTGTGCAAAAGCTCCCCCGGCCACCGCTGAGACCTGGGGTTCCAGGCTCAGCGATGAATCCAGGATCACTCCCAAGCTGCGAACCTGCGTCTTCAGGGGGAGTGTAACCCCAACACTGGCTGTAACCCTATGCCCTGTTTGGCCTTTCGACTGACCAGGAGGACCTCTGTCTTGTCTGGATTAAGTTTCAATTTGCTAGCTCTCATCCAGTCCGACACAGCAGCCAAGCACCGGTTCAAAGTCTGGACAGCCTCCTTAGTGACGGGTGGAAAGGAGTGACAGATCTGGACGTCATCTGCATACAGATAACACCTTACTCCGAAACTCCGAATGATCTCTCCCAGCGGTTTCATGTAGATGTTAAATAACATCGGGGACAGTACTGAACCCTGAGGGACTCCGCAAGACAAAGGTTGCGGAGTCGAGCAGGTGTCACCCAGTAACACCTTCTGGGTACGACCTTCCAGAAAGGATTGGAGCCACTGCAGAGAAGTGCCCCCAAGCCCCATTTCTGCAAGGCGATCCAGAAGGATACTGTGGTCAACGGTATCTAAAGCTGCTGAGAGGGCCAGCAGAACCAACAGGGACACACAAAGCATAGCTAGCTTTGTGCTAGCTATGCCACCACTGGCTTGGCACTGCCATCCTCAAGCCTGGAGCAGCTGCTGCTACAGCTGAAGCCAGAGGGGGGCGGAGCCATGCCGGGCCAAGCCCCTCCCCCTCCCCTCTCCAGCCTTGAGGAGGTGGGTAGATCTTTCTGACTTGGTTTTATTATAAGTAGCTCGCATGCTGAAAAAGTGTGGGCACCCCTGGCTTAGACGGATCACTAAAAATGGGCGAGGCAATAACAGTAATACATTCACTATGATCATTTTGCTTACTGGTTTCCATCCAAAGGGAATATATCCAGGCCCCACAAACATGGCATTGAAGTAATTGTAAAGGATCATAACAGTCCAGTTGATGAGCATGATGAAATTGATGCTTCCTCCTGTTGTGTCCAGCGGCCAGTACCACAGAACGGCATCAATCATAGCCATGGCAGAGCATATTGCAATTACACTGAGAGCTATGATGGGCCCCCAATGGCACAGTCTTCGCAGTTCATGGAGGTTTTCAAATCTGATAACAGAACAAAGCACCCCCATTCTGCAACCACCAGGTGCACGCCCCTATTTTATGTGGTTCCTTTCAGGTACGCCTTTCCACCTGGTGTATGTTTTCATCTCTATGACAAAGGCTGCATGTCCAAATTGGAAGAGCAAAGTAGAGCAGATTAAGTCATTTCTTCGTTTTGGAAAAATCATCAGGCATCAAAGCTGTTCAGGTAAGTTCCCAAAAAGTAAATCTGCCTCTACAAAGTCTAAACAAATAACAAGAAAAAGTAAGCACAGTCATTGTTTGATATTCTTTTGATAAGAAGAATATGTAAAAGCTGTTTAGCAATAGCATGCATGCTTTTCACATAGGTTTAGTCCAGACACAATGAGATTGGGCCATCTCGGAGATTAATATAGTCCAGGGAGGCCTTGCTCTCAGTCCCGCCTCCTTCACAGGCATGACTGGTGGGAACGAGAGGCAGGGCCTTCTCAGTAGTGGCCCCCTTGGCTAGGGAACTCCCTCCCCAGTGACATTAGATCAGCCCCCTCCCCCTAGCCTTCAGAAGAAAGGTGAAAACTTGGTTGTGGTGTCAGGCCTTCGGAGAATAGTGCAGTGCAATTAACAGATTTGGAATATATGGAATGATTATGGAACGGCTTGGACTACAACTATGGATGGCGTGATTTTAACATGAATTGTAATGTTCTTAAATGTTTAATATGTTTTAATTTTAATCTAATTTAATTTAATTTTTTGGAATTGTATGTGTTTTAAGGCATTGAATAATTGCCTCTATGTAAGCTGCCTTGAGTCCCCTTCGGGGTAGAAAAAAGCAGGGTATAAATAGAGTAAATAAGTAAAACATAGTTTCTGCTGAATTTATTTAGTTTTATTTACTTTATTTATCTTCCGCTCCTCTCACCCCGAAGGGGACTCAGAGCGGATTACAGGTACACATACTTAGCAGACAATCCTTGCCGTTTTCACATACACACATATAGATGAACAGAGGTAAACTCTGGCCACCAGGGGGAGCTGATGCACTCCTCATCTCTCAGTGTTCCCAGCATCCCTTGTTGTTCCTTCTACATTCCTCAGCATTCCTGGAGTTTTTTAATGGCCTCATAATTCAGTCAAAATTTGCCTCCCCACTTAATGTGGTACCTTTATCTCCTACTTGACACAGGCAACTGTCTTTCAGGCTGAAAAGGTCAACAGCAGGCTACACTTAAAGGTCGAGCACCCACCTCGACCCGGGCAGGCCTTGAACTCATGACCTACTGGTCAGAGAGATCTTATGCAGCTGACACTTAGCCATCTGCGCCACATTCCCGGTGCTGAAGAATGAGCTTATGTGCTTTCCTCCTTCTCTTTCTGACCTGCACCTAGTTTAGTCACTTATATCCTGGTGAATAACAGAACTATTTCACATAATATCTGAACCAGAATGATGTGCTTTAATGCTCTTGCAAATCAGGAAGTTAGATAAATCTCGCCAACTGGACAAAACAACATTCCATTCCTGAATGGAATGTTGTTTTGTCCAGTTGGCGAGATTTATCTAACTTCCTGATTTGCAAGAGCATTAAGTAGGAAACGAAGAAGGAAATGATTATGGAAGAATTTAGAGAAATAAAATTGACATGATTCCATTGTATACAATTAGAACAATGGTTTAAAAATTGGCTAAAAAACAATAAAAAGGAAGTAAGGTTAACCAATTTGAACAACTAATACAAAATGGGAGGGATGTAGAAGAGCACGAAAACTTGAAAGGAATAACTAGTAAAATATATAAGATAATAATTGAAATAAAGGAAGGAAAAACAAAAATTAAACACCCTTAAGGAGGTCTGGGAAGAAGACTTAGGAATAAAAATAAAGGAAACAGAGTGGCAACAATTGTGGAGACAAAGACATCTTAAAAATTTATCAATAAGGATTAAAAGAAAATTATTATAAATTAATATGGAAATGGTACCTTACACCAGTAAGAATGGCAAATATAAATAAAAACTACTCGAAAAACTGTTGGAGAGGATGCCAAGAAACAGGAACATACATACATATGTGGTGGCAATGTAAATATGTAAGCAAATTTTGGGCGAAAGTATTTAAAGAAACAGAAGATATAATGAATATTAAAATAGAAAGAAGTCCTAGTATAGCTTTATTATCATTATATAATAGTATACAATTAGAAAAAAAAGATAAAGATGCGATAACAAACCTATTAACAATAGCAAGACTGCTTATAGCAAGGAATTGGAAAAAAGAAATAAATATACAAATAGAGGAATGGTACAAGGAAGTATGGAAACTGGTAATAAATGACAAGCTAACATGTATATTAAAAGTAAAAAGAGGTATATGGAAACAAAGTGATTTTTATGAGGTATGGAGAAAATTTATTGAAAAAGGATTAGAAAAGGAAGAAGGAAGGTTACCTCCACAAGAAGAAATGAAATTTTGGACGAATGATATGTAAAAGCAATGGCTTGGGGAGGGGGAGGGGAGCACAGCGGTGAGGGATACAAAAATGTATAAGAAAAACATAATGGCAGATGCTAAAGATTGAAGTATTGTACCTAGAAATGAATAACATGAATCTGCTGTAAATAGACATTGTATAATATTGTGTTGATAATGATAAAACAATAAAAATATTTTAAAAAACAAAAAAACCCATTCCATTCAGAAAGACAATTGGCTCTCCATATCTACAGATTTTGTGTCCATGGATTTAACCATCCACAGCTCACAATCTTGATTTTGCCATTTTAGATAAGGGACACCATAGCACTTTGACACAGTGCATACATAACAGGACTTAACCATCCATAGATTTTGATATCCACTGAAGTCTTTTATTAAACATTCATAAGTGTCCTTTAAAATGCCATATACATCTCAAATCTTGCTCAGTTGCTTGTGTTTGCAAATCAAAAGTCTGTTGTCACAACATGGAAAAGGAAGCAGTCATGTGTTTTGACACCAATAAACAAAACAAAAGACTAAATAACGTCACTCCTATTTCTAGTTCAGGTATGCTTGGATCATAGAACCTGATAGGAATGAAGGAAAATCACCTGCCTTCAGAAGAGAAGCAGCTAGCACAGTGCAAAAATGACAGTGAGCTTTGTACAAAGTGGTAATTCTTAACAAAGCTGGGGAGAAGAACTTTCTTCACCACACTCTTATATTTAAAAAATCAATTCCATAAGTGTTACACTATCATGTGAAGACCTAAGTTTCTGAGTGCTGGACCAACTCTATTATTAAGAGAAATCAATTGGATTGAATACTGAGGGTTGAAATCCTGCCCTCAAATCCCAGATCTTTAATGAGGATTGAAGAGTTTACTTTATCCTCTGTTTCTGGATTTCACAATATAGTACTTCCTTTTTAAAAAGCTGATGTCAGAACAGCCTTGGTTACATACACACACACAAAAGAGGTATGTATTGTGTAGGCCAGTGTTTCCCAACCAGTGTGCCACGGCACACTAGTGTGCCGTGAGCGATCATCAGGTGTGCCGTGGGAAATTAGAACCTCCAATACCCTTTCTTCCCCCTCCTGCTGAACACTTTTTCTTCTCCACTCGGGCTCCCTTCTTCCCAGCCTCGCTCTGTTCGCTTTGTGGCCAAATTTGGCAGCAATTTGTCCAGTGGTTTTTGAGTTATGTTAATCCCACAAAATGAACATTATATATAGATAGATAGATATATCGAGAGAGAGAGAGAGCACAACAGTGCAGGCAGAAAAGCAAACATCACAGGGAAGCATGTCTGTGTAGGAGGGTGAACATTAGGAAGAACTTCCTGACTGTGAGAGCTGTTCAGCAGTGGAACTCTCTGCCTCAGAGTGTGCTTCCATCTGGCTGCTCTCTTTCCAGCCGGCTTCCCTGAAGTACATTTTTGTGTTTATGTTTACCAACTATTACTACATTTAAAACACATATTAACTACCCGTATATGTATTACTGTGTTAGAGTGTCATTTTGGTTGGTGGTGTGACCCAGGATTTTTTAAATGTAAAAAGTGTGCCGCGGCTCAAAAAAGGTTGGGAAACACTGGTGTAGGCATTACCCATTCCTCTTTTCTCACATTGTGCTCATCCTAAAGCAGGGTGATCCAATTTTATGTACAGGCTGTATCAACTGCCTCCAAATTTTCTTCTATCTATCTATTCACATAAAAGTGAAACATGTGTATATATGTATGTGGCAGAGTTGTCCGCTTACACAGACAGCCTCCGGCCTCCACAAACAGACTATAGTTCCAAGTGCTGAGAAGCCTCCAAGGCACTCCCTTCATGGACAATGCAGGCTATAGTGAGTGCCATGAATATATGGCCCAAACCCTTCCAATGTCCTCCACACACACTACGACCCACCATCCAAGAAATGCTTTCATTCAGGGACAATTTTATCCTAGATTTTAGGTGTTTCCTCCACCACAGGCAGGCATGCCAGGATTCCTTTCTCTTTTCATTTGCATCACCCCACCCACTGCCTCTCCCTTAACCCTTTCCTACCCTTTCCTGTGGCACACAGCAGAGAGGAATTGATCAGCAACTGAACGGACTGGATGGGTTTGGGGGTGGGGTTGTAGTTCACCTTGCATCAAGGCACACACCCTTCAATAATAGATCTGGATCACATTTGGCATGTAGAGCCCCAATGACCAGGTTTAGGGGGGATTCACATTGATTTATAGGAGTTGTACTTCACCTGCATCCAAAGAACACTGAACCCAGCCAACATTGGATCTGGACCAAACTTGGCACACAGACTCAACATGACCAACTAGAGGATTCGGGGGTGACTGCCCTTGGCATATGGGAGTTGTAGTTCACTCTTATACAGAGAGTACTAACCCCAGCCGACATCAGATCTGGACCAAACTTGGCACACAGACTCAACATGGCCAGCTGTGTATACAGGTCTGGTCTAGGGAGGATTGACCCACGGTTCTGGGAATTGAGGTTCATCCACATTGTTATGTATTTTCGAACGGGAGCACTAATAAAAACTGAATCAAAGACTGGCTTTTTTCTAATAAATAATGTTAATAATAATAATAATAATAACTTTATTACTTGTGAGTCGCCCTCCACCACAGGTGCTCCGGGCGACTTACATCGTTCAAGAACCACAGATACAGTAGGACAACATATAAAATAGACAAGGGAAGAACAAGAGGTTGGGGGAAGGGGGGAGGGAGGGGGAGGGGGAGGTGTCGGCACCGGGGTCCCCTAGAGTCCCATCCAGCCATCAAATGGAGGCAGGTGGGGGTGTCCCAGAGGAAGCGCCGGTGCACAAGCGTCCATGGGGACCAGAGGCCGTGGGTGCCCGCAGGGGGCCTACGCCGAGGGCCCTGGTCCGGCTGCAAGTTGTCCCTTAAGGCTCTCGCGGGGGGCCGATGGAGCCCTTGGAGCTTCGACTGCTTATAGCAGGAGCTCCAGAAAGTCTTAGTGGAAAACACCTTCGGGGCCCGCGCCGTTCTCGGTGTCAATCGTCCTTCTCTGGTCGGGTCTCTACGGAGGCCGGTTCCGGGGGCCCTTCGGCCGGAAGCTGGTCTAGGCCTCCAATCCACGGCCTGGGAGGTGGTTCGGGCGCCGCCCTTCCGCTTCCGGTGGCGCCTCCTCCTCTTCCGGGGAACTCGTTGGTCCTTGGATGGGTTAGTGACAGGGGGGGGGTCCTCCAAGGGCGGGACCTCCGGCCGCTGGCTACTTCCGGGTCGCGGTTCTTCTTCATGGGGCCTCAGCACATGTGCTGGTTGGGCGTCCCCAAGGTCGACCGCCATGTTGGGCCTCGCTTCCTCGAGGATGCTCCCCCAACTCATCGCGGGGCGACGTCGGCGACGGTAGGCCTCCGGGGGTGGGGCCAGAACAGCTGAGATGTCCAGCTCAGCGAGCGCCGGGCCCGTCAGCGCCGAGGGGTCCTCGGGTCCCAGCGGCTGGTGTGTGGGGACCCCAGAAGCCTCAGGCGATTTCTCCAACGGGGGGGGGGTGGCCAGCCTGGGAGACAGCCCGAGCCCCAGACCACGATGTCATCCAGGGGCACCGGCCTCCGTGGCGACCGGTTCGCCTCCCACTTCAAGGTTGGTCTTTCTCCCGGTCTCTCGGGCAGCTCCAGGGCTGCGCTTGGGGGAGGTAGGAAAGGGCTCTTCTACCAGGGAGGCCTCTCTTGGGCCGTCACCACCGCCCCTAGTGGGAAAGTCCCATGATTGATCCCAAAGAAAGTCCTGGTCTGTGGAGGAGGCTCGTGGAGGGACATCCAGGCTATGGGGGTCCAACTCCAAGGTTGGGAGCTGCATTAAGGGGGCTCCCATGCACTCCAGCAAGCCGCCGTATTTGGCCAGGGAAGCTCTTCTGGCCAGCGAACCTCTCCCGAACATCTTCAGGAAGCGGGCGCCGGAGGCCGTCACGGGTCGGACGACCCATCCGTCCTTGGCCCTTTTGGGCGTCCGCGGGGGTCCAGCTATCTTTCCCAGCCAAACTTGGCTGCCCGGTGTCTGTGGGTCTCCCAGGACGACCCCCTGGGCTTGGCGATCAATCGCCACCCTCCCAGAGAGGGAATGGCGAGACCCGCCGGTCCTGTCCAAGAAATTGGTAAGGCTCTGCTGGAGCTCACCTACCGAGAGCTCTACAGCAGCGGCCATCTTCCATCAAATAATTAACTACATGATATTATCTAACACCCCAAAACAAACAATGCCTTTTTTTCAAATATCCCAGGCACTGCCAGGTACCCTACTTAGTACATATAATAAAAGTCAGTGTATTTGGGTATGCATGTGTGCATGTGTCAACTTTCTGATTGCCTCCCACTTCCACAGGCCACTGTGACCCGCACGAAATACAGACCTGGACCAAACTTAACACACATAACCCCCATGACCCACTTTATGTCATGGTGCCATTTAGGGGAGGATGGACCACAAATAATGGGATTTCCAGTACTTTAATTTGCTTCGCCTCCCATAGACCACTGTGAAGCCCACCAATTACAGATCTGGGCCAAAGTTGGCACACAGAGCCCCCATGAACCACTCTACATCCTGGTGCGGATTTGGGGATAACAGACAATGGATGATGGGATTTCCAGTACCTTCACTCACTTCCAAAGACAACTATGACCCACACCAATGACTGATCAAGTCCACACTTGGGACACAGAATTCCCATGACCCACTCTACATCCTGGTGTAGTTTGGGGGAGGATAGAAATGGACAATGGGACATGCATATGGGAGCAGTAGTTCACCGGTTTCCACTGAACCCTGCTGACATTGGATCTAGACTCAATTTACATCACAGGCAACCAATGCCTTTCTCAAACAACCCGGGTACCGCCGGGTCCCCAATCTAGTGAACAAATAAAAAGGGTGTTTATTTATTTAAAAAGTTTTGTGCCTTGATCTTCTCACCTCATAGAGGGACTCAGACCGGCAAACAGCAAAAATTCAATGCTAACATTTAAAATCTAAAAACATCTAAAATTCACAGTAAAATTAACAATTACCAATACAATAAATACATAAAAACTATTCGCCACAGTAAAATCATATCCAACTCAGTCCTTGTATACAGACCATGTCTGGTGGTCAGCGACTTTGGTCAATTAGTGGTCTCCGCCCTCAATGGCGAAGGCTTCATTGCACAGCCATGTTTTCACCAGCTTCCTGAAAGTCAGGAGGGAGGGGGCAGATCTACATTCACTTGGGAGGGAATTCCACAACCGGGGGGCCACCACAGAAAAGGCCCTGTCCCTCGTTCCCACCAGCTGCGCCTGCGAAGGAGGCGGGACCGAGAGCAGGGCCTCTCCAGACAATCTTAACACTCTTGAGGGTTCATAGGGGAGAATACGTTCGGACAGGTAAACTGGGCCAGGACCGTATAGGGTTTTGTAGGTTAAAACCAGCACTTTGAATTGTGCTCGGAAGCTAATTGGCAGCCAGTGGAGCTGGTGCAGTAAGGGGGTTGTATGCTCCCTGTACCCCGCTCCTGTTAGTAACCTGGCTGCCGAACGTTGGACTAATAGCAGCTTCTGGGCAGTCTTCATAGGCAACCCCACGTAGAGAGCGTTGCAGTAGTCTATACGGGATGTAACCAGAGCATGTTAAACGGTATCATAGAAGGACATTGTGATGCATTTAAAGCAGTGTTTCTCAAACTCCACTCCTCCTGGTGTTTTGGATTTTCTCTATGTCCCTGGCCCTAGAGAGGTTAATTTGGAGTCCACAAGACAGAGATCCTTCTCCATTGTAGCCCCAATCTTGTGGAACTCCCTGCTTCCAGACCAAAGGGCCACTCCTGATCTACATACATTTTTAGGGGCACTTAAGACATGGCTTTTCAGAAGAGCCTATGATTGAGTAACAAGCAGTGACTATGTAACCTGTTTATTTTAATTGTGTAAGTCGCCCAGAGCACCTTTCATGGAGGTCGACTCATAAGAAATAAAGTTAGTTAGTTAGCTAGTTCCCAGAAATCCCAGCCATCTTACCAGCTGTTAGGAACCATGAGAGCAGAAGTCCAAAACATCTGGAGGAGCAGTGTTTGAGAAAGTCTGATATAAAGGATGAATTACTACTGTTGGAGGGTTCCAGAAGAAGCAATACACATTTTCCTCAAAAGGAGAGGGAGAATACATGCTGGGCAGAGGTTATATTCTAACTATGTCTACTATGAACCAAATACCATCACTTTTGCCTAATCATTTAACATAACATAGGGGCCCTTGGTGGCGCAGAGGGTTAAACTGCTGAGCTGCTGAACTTGCTGTTAGGCCCAGCTTCTGCCAACCTAGCAGTTCGAAAACATGCAAATGTGAGATCAATAGGTACTGCTTCTGCAATAAGGTAACAGTGCTTCATGCAATCATGCTGGTCGCATGACCTTGGAGGTGTCTATGGACAACGCCAGCTCTTCAGCTTAGAAATGGAGATGAGCATCACTACCACGAACATAAGAACATAAGAAGAGCCATGCTGAATCGGACCTCAGCCCATCTAGTCCAGCATTCTGTATCACACAGTGGCCCACCAGTTGTACACGGGGATCTCGAGCAGAAGGGAGGGCAAAACCCTGACCTGCTCCCAACCCCCCACAACCAGTACCCAGGGAAATCCTGCCTACCTCAACCAACTCCGAGGTGGCACTTGAATGTCTTTTTCAGTAACTACCGATACACTTGGTATCCATGAATCTGTCTAATCCTGCCTTGAAGTTGTTCAGGCTGACAGCTGTCACAACCTCTTCTGGAAGTGAGTTCCATAACCCAATGACCCTCTGGGTGAAGAAATATTTCCCTTTATTAGTCCTAATTTTTCCTACCTTGGAGCTTCAGGAGTGCCCTCTAGTCCTAGTGTTTTTGTGACAAAGAAAATAATTTTTCTTTATTCACCTTTTCTATTCCATGCATGATTTTATACACTTCGATCAAGTCACCTCTTAAACGCCGTCTTTCAAGGCTGAAAAGACCAAGGCGTTGCAACCTGGTTTCATAAGGGAGCCGCTCCATCCCTTGGATCAGGGGTGCTCAGAATGGTGATCGGGATCACCAGGGTGATCTTTGGGCTTCATCCTGGTGATCTTCAGGCCCCTCACCAGGTTTTTCGCAGTTTGTCCTCTTCACGCGCCCCTGCACGCTGCAAAGAAGTCTTCCGTCATTGCTCCTCCCTGCTCGCGCGCCACCTCCAAAAGCTGCAGAGTCCAAGAGGCAGAAAGGGCCCCCTCTTTTGGATTCCTCCTCCTCCTCCCTCCATCCTTCTCCAGCCACTCAGAGTCGTAGGAGACCAAAGGGGGCAGGCCTGGATGACGCGATGCATGGCTGGCCCCTTGCGCATGCGCAGAAGCGCCCATTCTGCCTCTCGGACTTCTCATGAGCTCTTGGAGGCAGCACACATGCTGGCGGCGTGGAAATAGGAGCAATGACGGAGGAGGAGGAGAAGGACGCTTTGGGGTCATTTCTTTACCGCATTTCAAAGGTCGGTCTTTTTACTTTGGGGTGGGTGCTTGATTGTTCTGTGGCATGTCTCTTTGTTTATTTTTAAACATTAAAAATGGCCTTTTAGCTCCAAAGCCTCTCTGCTTGCTTTGTTCCTTGAGAAATATATGTTGGGAATATGGAAATGTGGGAGAAATGGGTGGTTGGATGTATTGTTGCTTGCCCCTTTGTTTACCTTGCTGAGTATTAAATGGCCTTGCAGTTCAAAAGCCTCTCTTCTTACTTTCTGGCTGATAATATGTGTGGTAATATGGCAGTGTGGGAGAAATGGGGTGGTTGGATGTATTTTTATGCTCTGTTTTATATTGTTGTTATTAAATTGAAATGTTGATGTTTTATAACTTCATTTTATGTAAACTGCCCCGAGCCTGCTGGAAGGAGCGGTACATAAAAATGAATAATAAATATAAATAAATAAATAAATAAATAAGAAAATAGTTATACGTTTTACATTTTTGGGTAGGTGATCTTTGGGACTTGGTTTTTTAATCAGTAGCTCCCATGCTGAAAAAGTGTGAGCACCCCTGCCTTGGATCATTCTTGTTGCCCTTTTCTGTACCTTTTCCAGTTCCGTTATATCCTTCTTAAGGTGCGGAGACCAGAATTGTACACAGTACTCCAAATGTGGCCTTACCATCGATTTGTAGAGAGGGTAATACAACATTTGCTGACCTATTTTCGATTCCCTTTCTGATCATGCCTAGCATAGAATTTTTTTTCACTGCTGCTGCGACTGGGTTGACATCTTCATTGAGCTGTCCACCAAGACCCCAAGATCCCTTTCCTGGTTTGTCTCGAAAGCTTTGACCCCATCAATTGGTAGGTGTAGTTGGGGTTCTTTGCCCCGATGTGCATGACTTTACACTTGTTTAGGTTAAAATGCATTTGCCACTTTGTTGCCCATTCACTCAATTTCGAGAGATCTTTCTGGAGCTCTTTACAATCAGTTTCATTTTTAACTACCTGAACAATTTAGTGTCGTCTGCAAACTTTGCTACCTCCGAATTCACTCCTACATCCAGATCATCTGTATACCTTTATAAAACGGAATGTTTGTATGTGTGTATGTGTGTGTGTATGCGGAGGGCGGAAGGGCGGAAGGGCGGATATGTGGCAGCTATTTGCATAAAGTCCTTTGATTGGACAGCCTCGACACTCCAAAATTCTAAGGCACCAGACAGAGGGCATTGATAGCCACTGATTAGCCAGCAACCCAGAATCCAGGCCTCTACATTCAAACAACAGGATTTCTTCCCACTGAGGGGAAAAAGTCAGCAACCCAGAATCCAGGCCTCTACATTCAAACAACAGGATTTCTTCCCACTGAGGGAAAAAAGCCAGCAACCCAGAATCCAGGCCTCTACATTCAAACAACAGGATTTCTTCCCACTGAGGGGTAAAAAGCCAGCAACCCAGAGTCCAGGCCTCTACATTCAAACAACAGGATTTCTTCCCACTGAGGGTAAAAAGCCAGCAACCCAGAATCCAGGCCTTTACATTCAAACAGCAGAATTTCTTCCCACTGAGGGAAAAAGCCAGCAACCCAGAATCCAGGCCTTTACATTCAAACAACAGGATTTCTTCCCACTGAGGGGAAAAAGCCAGCAACCCAGAGCCAGAATCCAGGCCTTTACATTCAAACAACAGGATTTCTTCCCACTGAGGGGGAAAATGCCAGCAACCCAGAATCCAGGCCTCTACATTCAAACAACAGGATTTCTTCCCACTGCTCGGGAATACCGAAGGTTCGGGAATACCGAAGGGGGCGGCGGAAGGAGGAAGCGGAGGAGGGGCTAAGGAGTAGCCGGCTCGCTTGCTCCTCCTCAGCCCGGCCCCTCCCTCCCTCATCCCCCGCCGGTGTCCCCCCCTCCTTCCACGCCCCCCCACCGCTCTTCCTGACCGGGGCGGCGGGGGCGGAAGGCGGGGGGAGGGGCGGGAGGGAGGGGAGGCGTGTCCCCTCCTCCTTCCATGTCCCCCCGCCGTACTTCCTGACCGGGGCGACAGGGGGGGCGCGGAAGGAGGTGGGAGGGGCTGGGGGGAGGGAGACATGTCCCCTTCCTTCCATGCCCCCGCCGCTCTTCCTGCCGGGGCCGGGGGGGGGGGGGGGGGCGTGGAAGGAGGTGGGAGGGGCTGGGGGTGGGGAGGCGTGTCCCCTCCTCCTTCCACGTCCCCCCGCCGTTCTTCCTGACCGGGGCGACAGGGGGGGGTGCGGAAGGAGGTGGGAGGGGCTGGGAGGAGGGGAGGCGTGTCCCCTCCTCCTTCCATGCCCCCCCCGCCACTCTTCCTGACCGGGGCGGCGGGGGTGGTGGTGTTGGAAGGAGGTGGGAGGGGCTGGGGGAGGGGGAGGCGTGTCCCCTCCTTCCACACCCCCCCCCACCGCTCTTCCTGACCAGGGCGACGGGGGGCGGGCGGAAGGAGGTGGGAGGGGCTGGGGGGAGGGGAGGCGTGTCCCCTCCTCCTTCAACGCCCCCCCACCACTCTTCCTGACCGGGGCAGCGGGGGCGGAAGGAGGTGGGAGGGGCTGGGGGAGGGGAGGCGTGTCCCCTCCTCCATCCACGCCCCCGGCTCTTCCTGACCAGAAAGGCGGGGGGGCGGAAGGAGGTGGGAGGGGCTGGGGAGGCGTGTCCCTTCCTCCTTCAATGCCCCCCGCCGCTCTTCCTGACCGGGGCAGGGGGCACGCCTCCCACCAGCCCCTCCCACCTCCTTCCAGGCCCCCCCACCACCACTCTTCCTGATCGAAGGAGGAGGCGGAGGAGGCCCTCTGGCTGCAATGTGCGAACGTTCTAAACGTTCGCGCTGACAGCGGAGTGGCCGGGGTGGGAGTTCCGTTGCCAGTTTTTTGGGGAGGGTTTTTTGGGGTGTTGGGAGGTACGTAGGGCCTGGTTTTTTGGTGCTGTATGTACCTCTGTGGTCAAGTTTGGTGGTTCTGCAATGTATAGTTTCGTTGTCTATATACGACATTCCACCGACCTTAGAAATATATATATATAGATATATTATTTTATTATACCATATTATTATACCTATATATATATACACACACACATACAGTATATATATGATACACTACCAGCATATTATACTATTGGTATTATATAATATGTTGTTCTATATCCTAAGTTATACATATACATTCTGGTTTTATTAACATCTTATTGTACTATACCACTATCCTACAATATTATTAGCAACATTACATGTAATAAATAATATACAATTATATTATTATATATTATTTTATTATACCATATTATTATACCTATATATATGATACAATATGAGCATATTACACTATTAGTATTATATAATATATTGTTCTATATCCTAAGTTATACATATGCATTCTGGTTTTATTAACATCTTATACCACTATACTACAATATTATTTGTAATTGTACATGTAATATATATAATATACAAATATATTATTATATATTATTTTATTATACCATATTATTATACCCCCCTCTCTCTATATATGATACATTGCCAGTATATTATACTATTAGTATTATATAATATATTGTGCTATATTTTAAGTTATACATATGCATTCTGGTTTCATTAACATCTTATATTGTACTATACCACTATACTACAATGTTATTAGTAATTTTACATGTAATATATAATATACAATTATATAATATACTATATACTATTAGTATTATATAATATATTGCGTTATATCCTAAGTCCGTGTTTCCCAACTAGTGTGCTGTGAGCGATCATCAGGTGTTTCGTGGAAGAACCAACCACCCCGCCAGGAGTCATTTGGGCAGCCTGCCTCTCGCTCTGTCTTTTCATCTCTCTCTCTGGGGCGCCAGCAGGGCCAATCAACGCCGTCCAAGAAGCAAGCCCCACCTCTCTAAGGGTCTCTCGCCCAGCACCACCATGTTTGTTCAGGGTGGAAGTCCCAGGGGAGGGGAGGGGGGCGGGGCCTCGGCTTCCTGAAGAAGCGGTTGGTTGGAGGCTGAGGAGGGGAGGGGCAGCGCCTTTCCCTGTGAGGTCACTTACGGAGGAGGCGGAGAGATTACAGAGAGGAGGGTTGGGCTTTGTTTTCCTCTCAGCCGACTGTTTTCCCCTTCTGGCTCAAGATTCCTTTGGGCTTTGGGGCCAAGGCGGCTCGGGCCCCTCCCCTCTCCTGGCCTTCCTTCCTTCGTGGCCTGCCTCTCGGCTTCGGAAGGGAGCGACCTGCCTCTGCGCCTCCCTCCCTCCCTGCCTGAGGGAAACCCAGGTGAGCAGTGTCCTTGAAGCACTGGGTGGTGATGAAAGGGCAGCGTCGGCCCAGGTGACCTAGTCCGAAGCACACAAGGTGGGATATCCATGTTGTGTTCATCAAAATAGGCCCAGGTTTCACACTGAGTGTATAAATACATGTAAAAACATATTAACTATATGTATTACTGTGTTAGAGTGTCATTTGGTGTCATTTTGATTGGTAGTGTGCCCCAGGATTTTGTAAATGTAAAAAATTTGCCGCGGCTCAAAAAAGGTTGAAAAACACTGTCCTAAGTTATACACATGCATTCTGGTTTTATTAACATCTTATATTGTACTAATACCACGATACTACAATATTATTAGTAACTGCACATGTAATATATCAATGTTTCCCAACCAGTGTGCCGGGGCGCACTAGTGTGCCGTGAGCGATCATCAGGTGTGCCGTGGGAAATTGGAACCTCCAGGAAGGGACGGGGGAAGAGTCTAGTGTGTTGAAGTATAAAAACCCTAAGAAACCTAGCTCGATAAAGGCACAAAATTACAAAAAAAAACCCTCCCCACCCGTTGTCTACTTGGTCTCTCCCTCTCCATGCATTGGGAAGGCCCGCCTCCCTTTCCCCAAGTAGAGACCTCCTCTTGCCTCCTGGGGGTTCTGTGTGGGAAGTTTGGCCCAGTTCTATCATTGGGTTTCAGAATGCTCTTTGATTGTAGGGAAACTATAAATCCCAGCAACTACAACTCCCAAATGTCAAGGTCTATTTCCCCTGAACTCCATCTGTGTTCATATTTGGGCATATTGAGTATTCATGCCAAGTTTGGTCCTGATCCAACATTGTTTGAGTCCACAGTGCTCTCTGGATATAGGTGAACTACAACTCCAAAACTCAAGGTCAATGCCCACCAAACTCTTATAGCATTTTCTCTTGGTTATGGGAGTTCTGTGTGGGAAGTTTGTGTATAAATACATTTAAAAAACATATTAACTATATGTATAGCTGTGTTAGAGTGTCATTTTGGTTGGTGGTGTGCCCCAGGATTTTGCAAATGTAAAAAGTGTGCCGCGGCTCGAAAAAGGTTGGGAAACACTGCAATATATAATATACAAATATATTATTATATATTATTTTATTAAACCATATTATTATATTTATTTATTAGTATTATACCACTATAATACTATTAGCATTATATAATATATTGTGCTATATCATAAGATATAATATATATATATATATACTGTATATATGCATTCTGGTTTTATTAACATCTTACATTGTACTATACCACTATACTACAATATTATTTGTAATTGTACATGTAATATATAATATACAATTATATCATTATATATTATTGTATTATTCCATATTATCTCTCTCTCTCTCTCTCTCTCTGTATATATATATGAGATACACTGCCAGTATATTAATACTATTAGTATTATATAATATATTGTGCTATATCATAAGGTATATCTATGCATTCTGGTGTTGTTAACATCTGACATTCTCTCTCTCTCTCTATATATATATATACACACACACACACACACATATATATGATGGAGCTTTTATGATTCTTCAATGTGGAGGGCTGTGATGGAGAGCAATGCCCTGAAAACAGGGAGAAGGAAGGGCCAAGGGAAAGGCAGAGGTGTGAGGAAGAATAAGCCTGGAGGCAAAGGCAGCCCACCACTCCCTCCTTCTTCCTGCCTTTGGCCCCAGGAGATGAAGGAGAAGCTCCCCAGGAGAGCCAGGAGGGCCCACCCCCCCCCCGCCTCAGGGCCTCTTACCAGGACAGGGCCCAGCCACGACTCCTGCCTGCCTGCCTCCTCCTCTGCAGCCTCTGCCTCCGTTATGTTCCTGTTTGGCGCGCCCTCCCTCGCTCCTCTCCTCTCGCCCACTTCCCCGCCTCCGGGCACCTTGTCTTGGGAGCCCGGATGCGCAAAAACCCCTTCACTTCCGCCCCGACTTCGCCGCGCCCTCAGCAGCCTGGCAAGTCAGCCGGAAGACGTGCCCGTCCCCTGACTTCGCAGCACGCAAGGGGAGCTCTAGAATTCCACTTTGGCTCAATGCTCTGGGATCGTGAGAGCTGTAGTTTGGGGGAAGCACCAGCACGGTTTGGCAGAGGAGGTTCAAGACACTGTAAAAATCCATAGCATTCAGCCATGGCCGTTTAAATGGTGCCAAAACTGCATCCATTCTAGTGCAGGCCTGGGCAAAGTTGGGCCTTTCAGGTGTTTTGGACTTCAACTCCCACAATTCCTCACGGCCTCTGGCCCCTTCCAAAGCCTCACGCCCCTTCCAAAGTTGGGCCTTTCAGGTGTTTTGGACTTCAACTCCCACAATTCCTCACGGCCTCAGGCCCCTTCCAAAGCCTCACGCCCCTTCCAAAGTTGGGCCTTTCAGGTGTTTTGGACTTCAACTCCCACAATTCCTCACGGCCTCAGGCCCCTTCCAAAGCCTCAGGCCCCTTCCAAAGTTGGGCCTTTCAGGTGTTTTGGACTTCAACTCCCACCATTCCTCACAGCCTCAGGCCCTTCCAAAGCCTCACGCCCCTTCCAAAGTTGGGCCTTTCAGGTGTTTTGGACTTCAACTCCCACAATTCCTCACGGCCTCAGGCCCTTCCAAAGCCTCAGGCCCCTTCCAAAGTTGGGCCTTTCAGGTGTTTTGGACTTCAACTCCCACAATTCCTGATGGCCTCAGGCCCCTTCCAACGCCTCAGGCCCCTTCCAAAGTTGGGCCTGTCAGGTGTGTTGGACTGCAACTCCCACAATTCCTCACGGCCTCAGGCCCTTCCAAAGCCTCACGCCCCTTCCAAAGTTGGGCCTTTCAGGTGTTTTGGACTTCAACTCCCACAATTCCTCACGGCCTCAGGCCCTTCCAAAGCCTCACGCCCCTTCCAAAGTTGGGCCTTTCAGGTGTTTTGGACTTCAACTCCCACAATTCCTCACGGCCTCAGGCCCCTTCCAAAGCCTCAGGCCCCTTCCAAAGTTGGGCCTTTCAGGTGTTTTGGACTTCAACTCCCACCATTCCTCACAGCCTCTCAGGCCCCTTCCAAAGCCTCAGGCCCCTTCCAAAGTTGGGCCTTTCAGGTGTTTTGGACTTCAACTCCCACCATTCCTCACAGCCTCTCAGGCCCCTTCCAAAGCCTCAGGCCCCTTCCAAAGTTGGGCCTTTCAGGTGTTTTGGACTTCAACTCCCACAATTCCTCACGGCCTCAGGCCCCTTCCAAAGCCTCACGCCCCTTCAAGGGCCTTTCAGGTGTTTAGTACTTCAACTCCAACAATTCCTCACGGCCTCAGGGCCTTCCAAGGAAGGGCCTGAGGAATTGTGGGAGTTGAAGTCCAAAACACCTGAAAGGCCCAACTTTGCCCAGGCCTGTAGTGTATGGTAAAGGCTTCCCCTGACATTAAATCTAGCCGTGTAAGACCAGTCTAGATCTTTTCTAAGCCAAAGAGCTAATTGCTAAATGTTTAATTGCTAAATGTTTTTGTGTGTTTTAATTGTCTTTTGGGCTTGTCCCTTGTAAGCTGCCCCGAGTCCCCGAGGGGAGATAGTTGGCGGGGTATAAAAATAAAAATATTATTATTATTATAACGCTAAGTAACATGATTTTTGTTCCTGGGTTATCAATGTCATTTCCTAATTGGGTCTATTATAAAAACATGGGAGTTTTTTAAAATTAATCTTTGTTTTTGCGGGACATCTATGTATATAATAAAATATATAAAGGACGGGAGTAGGATGGAGTGTGGGTCATGGGGCCACTGTGTGCCAAGTTTTGTCTTTATCGGTCTTTGTTCAGGGCTGCAGTGGTCTGTGAGGAATGAAGGGTTTGAAAGTACTATAAATCCCACAATCCATGGCCTACCCTTCTCCAAACTGCAGTAGAATGACTCCAACCATTTCTGTCTGCTTCAGGCCCTTTCCTTTCCTCTCTCTGCTGCCTAGGAGTGTTGGAATGTTGGGAGGCTGGCCAATCAGAGCCGTTATGCAAATAATCCCACAGTGGCAACCAATTGAAACGCTGCCACATATTCCACATATTTTTAAAATTAAAATTTGTTTTTGTGGGACATTTTGCTGGCTGCAGGTGTATGCGCAGCACGTTTTAAATGTATGTTGTAATCCGCCCCGAGCCTGCAGGGAGGAGCGGAATATAAGATCGAATAATAAATAAATAAATAAATAGTGTTTCAATGAATGTTTCATCGAGACAATTCGACATAGTTTGTGGCAGCCACAAAAATGGAAGTTTCTGGAGTAGAACAACTACTTTGAAAGTAAGTACCGCGCAATTAAACAGGAAATAACGTTTTCAAACCAAGGACAGATTTTTACCCCCTAAATTTTGTTTCATTTATTTATTTATTTACCACATTTCTATACCGCCCTGCTCAGCCCGAAGGCGACTCGGGGCGGTTTACACAAGGCAGCCTCTGCCCTCCAATCAAACACGAGCAAAAACAAACCAAACAATAACCATATAACACAACAATTAGCAATTAAAACATACAATTGCAGTCTCAGCGTCACGTTGAAATCACTTTCCGCCTCATCGTCGTCATTCCATAGATCTAATTAAACCGTTACATTTCATCAGCAAATGCCTGCTCAAACAGCCAGGTCTTGACTTTCTTGCGAAATGTCAGGAGGGAGGGGCCCGATCTGATGTCTCTAGGGAGGGCGTTCCAAAGCTGAGGAGCCACCACTGAAAAGGCCCTGTAATTCACTCACTACATCTTATGCACATAGCCTGATATGGACTATTTATATGCAGTGTTTTAAATAGTCTTGCGCATGAAATAAAGTGTATATGCATTGAAACATCGGAAAGGCATGACTCCAAATATCATCATCACCATCACCAATAATGATGGACTCTAGCTGGCCTCCATCCCCATTAGGACAGGAAACCGGAACCTTAGTTGCGAGATGAGGTTCCTCGGGGGAGTGTTGTTGGTGCCGCTCAACCCGGAAGTACAGCCCTGACAGGAGCAGCGGCGAAGTTGAGTTTGCGTTCTCCGGGGGAAGCGAGGGTCGCGAGCTCCGGCAATTCCGAGGCGGGCTCCCTGCCGGCTCCTCTTGCCTCCCTTCCGCTCGCCCAGCCGCCGAGGCCTTTCCTTGGCCGCCATGTCCTCAGACTTCGAGGGCTACGAGCAGGACTTCTCGGTGCTCAGCGCTGAGATCACAAGCCGCGTTGGGAAGGTGCCCAAGTTGCTGGGAGGTGAGTCCTGGCTCCTCTGCCTCGGCTCCTCGGCCTTCCCTCTCGCCCCTTACCTTGGGCAGGGCCTTTGACACCCCTTTCACAGCCATGGCTCACTGCTAGGGCCTCCTGGGAGTTGTAGTTGGGTCAGGCACCAGCCTTCTTTGGCAGAGAAGGGCAAAGGCCTCGCACAAGTAGAGCTCTTCAGATTCAATAGCATTGAACCAATAATAATCTAATTTATTTACTAGCTTGGGGACCCGGCGGTGCCCGGGTTAATTGAGAAAGGCATTGTGTGGCAAGGTTGGTCTTTATCAGTTGGTTATGAGGCTTGCAGTGGTCTCTGGAAGTGAGTGAGGGTACTGCGAGTCCCATCGTCCATGGTCCATCCTTCTCCAAACTGCACCAGGATGTAGAGTGGGTCATGGGGACTCTGTGTACCAAGTGTGGCCTTGATCAAGCATTGGATGAGGGTTGCAGCGGTCTCTGGAAGTGAGTGAAGGTACTGTAAGTCCTATCATCCACGGTCTCCCCTTCTCCAAACTGCACCAGGATGCAAAGTGGGCCATTGGGCCTCTGTGTGCCAAGTGTGGTCTTGATCAGTCATTGGATGTGGGTCGCAGCGGTCTCAGAAAGTGAGTGAAGGTACTTCAAGTCCCATCATCCGTGGTCCATCCCACTCAAAACTGCACCAGGATGTAGAGTGGGTCATGGGGACTCTGTGTGCCAAGTGTGGTCTTGATCAGTCATTGAATGAGGGTCGCAGCGGTCTCTGGAAGTGAGGAAGGTACTTCAAGTCCCATCATCCGTGGTCTCCCCTCCTCCAAACAGCACCAGAGTGTAGAGTGGGTCATGGGGGCTGTGTGTGTCACATTTGGTCTTGATCATTCTCTGGATGAGGGTTGCAGAGGTCTCTGGAAGTGAGGGAAGGTAGTGGAAGTCCCATCATCCACAGTCCCCACCCCCTTCTCCAAACTGCACCAGGATGTAGAGTGGGTCATGGGGGCTCTGTGTGCCAAGTATGATCTTGATCAGTCATTGGATGAGGGTCGCAGCGGTCTCAGAAAGTGAGTGAAGGTACTTCCAGTCCCATCATCCGTGGTCCGTCCCACTCAAAACTGCACCAGGATGTAGAGTGGGTCATGGGTACTCTGTGTGCCAAGTTTGGGCCTGGTCTGTGATTTGTAGGGGCTGCAATGTTCTGTGGTAAATGAATTGGGTGAAGGTACTGCAAATCCCATTATATGTGGGCCATCCTGCCATAAACCACACCAGGTTGTAAAGTGGGCCATTGGGCCTCTGTGTGCCAAGTTTGGTCCTGAACCGTCATTGGCGTGGGCCACAGTGCTCTAAGGAAGTGGATTAAAGTACTGTAAGTTCCATCATCCATGGCCCATCCTCCCTCAAACTGCACCAGGTTATAGAGTGCATCGGGGGTCTGTGTGCCAAGTTTGGTCTTGTTCTGTCATTGTTGGGGGCCTAGTCAGGAAAATCAAGTTGAGGAAGCCTAACAATATCCCATGAGCTGAGGCCTAGTCAGGAAAATCAAGTTAAGCAAGCCTTGCTGTCAATTTTGGTCCTGGTCTGTGATTTATAGGGGCTACAGTGTTGTTTGAGAAATGAATCAGGTGAAGGTACTGGAAATCCCATCATTCGTGGCCCATCCTGCCCTAAACCGCACCAGGTTGTGAAGTGGGCCATTGGGCCCCTGTGTGCCAAGTTTGGTCCTGATCTGTCATTGCTGTGGGCCGCAGTGACTGACTGCCTGAGGCCTTTCCTTTTCCTTCTGCGTCACCTTAGAATGTTGGAATGTAGATGGCCAATCAGAGTCCTTTATGCAAATACTCCCTCAGTGGCAACTAATCCCCTCTGTCCGGTGCCTTAGAATGTTGAAGTTCTGAGGCTGGCCAATCAGAGTCCTTTATGCAAATAATCCCACAGTGGCAACCAATCGAAACGCTGCCACATATTCCTCCGCACCTCCGCCCGCAAACACTGACTTTTATTATTACATAGATTTATTTAAATTTTTTGTACTCCGACCTTCTCACCTCTATAGAGGGACTCAGACCGGCTGACAGCCAAAATTCAATGCTGTACAAATTTAAAACCTGATTACAACAACATTATTAAAAACTTAAACACCAAATTACATACATACAAATCACATTGCACCGAGAATGTGGCGCAGCTGACTGGGTGTCAGCTGCATAAGATCTCTACTGACCAGAAAGTCATGAGTTCGAGGCCTGCCCGGGTCGGGGTGAGCTCTCGACCAATTTCTGTAGTGTGTTGTCGATCTTTGCAACCCGAAAGACAGTTGCATCTGTCAAGTAGGAAATTTAGGTACCACTTTGTGGGGAGGCTAAATTTAACTGATTTCTGGAATGTTAAATTGCCTCTATGTCTATATATGTTGTATGTCAATGGCATTGAATGTTTGCCTTTATATGTGCATTGTGATCTGCCCTGAGTCCCCTGCGGGGTGAGAAGGGCGGAATATAAATGATGTAAATAAATAAATAAATAGCCATTTAAAACAAATTCAACTCAATCTGAAAATGTGGTCACTCAATTCAGACTATAATCAATCTCAGACTATTCTGGGAAAGCTTCATTCCACATCCAAGTCTTCACCCGCCTCCTGAAGGACAGCAGGGAGGGGGCAGATCTAACATCGCTTGAGAGAGTTCCACAGCCGAGGGTCCACCACAGAGAAGGCCCTGTCCCTCGTCCCCACCAGACGCACTTGCGAAGGTGGGACCAGCTGTTAGGAATTGTGGGAGTTGAAGTCCAAAATACCTGGAGGGCTGAAGTTTGCCCAGGTCTGGTATAGGGTTTTGTAGGTTAAAACCAGCGCTTTGAATTGTGCTCGGAAGCTAATTGGCAGCCAGTGGAGCTGGTGTAACAAGGGAGTTGTGCGCTCCCTGTACCCTGCTCCTGTTAGTAACCTGGCTGCCGAGCGTTGGACTAATTGCAGCTTCCGAGCAGCCCTCACACTGAGCCCACATTCCAATCAAATTTTCAAAATAGTAAAAAAATTCTGGCCCATGATTGCTGCAATACCAGGCCTTGAACAACCACCTATGGTTGCCAAGAAACGCTCTGCCAACATTAAAGATCTCCTGGTGCACACCAACCATTCTATCAGAACCATGACAGTCACCAGCAACCCTGGCACTAAACCTTGCGCACACTGTGGCATTTGCGCCCAGATCAATACGTCCACCAGCATTACTAACAGAACCAATGGTAGGACACTCAAACTGAGGGACGAAATCACCTGTGCCCATGCTGGCATCATTTATTGCCTTGAATGCCCATGTGGGCTCCACTATGTGGGCCAAAGTTCTAGAAATCTCAGGACTAGAATGTATGAACACAAATCTAAAATTAGGTGCCTATCACAGGATTCCACCCTTTATAGTCATTTCTTCAAAATGAAACATACGCCTGACAGCTTTAAGGTATATGGGCTCCAAAGGGTTAATCCACCTCCACATTGCAACCTCAGTCACTCATTGCTTAAGGCTGAGAAGAAATGGGCCCTCCTGTTAACAAGCGAAACTCCCTGCGGCCTCAATGACTCCCTTTCCTTACAACAACTGTTATTGTAACTAATCACACCTGTGTTGCACTCTATATATGCTCTTGACTTGTATTGCCCTTTGCTGCACTCAGCCTACTTGATTGGCCTATCCTTGATGTTCTTTGTTATGCATTACTAGGTATGTACGTTCCTGTTCATTGCTTTATTTATACTGTGCTTATTTTGTATCCATACCCTAGCCAGTACCAAGATGCTGTTACCTTTATTGCATTGTTTTAGATCACCACACACAGCGACGCGCCCTGATGAAGCGTCTTTAAGACGCGAAAACGGCAAAAAAAGCCTTGGCGCCTTGGAGTTAATTCGGCCGTTTGGCATTGTCCCGGCTCTCCCTCGATATTGGGATCCCGCTGCTAATTCCAGCGCCCGTAGCACGACAGTCGCTGTCGCAAATCACCTATTGCCTTCTGGCTTCACCTCCGGCTCACGCCGCCCAGCTCGCCCCCCTCCTTGTTTTGGAACTCAGCACTCATTCTCGGCTGGCTCCTGGCCGCGGCTTTTTTCCTCGCCGCCCGGCTTCACGGCGAACTCCTCCCCGCATCTTTTCCTCTCCTGGACTGCCTCCTATGACCTACGGAGGTTTGCTTACCACCTTGTTTACAAAAACTGAGAATTTATAATTGCCTTGCGATGTTATTTGATGCTATATTTTGTTAATGTGAGAGAGGAGGGAGCGCTTTCGCCCTCATTATTGCCCTGAATACCTATGTATTTCTATGTGCATTAACTGCCATTTGATGTATGCTAATACAGTGATATTGATTGTACCAAACTTATATTCTCTGTAACTCATACTCAATCTGTGAGGGTTCATTACCTGCGAGCTTTTTTATTCGTCCTGATACACTGTTGTTTTCCTATTCTGGGAAAGCTTCATTCCACATCCAAGTCTTCACCCGCCTCCTGAAGGACAGCAGGGAGGGGGCAGATCTAACATCGCTTGAGAGAGTTCCACAGCCGAGGGTCCACCACAGAGAAGGCCCTGTCCCTCGTCCCCACCAGACGCACTTGCGAAGGTGGGACCAGCTGTTAGGAATTGTGGGAGTTGAAGTCCAAAATACCTGGAGGGCTGAAGTTTGCCCAGGTCTGGTATAGGGTTTTGTAGGTTAAAACCAGCGCTTTGAATTGTGCTCGGAAGCTAATTGGCAGCCAGTGGAGCTGGTGTAACAAGGGAGTTGTGCGCTCCCTGTACCCTGCTCCTGTTAGTAACCTGGCTGCCGAGCGTTGGACTAATTGCAGCTTCCGAGCAGTCTTCAGAGGCAACCCCATGTAGAGAGCATTGCAGTAGTAATTTCGGGATGTAACCAGAGCAGTCTGGCCCAGTCAGACTTCCCAAGGTATGGGCGCAGCTGGTGCACAAGCTTTAACTGTGCAAAAGGTCTCCCGGCCACCGCCGAGACCTGGGGTTCCATGCTCAGCGATGAGTCCAGGATCACTCCCAAACTGCGAACCTGCGCCTTCAGGGGGAGTGTAACCCTGTCAAGCACAGGCTGTAACTCTATGCCCTGTTCGGCCTTACGACTGACCAGGAGTACCTCTGTCCTCTCTGGATTTAGTTTCAATTTGTTCGCCCTCATCCAGTCTGTTATAGCGGCCAAGCACCGGTTCAGGACTTGAACAGTAATAATAAACTTTAATTATAATAATAAACTTCATTTATACCCCGCCACCATCTCCCCAAGGGGACCCGGGTCAGCTTACATGAGGCCAAGCCCAATGACACATAATAAACAACACAGCAGCAAATAATAAAACAATACAATCAATATAACTTACACATATAAGCAATAACAGACAATTTAAAACCATTATGGCCAGGCCAAATGTGAAAGTGAGGTCCTGCTCTCGTTTCCGCCAGCAACTCAACTGCGGCTGGCAGGAACGAGAGACAGGGCCTTCTTGGCTGTGCCCCCCCCCCCCCCGGCCTGTAGAATGCGTGTCCAAGCGAAATACTATCAACCCCATCCCTCCTAGCTTTCAGGAAGAAAGTAAAATCGTGGTTGTGGGACCAGGCCTTCGCACAGTAACTGCGGCACTTTATTTGGAACGGACAGGGATTGATTATTTGAATGTGCATTGTATAGATAGAATTTTAAATGAACTGGATAGCTAATGTTGATGTTTTAATCTTGTTGTATTAGTGTTTTTATATTGTGTATTGTTGCCAGCATCTAATTGTGCCTTGTAAGCCGCCCTGAGTCCTACCCTGGGGGTTGAGAAGGGTGGGTTAGTAAATGCAGTAAATAATAAATAAATAAATATTAAAATTTTAAAATAAAACACTGGATGCGAACAGAGGTAGAATGTATGTAACAGGAAGGTTTTTAAAGATAATGTAGGGAAATCAATCCAACGAGTAGATAAAGTGCTTCAGAGGACATATTGTAGAGAGTGGTCAGATCAGGTCATTGTTTCCTTTATTCAGGGAAGGCACATTAGAACAGCCACGTTTTCAGGCTTTTCCTAAAAACTGCCAATGTGGGGGCTTGTCTGATATCCTTGGGGAGTGAGTTCCAGAGTCGGGGGGCCACTACAGAGAAGGCCCTCTCCCTCGTCCCCACCAATTTGTTTACGATATTTCTACCCCACTTTTCTCGAACCCAAAGGTGACTCAAGGCAACTTTACAACATAGGCAGCTATTCGATGTGTGACAACCCCTTGTTGTCCGGCCCCAGACTGGACAATCTTTTGGAATCCAAACCGCTAACCCTAAATGCAAGGGGGCCTCGAAGTTACCTCAGCAACTTCTGTCTTATGGCAGGGTAGACTATCTCCCCCACTAACCACTGAATTGCAGAGACTTTAAATTTCTCAGTAACCACTTGACCACACTGCCACCATTTGTCTGTCTGACCACTGACCTTGAGGGCCACCACCAATAAAAGAACTAACAGAGGTGTTTTTCTTTTAAGATGTAAATAATTTATTATGACACAAATGGGTACAAATCTTGATTGGTTTTATACTTCCTCAGAGGCACAAACTTATTCTGTTACACAAAACACAACTGGGGTTATACTATAGGGTTCCCACGAACCCTCTATAGACCTCTGGACTCTTCCATCTTTAACTAGGGTCTCTACACCCATAAAACTGGACTGCTCTCTTGCAGACCTTAAGACTAACTAAAGACTGAACTGTTCTCTTACAGTCCTTAAGACCAACTAACTCAAAACAAACTCCTCCCCCTTCTCATGGCAGTTGGCTTCCAACCGCTCTTTACCAACTGTAAAATTCATACCTTGAACATTCTAAAAGGCTCTGGCCCTGGTTGCTATGGCGACAGCTCTTCAGAGCTTCTGCCAAGCCTCCCTTCTGTCTCACCCACATCAACAATTCATAGGATATTCCTTTGAACTACACAAAACAACATACATTTAACATATGTTATACAACATTTACACACCAATAATCGACATCATTACACGATGCAATTAAAACAGTGTAATAATTACAATAAACATTTCAATAGAATTATAAAAATACATACGTGAAAACCTTTAAAAAACATATAAAACCACTACCTTCACTATTAGCCTCGTTGTCCAAAATCATCGTCTAAGCCATTCCAGTATTCGATTTCACATAGTTCAGTTTTTATCTATTGCATTAGGTTCACAAAGCCATGTTTTCACTTTTCTACGGAACATCAGGAGGGATGGGGCTGATCTAATATCCCTGGGGAGGTCATTCCACAACCGAGGGGTCACCATAGAGAAGATCCTGTCTCTTGTCACCACCAGTCGCGCCTGTGCAGAAGGCGGGACTGAGAGCAGGGCTTCCCCGTTAAGTGTTAAGTCAAGGCTGTTAAGTGGTGCTAAACTTTATTAACGCTGCTCTCTCTCTCTCTCTCTCTCTCTCTCTCTCTCTCTCTCTCTCTCTCTCTGTATATGTATGTATGTCAAGGCTTCTTTGTGGTTGAGTCCCAGTTTTGAAGTCTACTCATCCGCTTTGAAGCAGGAGTGCCTTGAAACAACACCATTCTTCCCCATTAGAATAAAGTTTTCATTTAATGTTGAATGCACCCATTTGAAAGCAAGGAAGTTCATCCTGAGTGGGAAATCCTGCTGAACTCAGTTGAGCTTCTTCCCAAATAAGTATGGAAAGCACTGGAGGTCTTTCTTTCAACTTCTGCCAGAGCAGCATTAAAGGAATCTCTCTTGTATAACTAACTGGTTCATAGCTTTGGGCTTGAGTGTCACCAGTATGCTGACGACACCCAGCTCATTCTGGGGATGGAGGGCCGACCTGAATCCTTACCTGATAATTTCCATCGCTGCCTTGAGGCCGTTACTGGAGGGCTGTGAGCCAGTAGGTTGAGGGTGAATCCGGCTAAGACGGAGATCCTGTGGCTCAGTCGCCTGGGCGGTAGGGAGATCCAACTTCTGACCCTGGACAGCGTGACGTTATGTCCGTCGTCATTAGTTAAAAGTCTTGGTGTCACTCTGGACTCTCAACTGTCGATGGAGACACATGTCTCCACCGTCAGTAGAGTAGCATTTTTTCATCTACAACAGGCGAGGAAGTTGGTCCCCTACTTGTCTTGACGCGACCTGGCCACAGTAATCCAAGCCACGGTCATCTCAAGGCTGGACTACTGTAATGCTCTCTACATTGGCCTACCTCTGTCGGTGATCTGGAAACTGAGACTAGTGTCGAACGCAGCAGTGTGGCTGCTAACTGGTGCTTCAATGAGCAACCACATTACACCCATCCTGCGCGTGCTGCACTGGCTTTCAGTGGAATGCCGGATTACCTTCAAAGTGTTGGTATTGACCTTCAAGGCCTTGAATGGTCTGGGGCCAGTGTACCTAAGGGACCGCCTTATCCCATATTGTCCCACCTGGTCGTTGCGTTCGGAGATAGGAAACCTGTTGGTGATTCCAAGCCCTAAGAAGTACCACCTTACTGCAACGAGGAGGGCGTTTTCGATTATAGCCCCCACCCTATGGAACGCATTGCCTTCCGAGATTCGTACAATCACAAGTCTCCTGGCTTTCTGGAAGGCATGTAAGACATTACTGTTCTGGCAGGCATTTGATTCTTAACCATTGTTCTCTTCTGTGACACTGGTTGCTGTTTTAAGTATACTGTATTTTAGATTGTTGTTTTAATTCAAAGATTTTAAATTTTAGTGTAATGTTGTTATATGGTGGTCTATTGTTACTGTGGTTTTATTGCTTGTAAGTCGCCTCGAGCCGAACGGGAGTGGCGACTGATAAGTTTGAATAATAAATAAATAAATAACTAGCTAACTAAGTGCTTGAAATTGGACTGCTTGACTACTCTTTTGCCTAAACCCAACCAACTTGGGCCTTGATTGTTGTGAAGAACTTTGGACTGTTTATTGACACCACCACTCTCTATTGCACTTGAACTTGTGCTGTTTGTTGACTATGCAGGACAGTTATGTCTCCCTAAAAATGTGTTTCTTGTGGGGGGCAGTTACCAAGCTTGGATGGGCACAACATGTGCCTCCTTTGCCTTGGGGAATCCGATGTGGTGGTGTCTTATCCTGTGTGCCTCTCTTTCACACTGAAGGCGAGTGCCACGTGAAAGACTTGCTCTGTGATCAAGCCCTCCTCCCACCTCCCAACTCAAGGAAGCGTGTGACTTCAGAGCCTCCTGAGCGGGGAAGTACATTAAAGGGTGTGCGTTAGGTTGTGCAAGGATTTGTTATGGATGTTTGCCTTTGGCTTGTTCAGTTGGTTCAGAAGTCCATAATGCCACAATTTTTTTACCGGCCACAACAGAACAGTGGCTGTTGAAAACTGACTGCTTTTGGTTACACGTGTAGTGCAGGGAGGTAGGCAGCCACTAGAAGGAAAAGGATTCCAAGAAGTGAGGCTTCTTAAGCCCTTTCTTGATTTGGAAGCAAGAAGGAGATTGAAGTGTGAGGGGGGAAAAGGCACGGCAGTTCTCCTTTCCACTCTATCACTTCCAAATCAAGAGAGAAGAGAAGGCTTTTTAAAGGAAGCCCAGGGTAGCATACCTCCAGGTCAGTCCCTCTTTTTTCCCTGGGAGATGGGAAGTCTCCTTAAAATGCCTGGGAAAACCCTGCTGCAGGGAGAGATCATGGGCCTGCAGCCCATGTCTCGTCTAGAGAAGAAATGGCTTTAACAAAGCATTAATCCCAGTCTTCTTTACAGACAGAAAGGCAAGGATCACAGAAGGAGTGGTATCTTAACTTTTATGCTTTTAATCCAGGTCTTAATGAAGAATATGAGGACAAACACAATGCCTAAAATTATGGGAAGGGGAGCCTGTGGGAAGTCCTCTCCTCTATTGCCACCAATGGGCCGGATAAAAAATGAATCTTTCAGCTTCCCAAATTGAAAACTGATTTCTGTCCTCCAAAATTCGGGAGACTCCCAAAAAACTGATCGGGACCCCTATCACAATCCATGACATCGAAACGGATCACGGTTTACTCAGATTTCACAAGCCTGGTTTACAGACGGTAATAGATGAAGTATGATAGCACTTTGATTCCCATGGATACATGCTATGGAAGTGTGGGATTTGTAGTCTGGTGAGGTGGCACCATCACTCTTTAGCAGAGAAGGCTGCCATGGAAAACAACAAGTTTCAGGAGTCCACAGCATGAAGCCATGGCAGTGAATTGTCAAATAGATTAGCTCTATAGTGTAGATCAGGGGTGCTCACACTTTTTCAGCATGCGAGCTACTCTTAAAGCAACCAAGTCCAAAAGATCTACCTGCCCCCGCCGCCGTGTGCTTCCGTGTGCTCCCGCCACCACGCGCTCTTGCCACTGCGCGTGCTTCTGCTGCTGTTTTCCACCCGTGCAGTGCTTCTGCTGCCTGCAGGGCATTGCAGGAAGGAGAAAGCACGAGGCGGGGCATCCAGAGGGAGTGCTCCGCCCTGCCTGTCTCGCCGGCAACAGAGGCTGCACAGCTGCTTCTGGACGAGAGAGAGGCAGGGCGCTCCCTCCAGAGGCCCTGCCTCGTGCTTCCTTCTTCCTGCAATGCCCCGCAGGCGAAAGAAGCACCACAAAAGCGGAAGCCAGCAGCAGGAGCGCGTGTGCACGCAGGGCGTGCGCGCACATGGCAGGAGTGCCCATCTGGCTGGTGAGGCCCGAAGATCACCTGGAAGAGGGCCGAAGATCTACTAGTAGCTTCCGAGCTACTGTAGCAACCCAGTTCTCATTCGTGCCAGGGGGGGCAGGGGGCCGCCCCGGGGGTCCCACTGGCATTAGGGCCAATTGAGGCTCATATAGATGCAGATGAAGGGGATGATGAGGCAGCTGGGCCTTCATCTCCCACGGAGAGTTTGGAATGGGATCATGGCTGGCCCGATGGGTATGAAAGTTGGGAAAGTCAGGCTGAAACTGATGGTACTGATTCAGATAATCAGTATGAGAGACCAGGTGGTTTCAGTTCGCAAGAAAGGGTCAGGGAGATAGCGGGGGATGAGCCCATGGAAGCTGAAAGGGAGTCAGGCTCTCGCGAAGATAGCGACCCAGGTGCTGGGTGGCAAGGACGGTGCTTTGTTAGGAGACGGAGCATTGAGTCAGTAGAAGGGAATGGCACCAAAGCCTAGAGCGCGAAGGAGCATGGAGTCCCATAGCACAGATTGGCGCAGAAGCCTAGAGCGCCGTAGGTCTCACCAAGGGAATTAAGTATAGGATCCGTGGGAACGGATCCTCAGTTGCTCGGCCACTTCTGATCTGAAGGGAGTGAAGCGAGTGAAGATCCAAGGAGCCAGGACTGGGCTCGTGTAACCAAGAAGCTTTCTTGGGCCTTGATTCCATGAACTTTGCTTTGTTCGAATTGCCACGGACCAAGTTTGTTTTGATCCGCTTTGCTTTTGTGGAGACCTTTGCCAAGTGTTTTGCCTTTGGTTTTACTTCGGAACTCTTTGCTAATCTTATTGAACTATTTGATCCTCTTATGGACAATTTACCTTTTCACCTGTTTTCTATTATTCAATAAATAGTTAGCTGATTATCGTCTCTCTGTGTGTGATTAAGGGGCTGGGCCGAGACCCTGCATTGTGACAGCTACCTAATGAGCACCCCTCGTGTAGATTCACCCTAAGTAGTACACAGGCAGTCTCCGAGCTACAAACATCTGATTTAGAAGCGACTGCTTATTAAGAATGGGACTGAGACAACAGGAAGCGAGAGAAATCTATCTCCAAGAAGAGAAAATCACTCCTGAAAGTGTGGTCACAAGGAAAAGACATCCCCACTGAAGATTTACCACCAAACCTTGTTTCCACACAGGCCCGGATTACCCATAAGGCCAGACGAGGCCATGGCCTCGGGGGGCGGCCATGGGGGGGCGGCAAAATGGCAACCGAACCTTCGGGTCGCCATGGCATCTAGGTTGCAGTGAGTTGTTGAGGAGGGAGCGAGCGAGCGGGAGGAGGAGCCGAGGTGAGGAGCCAGGAGAGTGGGGGGGGCGGGTTCCAGGCCGGCCTTTTTCCTCTCTTCCTACGTGAGGCTTCCCCCCGACGCCTCCTCGCTCGCATGCACGGGCGCCCCTCCCTCCTTCACTGGAGGAAGGAGTGGAGCGTGACCGAGGAGACGGCGGGGGGGACGCTCCGTCAGACGCTCCTTCTCTCGCGCGTGGGCGGGCGCCGCGCGCTTTCCTTCACTGAAAAAAGGAGCGTGGCGCCCGCGCGCGAGAGAGGGAGCCGGGAGGAAGTCTCGCCGCCTCCTCGGTGGATGTTTTTTAGGGGGATCTGCCGACCTATATTTTGCACCCATTTCACCATGCATTCTTTTATTTGTTCTTCGTCTGTTTGCCATTCTATAATTTTTTTGTATGGAATACTAATTCTTTTCTGTTTTTTCCCCATTACTTGATCCCATAAATTTGGCTTTGTCTCAAAACCC